>WBMW01002477.1:165092-383760 GCA_013396635.1 Penelope pileata | reverse complement strand
CCTTTGCAGCCCCTCCGGGGACAGCAGCCTCACCCAGCCCGGCGAGCACAGCCCGCACCGAGCCGAGCCGGCAGCGCAGCGGCAGGGAAACCCACGGCCCCGCAGCGCGGAGCGCGGAGCCCGGATTCCTCCGTCCGCTCCTGCAGCTGCCGGGGGAAGGCGGCGGCGAGCGCCGGGCGGAGCGCTCCGCTCCCGGCTCCGCTCCCGGCTCCGCTCCCGGCTCCGCTCCCGGCTCCGCTCCCGGCTCCGCTCCCGGCTCCGCTCCCGGCCCCCCGCTCCGGAGTGGCTGCGGCGGGGCCAAGCCGCGCCCCGCTCTCCCCGGCGCCGCCGTATATAAGGGGATGCGCCCCAGAAGGCGGGCAGGTAGCGGAGGGCAGGCGGCTCGCGCGGCCGCTCCGCTCCCTCCAGCCGAGTTTTAGAGAAAAGGAGGAAGAGGAGGGAGGAAGGAGCAGGGGGTGGGCTCCTGCTTTCTCCCCCGATGTGAGCCGGGACGATGCTGCCGCTGCTGCTGCCGCTGCTGCTGGGCTCCCGGGCGCTGAGCGCACCCCCAGGGGGGGACACGGCGGTCGTCACCCCGCTGCGCCTCGACCCCGACATCAACGGGAGGCCCTACTTCAGGCGCGGCCCCGCCGAGGCCGTGGTGTTCCAGCTGTCGGCTTTCGGGGAGGATTTTTACCTGCACCTCGCCCCCGACGCCCATTTCATCGCCCCCGCCTTCGCCGCGCACTACCTGGGCTCCGCGCCCGGCTCCTCCCGGCCCCGCGGCCTCCGCCACTGCTTCTACTCGGGGGATGTCAACGCCGACCGCGAGTCCTTCGCCGCCCTCAGCCTCTGCGGGGGGCTCCGGGGGGCTTTCGGCTACCGGGGAGCCGAGTACACCATCAGCCCGCTGCCGGGGGCCGAGGCCGGCGGAGCCCATCGCCTGCAGCGCCGGAACGTCGCTCACCCCCCCGGGAGCTCCGCCTCGCGCTGCGCCGTGGGCTCGGGGCTCACCCCCGGGGTGCTGCAGGCGCTGGAGAAATACCGGGGGAGAGCGGCGGGAGGGAAGACGGGGGGGAGAGCCAAGCGCTTCGCCTCCGTGCCCCGCTACGTGGAGACCTTGGTGGTGGCCGATGAGTCCATGGTGAAGTTCCACGGGGATGACCTCCAGCACTACCTGCTCACCCTCATGGCCACGGCCGCGCGCCTCTACAAGCACCCCAGCATCCGCAACCCCATCCAGATCTCTGTTGTCAAATTCCTCCTCATCGGGCAGGACGACAAAGGGCCCAAAGTCACCGGCAACGCCGCCCTCACCCTCCGCAACTTCTGTGCCTGGCAGAAGAAGTGGAACAAAGTCAGCGACAAGCACCCTGAGTACTGGGACACCGCCATCCTCTTCACCAAGCAGGTGGGTGCGGGTCCCTGGGGAGGGGGGGACGACCCAGCAGGGCTGCCCCCCCTCCAGGTGTCCTGCACCCTGCCACCTCTTGCATCCCACCTGTGCTGTGCCCATGGCAGGTTGCACCGTGTGTGTCCCCACCATCCCCAGATCCCATTTCCAGCAGCACTCCCTGCCTGGGTTGGATGGTGGCTGGGAAGCAGAGGTGTACATCCTGCTGGAGCCATCCTGCAGAAAGCCAAGGGGGGAGAGAGGCCAGGAGGTGTGCAAACACAGGCTGTCCCCACGTGCAGAAACGTGCTGCTCAGCCCCCCCAGACCTCCAGCAGGCAGCCAGCTCTGGCACAAAGCACCCCAAAATGCAGGGTCTGAGCCCAAAAGGAGGGCGGCCAGCCCCACATCCCCCAGGCTGCAGTGCCACCTGCCAAGAAAAAGCCTCTCCCCACTTCCTCTGAGTCATGCACGAGGTCCTCCTGAGAACCTGGAGCTCTCCTCCATGCTCTGGCTGCTCTGTGTGGACCGAATTCAGGGCTGGAAGGAAAGCAGCAGAGAAGCAGCCAGCACTCAGCCCAGGGAGCAGAGTCTGGCTGCATCCCTGCTGTGCTGCAAGGAGGCTTCGCTGTGCTCCCCTTGGTTCTTGCTACAAACATCATCGTGCTGGGCAGCTGGCAGTGTCAGCCCCAAACTACCAGTGGGAGGGAAGGAGGATGTGCCCAGCTTCAAGTGGACACGGCCACACTTTGCTTTGCATCCACGCTGCAAAGCAAGCACAGAGGGTGTGGCCAGCAACAGCAACTTGCACTTTCTTTTTCCCCTGTCCCTGCCCAGATGTCTTTGGATTAGGGACAGGTCAGGAACTCCGCTCAGCAGCCCTGAGGCCATTCCCAAAACTTCTTTCCAAGTCAAGAACACGTGGGTGGGAAGGGTGTAGCCTCCAGCTCGGTCAGCGTGGAGCAGGAGCGATGCTGTGCGGGACGTGAGACCCCACCACCTGTTCTCCCCGTCCCAAGCAGGGGCTGCATCCTCTGTAAGTGCTGCTGGAGCAGCTCCTGCCTTTGCTGGGCAGCTGTGAAGGGGAGGAGGCAGGGACAAGCCAGCTCCATCTCTGGTGGAAACCTGGTGAGGTCAGCAGGGCTGCACGTGGGACAGAGCCGGTCCCAGCGACCTGACAGCGTCCTGCAGCGTGGAGCATGGCTGGGCTGCATTTTTTACACATTGCTAAACCGTCCATTCCTGAAATCCCAAGGCAAGCTCAATGCAAAGGCACACGATCAAGGAGACATTTGCCTTCCTTGAATGCATCCATCTGTGGTCCCCTGACACCCTGGAGCTTATCTCCCTGCCAAGAAGCTGTTACATAAGCCCCCGACTTAAATTTCACTTCGAGCTCGGTTGATCGGCAGTTTCCAGTTGTGTCAACAAGTGGCTGATGGATGGGGCTGTCCTGTCTGTGCTCCCCGTGATGCTCGTCCTGCTGGACCTCGGATTTGCCTTTGTGGAGCTGGGTCCTGCTCAGCCAGATGCTGCAGATCTTCCCCTTCCTACCGGAGCTGGTGCTTGCTGGAGGGGCCTGCAGAGCATCCCTCCTCCCGCTGCCCTCCTGCCTCTTGGAAACAGCATCACAAATCACAGAGAAGGGCTCAACCATCATTTTCACCCATCCTGAACCTTGATGTCCACGGGCTGTGACAGCAAGGTCTTGCTGAGCTCCTCTGTTCTGCTATTGAACCAAAGGGATGTTGCACTGAAGGATGCCTTGCTGTAGGATAGAAGCAGGAAGGAGTTTGGAAGCCCAAAGGTTTCAGCACTCTGGGGAGCTCAGGTTTTTGTGATTGCTTTGGAGACGTGGTGGGAAGCTTGTGGTATGGTCTGGCCTCTGGGCATGAGAATGGGTGCAAAACTACAGGGATCCCCCTCAGCTGAACTGCAGAGCATCTCGAGAAGCTTGCAAGGTGGAGAAGAAAAGCTTTTGGAAGGTGTCCTGAGCTGAAGCTGAGGCTGGCAGGGGCCCTGGTGGTGCAGCACTGGGATGGGATGGGACCTGCACGCAGAAGGTGCTCTGTGTGTCAGTGCCTGGGTGCTGTGTCCCAGATCTGCTGTGGCTTTGGGCTCTCTGCTCGCTTCACCTCTCTGTGCTGTCTCCAAGATGGAAGGAGCACAAATGTCTGATGTGAGTGGCAGGCTGCTGTCACCACAAAGGCAGCACCCTCGTGGGCTTTGTGCCCTTGCTCCCAGGCTTGAGCACCCTGGCACCTTGTGTCCTCGGGGTTTGTGCTGGCAGCAGCAGGGCATAGCAGTGTTGGTAATGCAAGGAGCCCTTTGCATGCTGCTTTCTCACCTGAAGCCTCTTGCCTTTCTCTCTCCTTCCAGCTCCAGCCCCTCTCCCCATCCCTTCATCACCCCAGGAGCTCCTTCCCAGCCTCTCCTCCCATTTCCCAGCTCCTTTTTGCGCTGCCGCCCTCCATCGGCACAGGACCCCCATCGAGGCTGCAGGAGGTGTTTTTGGGGGTCAGGAACCCTCATTAGAGCCCAGAGCTGCTCCCTGGGGGCTGCGGTTGGGGTCTGAGTGCAGGTGGGGTTGATGGAAAGCCCCGTTAAGAGCTGCTCGTTACAGCAGGCAGCAGGCGAGGCTGAGAGCGAGAAGTGGGTCAGCGTGTCAGCACAGGTGTTGGGCCGGGAGCCAACAGCTCTCTGAGCCAGGGAGGAAACGGGAACACTTAAAAGAGCAGTGAGTGGGGAGAGGCTGCTCCTCCCCACATCCCCGGCACACCTCGTACCCCCCACATCACCCCCAAACCTGCAGTGCTGGCACTGCTGCGTCCCACTCACTGCCAGGTGCAGCTCAGTGTGGTGATGAGTGATTTGGGGGCATTTGGGGGCAGCAGGGCTTGCTGGCCCCATTCATCCCTCGTGTGCTCACCGGGGATGGGGACGCTGTGCATGGGATGAGGCCTGGGATGCAATGGGGTCCCCCTGGATGTGGAAAGCTGTTATGGAGCAGAGTTGAGGCCAGTTATAAGATAGGGTTTTCCAGCAGCCAGGGCAGATCTGGGCTCAGCACACCAACTGTTGGAGCCTCCTTCCCACCTTCCAGCACCTCACCAGGCGGCTGCAGTCTGCAGGAGCTGCTCCCATCACCAACCACCCCACGTGGGTCTGCAAAACACGGAGCAGTGCTGCGGGGCTCTGCATCCCCCTGGGGGTCAGCACCGCTGGGCAGCAGCCCCCAGACCCACCTGCAGTGCTGCGAGTGCACGGGCATCACCCACATCCCTCCACACCTCTCCCATGGGCGCAGCTCTTTGCAGCCCCACGGCTCCTGCTAAACCCATCTGTGCAGTTGCCGGCACCGTTACCGACAGCTGAACCTGCCTGCGCGGGAATGCCTTCAGCTGGAAACCTCGCTGGAAATGTTGGCAGAGCCGCTCGTGCGAGGCTTCTAGCAACCCAGGCGCATTGGCTGGCCGGGAGCAGAGCATGAATCACTCTTATTTATAGCAAGGGAGCGCCCGGCGAGTCCCTTACGTTTTCTTTTCATGTGGAAAGCTGGAGCAGCTCTCCCTGCTCTGTGGGATGGGGATGATGCTCCAACCTGACATCCCCCAGAGGTGGAGCTGCATGGAGCTGCTCACCCTGCTGTGCCCCTTTGGGGTGCACTGCTCAAAGACAGCGATTGCAAATTGAGAAGAAAATGCAGCACTGCCCATCCAGGAGAATGCAGCAGCAGATGAGAGCAGGGTTTGGCTGAGCCCAGGATGGGCAGCACTGCCAGCGGGGATGGAGCAATGTCCCTTGGAGAGGAGCAGAGGGATGGGAGCATCCGAGGATAACACAGCGTGCCCTCAACCAGTGGCTTTTGGTTTGCAGCAGCACCTCTGGATGCTGGAAGTCGGAGATGTGCCAGGATGTGTGTGGGAGGCCTCTGGATGGCACCTACCTGGGGTCCTTTGGTCCTTGAGGCTGGGCTGGACCCATCAGCTGTCCTTGAGGTCACAGGAGCATTTCCCTCAGCATCGGCGGCTCCTGGGCTGGCTCCAGGAGCTCCTCATCCCCAGGAAATTGAGCAGCGGGTCAGCCGTGAGCCAAGGTCTTTCCACTGACCCGCCTGCTCCGGACCTTGAGCTCGCAGAAGGACGGAGCCAGGGTGGCTCCCCTGCTCCAAAATGGGCCCCACCCTGGAGGAAACACTGTCACTGAGGGCATGGCAGGATGCTGTGTGTAACAAAACATCCCCAGTGCCAGGGCAACATGCAAAAATGCCATTGCATGTTTCCTCCGTGCCCTGGCATGGGGCTGTGTGCTCCCCATTGCCTGGGGCTGACACTACCCTGCAGCCTGGGATCTGGGGAAGGAGGAAGGGGGCCGTGGTGGGGACAGGGACACGTGCCAGCCTCAGCTAACCCCCTGTCTCTGCACCCTGCAGGACCTGTGTGGTGCCACCACCTGTGACACGCTGGGCATGGCCGACGTGGGCACCATGTGCGACCCCAAGCGCAGCTGCTCCGTCATCGAGGACGACGGGCTGCCCTCGGCGTTCACCACCGCCCATGAGCTGGGTAAGACACGGCTGGGGGCTGGGGTCCCCCTGGCTCAGAACACCGAGGGGGAAACTGAGGCACAGGCACCGCCATGCTGCAGTGCAGTGCATCACGAGCCCGGTGATTTTGGAGAAAATCCCATTTTTGGCCTCGCTGCTGTGCTTGCAGGAGAGGTGCTGCCCTGCCTTGTGGCCTCTGTATCATCAAATGGCATCCTCCAGCCCTGCTCAGCAATCAGGGACACCAGCAAAGTTCAAAATAGCCCCAGCTCAGCCTCCGGAAGGGCAGACAATGACAGGCATCTGGCACAGGGAAACTCCACCTTGGGCTGAGTGGGAAAGAGCAGCCGAGAAAGTGAAAGGCATTGCCGTTGTGGTCGCTCAGTTTCCAGGATTTGGGAATCCTGAAATAACAGGGGGATGCTGAGGGCACGCCTACATCTGGAGACACTTGCAGGGCGGGGGATGAGACCTGGAGGCTCCTTTTCTCTGAGATTTCCTTTGTCCTTCCCTGCAGATCATGGCCATCCATGATGTGTGCCAGAAAGGCTCGGGGTGCTGTCAGGTGGCTCACGTGTGCCTGGCTTACAGGCTTCCAGCAGCCAAGTGCAGGCTGGGCTGGGGTGTTTGCAAGCCCCATGCTTCCCCAGGCGTCTCCTCTTGGGCTGCCCACAGCCTTTGCAACCGTTGCAGGGGTTTTCCCTGCTCTGTGCCTCAGTTTCCCCCACTGCACAAAGTAATGCTGAGCGGGGTTATTCACGTTTCCCCTTTCCACCTCCCAGGCCATGTCTTCAACATGCCCCATGACAACGTGAAGGCCTGTGAGGAGGTCTTTGGCCGGCTGAAGACCAACCACATGATGTCCCCCACCCTCATCCAGATCGACCGTGCCAACCCCTGGTCAGCCTGCAGTGCTGCCATCATCACCGACTTCCTCGACAGCGGCCACGGTGAGCCCTCCTCGTCCCCCTGTCCTCATCCCCATGCTGTCCTTGTCCCTGCTGCGGGGAGCGGGATCTGATGGTGATGGGGACAGGCTGCTGGGGTAGGCAGCAAATTTCTCCCTCCTTTCCCAACTGCATGAGAAGGAAATGGGGAGCTTGGCAACGCTTCAACATCAGCCATTCCTCGGTGCCAGGGTGTCCCCAGCAGTGACATCTATCAGAGCGGCTCTACCCAGCATCACCAAGAGATGGAGCTGCTTGGGTTCACCAAGGGATGGAATTCCTTGGGTGCATCTTGGGTTCACCAAGGGATGGAGCTGCTTGGGTTCACCATAGGATGGAGTCACTTGGAATGGATTCTGCCTTTTGTTGTTGGATTCCATACCCACAGTGAGAAGGCTGAGCTGGGACTGAACACGAGGTAGCTCCCAGTCCCATGAGGACCTGCTCAATATTCCCCTCCCTGCTCCCGCAGGAGACTGCTTGCTGGACCAGCCCTCCAACCCCATCCCGCTGCCTGAGGACCTGCCAGGGACGAGCTACAGCCTGAACCAGCAGTGCGAGCTGGCCTTCGGCGTGGGCTCCAAGCCCTGCCCCTACATGCAGTACTGTGCCAAGCTGTGGTGCACGGGCAAGGCTCGGGGGCAGATCGTCTGCCAGACACGGCATTTCCCCTGGGCTGACGGCACCAGCTGCGGCGAGGGACGCTTCTGCCTGAAGGGTGCTTGTGTGGAGAGGCACAACGTCAGCAAGTACAGAGTGAGTACCTGTGAGGCTGAAAACACCCCGAGGGATGATCGCTGGGTGCTTTTGTGTGGGTGCTGGCTGAGCAGCCCCCAGTAGGGATCCTGCAAGGGGCTAATGATGGAGAAAGGAGCAGAGGGAGAGCTGGGATGCAGGGTGCAAGCAGTCTGGGTGCTGCTGTGCTGCCCCGTGGAAGATCCGGGACCAGCAAAGCCACAGGCTTTGCTTGCAGATGGGGACAGCTTTGAGTCCAGAGAGCCCTGATGGAGCCATCAGGGAAGGGGACAGCGGGTGACACTGTGCCGTGTCCCACCAGGTGGACGGTGGCTGGGCCAAGTGGGCGCCCTATGGGCCGTGCTCTCGGACGTGCGGCGGCGGGGTGCAGCTGGCCAAGCGCGAGTGCACCAACCCCGTGCCCGCCAACGGAGGCTCCTACTGCGAGGGCGTCCGTGTCAAGTACCGCTCCTGCAACCTGGAACCCTGCTCGGCTGCAGGTAAGGGCAAAGCTTGGTAAAGTATGTGACCCGATGTCATCAACGCACTGAGCCAAAAGGCAACCCAACTTCTTGCATGTGTTGGTGATGCTGAGCAGGGTGAGCTGATCGCAGCTGGGAATCCTCTGCTCAACCCGTCTGGGTGCAGAGGCACCGCTCGCATCTCTGGAGCAGTTGAATTCCAGCAGAGCTGAGCCTTGAGCACTCCAAAATCCCAAATTTGCTCTTGGGTGGGGTGGGAGGAGAGCCAATCTGCAAATGTCAGATTCTTCGACTGTTTCAAAGCGCTTGGAAACACGGTGGAAACATGCCCCCAAATATGCCCCCTGCAAATGTCAGAGGTGACCTTGCCATTTGCAGTCCCCTCGCGTCCCTGGGTCACTGCATTGTGCAAGGAGCAAAACGCTTCAGACTTGCTGTGCTGAGGCTGTGGGCTTCACACATCCACTGCTGTGTGCACCACCCATAGCAAACAGCAAAACCCACCCCGGGGTGCTGGGCTGTGCCCCCACCTGATGCACACCGCGTTTCTTCCAGTGCCAGGAAAGAGTTTCCGAGAAGAGCAGTGCGAGGCTTTCAATGGCTACAGCCACAGCACCAACCGCCTCACCGCCTCTGTCTCCTGGGTGCCCAAATACTCCGGCGTCTCACCGCGGGACAAGTGCAAGCTCATCTGCAGGGCCAACGGCACAGGTTACTTCTACGTGCTGGCACCCAAGGTTGGTGAGGGCTGGGGGACCCCGGGCTGCAGGAGGGCTCTGGTACATGAGGAAATTGTCTGTGTTTGGTGGCAGCTGGATTATTGTGGGGTTATAGAGGAGGAGAATCCACCAGGCTGGGATGAATCAGCACTTTTGCATCTGCTTATTTATTTCGTTGGTGGATTGGGTTCATGGAAGGACTCTGGGTTTGTAAAGCTGTCTGTAGGGTATGCCCATGAGAGGCTGGAGAAGGGAATGAGAACTATTGTGCTGGGGAAGTGATTCTCCTGCTGGGGTGGGCAGGCTGATGCTGGCTGTCTTCCCAATGCAGCCTCTTGGCATCAGTGCAAAGACAGTGGCTTAGCAGAAGAGGGAAGTGGTACTGAGTGACTCTTCTCAGGGGTCCTAAAAAGCTCAGTTGCAAAGCAAAGAGTGAACAAAGTGCAAGACGGTGCCTGCCAGCACCTCCTCGGGTCCAGCTGAGCTGGGGCTGTCTGGCTGCAGTGGGGTGGATATGGGTTAACATGGGGACGCAACCTCTCGCCTTGCTCGCCCTCCTGCAGGTTGTGGATGGCACCCCCTGCTCCCCAGACTCCACCTCAGTCTGTGTCCAGGGCAAATGCATCAAAGCGGGCTGTGATGGGAAGCTGGGCTCCAAGAAGAAATTTGACAAATGCAGCGTGTGTGGGGGAGACAACAAGAGCTGCAAGAAGGTCTCGGGCTTATTCACCAAACCCATGTAAGCACTGGGTGACCGTGTGTGATTTCTTTTCTCCCATGGGGAGGACGTGGGATGGTCGTGGGGATGATGATGAGCAGAACCTCCAAGTTGCCAGTGTGGAGATGGGAATGGCCTCACATTGTGCCGGTGAGGTTCAGGCTGGATATCAGGAAAAAATTCTGCTGAAGAGTGGTGATGCAGTGGCACAGCTGCCCAGGGAGGTGGTGGAGTCACCGTCCCTGGGGATGTTCAGGAACCGTGGAGATGTGGCACTTGGGGACATGGCTCAGTGGGCATGGTGGGGAGGGGTTGAGGGTTGGACTTGGTGATCTTAGAGGTCTTTTCCAACCTTGATTCTGTGATTCTAAGATTCCTATGATTCCATGCCTAATGGCTCATCCATCTCTCTCCCTTCTTCCAGGCATGGCTACAACTTCGTGGTGGTGATCCCCGCGGGAGCCTCCAACATCGACATCCGGCAGCGGGGCTACAAAGGGCTGATCAGCGACGACAACTACCTGGCGCTGAAGAACGGGCAGGGCAAGTACCTGCTGAACGGCCACTTCATCGTCTCGGCCGTGGAGCGGGACCTGATGGTGAAGGGCAGCGTGCTGCGCTACAGCGGCACCGGCACTGCCGTCGAGAGCCTGCAGGCCTTCAAACCCATCCAGGAGCCGTTGACTTTGGAGGTGCTCTCGGTGGGGAAGATGACCCCTCCGCGGGTGCGCTACTCCTTCTACCTCCCCAAGGAGAGCAAGGAGGACAAAGCCTCCTACAGGAAGGAGGGCAAGGTTCCTCCGGACCTCAACAACAGCGTCCTCAGCTTGTCCAACCGCTTGGACGGGGGCAGGCCGACCTACAAGCGGCCGTCCTACAAGTGGGCAGCGGGCGGCTGGGAGGCCTGCTCCGTCACCTGCGGCAGCGGGATGCAGAAGCGGGCGGTTGCTTGTCGTGACTCCTACGGCCACCCGGCATCTGAGTGCGAGGCTGCCCAGAGGCCGGCCGAGGTGCGGTCGTGCGGGGAGCCGTGCCCGGTGTGGGAGGCGGGACCGTGGGCTCCTTGCTCCAAGAGCTGCGGGAGAGGCTTCAAGAGGAGGATGCTGAAGTGCACGGCGTCCGGTGGGCGACTCCTGCCCCGGGAGAGCTGCAGTTTTCGGAGGAAGCCGCAGGAGCTGGATTTCTGCACCTTGAGGCCATGCTGAGCCGTGCCAGTGAGGATGGGCATGGTGTCTCTCGGGTAGTGGCCAGGGATTGGGAGAAGGGGAGATGTCCATAGCACATATCAAACGGGGGCAAAAAGGGAAAACGAACGAGCAAACCAAAATAAAGGACCTGGGTGCGGGGAAGGGCGTGCAACCAGGTGAGAGGGCTGTCACTGAGCGGGTCGCTTGGAGCCACAGCAGGAACCAACATCTACCTCGAAGCCACCGCACACATGGGGACCCCTGGCTGGGAACTGAAGGAGAGACAGGTGGAAATCGCTGCCCAGGATGGCCTTGGGCACATGTGGAGGGGACGTCCCCGCATCGCACAGCCATCGCCTGCCCCATCTTCCCAGGGCTGAGCCTACCTCCCCTTTCCCTGATTTCCCATCACTCATGCTATGTGGGACCAAGTGGATTTACCAACACAATGATGGCAGATTGTACTGTCTAAGGGGGCACTGGGTCCCACAGGGACTGTCACCGACTTTGCAGCCCAGGCTTGCCAGCGCTGCAGTCCAGAGAGCCCCAGCAGCATCCTGTGCCGGGTGAGGAGGTGGTGGCTTTATTCTCATTTTCTCCTTGTGTTTATGACCTGACCAGTGTAGATTCTATGGTGCTTAACTCCATGTTGTTGTTTAACCTCTTCCCCGTGCTGGATGTAGACCTGGCATGGAGGGGATGGTGTGGCTTTCAGCAAAGCCCCTCCTGGGGCTGGGGTTTTCCTACGGTGCTTTGGGGAGGCTGAGACCAGCTCTTGGCTAAATGGGTGCTCAGAGCACAGCTGGATGCTCATTTACACCCTGGTGCAGGGCAGGGGGTGAACTGCCCACCTGAGGCTCTTCAGGGCTAAAAGGGATCACAATGGAAGCGTGTTTTGAGCTGTACTTGCAGAAACAAGCAACTGTACTGTAGCAACATGGCACGGTGCCTGGAAGCATCCCTGCACATCACTGGTGCTCAACTCTGCTCTGGAAATGGTGCTCGCTGCCAGCAGGGCCAACACACCGTGCCCAGGCACCCTGCCACCTCCTCCCTCCAAGCTTCAGGGTTATTTCGCTCCGCATGACCCCCCAGAGATGCTCTGAGCTGGACATGGGAGACGAATTCGGGTTGGGGCTGTCCTGAACCTCTTGCTCCCGCAATGCATCCACAACAGCTCCATCCCAGGGTTCTGTGCGAGGGCTCATCCTGTACCTCTGCAGGTCACGCAGCATCGTGCCCACTGTGGCTGGAGGCTGCCTTACCTCACACTCTGCCCTCTTCACAACAACCCTGCAACACACCTTCCCCCCTCGCCTCCTGCTCAGACCAAACCATTGGGGATTGTTTCGTGTTTTGTGTTCCCGCTGGTGAAGGTCCCTCGGAGGGAGCTGGCTCTGACTGAGCAACCCACAGCCTCTGGGCCAAACGATGTCATTACTGGGATGAGCAGAAGGGACAACCCACGGGTTTTGGGTAGGCAGAAGCTGCTGTCTCAGCAGTGGGATGCTTGGAGCCTGCTCAATGCACGTGGAGCTCCTCGTGCTCTTTGTGCTCCAAAATTCTACAGCAGCGTTTGTGATGGGCATGGTGAGAAGGGTCCTGAGAAACGGGACCGTGCTAGCACAAACATTTTCCTGCTGAGACCTTTCCCACCAGCTTAGTACATTTCTTGTGATAATGTTTGCAGACCCACCCTCCCTGGATTTATGTAACGCCTTTTTGAACGCAATAATATTTCTGGTCTCCATGATGCTTGATAGAGCCAGGAGCAGATGTTGTGGTTGCTCTGCACAGCGGGGACGGGATTTAATGTTCTAGGAAATCCCTTCCAGGTCTACATTCCCATGAACGTATCATCCATTTTTTGGACAGTTTTCCTGCATAGCCGAGCCTGCAGCGCTTTCGTTTGGGGACAGAGCTCTGAGGAGCTGCCCTTCTGTGTCCTACCATCAAATAGATGGTTTCCAAGCCACCGAGAAATTGTCGTCCTTGTCCAAGGGGTAAAGGACGGGGTGGGAGGGATTTCTTGGGTGCAGTTCTTTTGCCAAGTGTGCAGCAAAAGGATGGAGATGCCTATTGTACTGGCTGCTTCGTGTATACCATGTATACTAAACATCGATCTCTGCTGTTTGTGCATCAATAGCAAACCTGAAATAAAACTGTATTTAAAGATCTACCTGGTTCCTCGGGGATGTGTTTGTGCCCATGTTTGGGTGGTGTTTGCAGAGCATTTCTTGTCGTATTGTGATCCCAGCTCACTAACTGAAGGAAAAAAAATGTGAAGGTCCAACTGGCTTATTCTTAATATCATGGCAATTTTTCTTGCTTCTGCTGTAGAATGTTTTATTGGCAAAAAAACCCCGTCATGGTGGAAGAGTCCATGCAAGTGCCATGGCTCGCCTGCACCTGGAAGTGATGGCAGGGAAGCTGTGGCATGAGGCTGGTGGGATATAGCCTGGAATCAAGGTGTTCTTTTTGTCAGAATCACAGCACTATAGAGTTAAATGGACTAATGCAAACTGGAACAGTGCTCTCACATCCTGGAACAACCGTGTCCATGCATACCACGAGCTGGGACTACCCATTCCCGGCGTGCTCCTCCGGCGTCATTCATTCCACCCACGGAGCGAAGCAGCAGACCCTTTCCCACCACCTTCAGAGGGCCCAGGGAGAGCTGGAGCAGCACCGTGGGGTTGCTAGGTGCTTGCAAAACAGTCAGCAGCCCAATGGTTCCCAGCCCTCCTTTTTGCTCCAATTGGGGCCAGCAGTGAGATAAGGCGCTGCTGGGGGATGCTGATGTCACTGCTTCCCGTGCTCCACCAGGACCCATCGCTTGGGTTTTTATTTCCCCCTGAACAATTGCAATTTTCTGTGCTGTAATGATTTGGCAAATTTTACAGGTTTTATTGTTCTGTGTAAGGCAGAGTGCGTTTTTCATTACCATAAAGAAACAAACACAGCAGCCCCAACCGAGCACCTTCCCCTCTCCCGCTCGGTGATGGATGGCTCTGCTTTCCCTGCAAGAAAGCTCCATTTCAGCCCTAAGAAATCCCACGCTGCAGCAGCTCCAGCTGCACAGAGCTTTATTAGGAGCAGAGAGCTTGCACCTCCAGGTAATAGCCACAGTTGTAACCCTAACAACTCACCCAGAGAGATAAAAGCACGCACAAAGGAAGCATTTACGTGGGAAGGAAGGAAGAAACCGGGCAGTGATGCCAGAACCCCTGGTTCAAAGGGAGGGTTCATGTTTGGCCAAGTCGTGGTCTGTTTGCTCAGGGCCCTTTGCTGCCAGGAAGCCTGCAATTACCTAACGGCTCCGGGATAAACGCGGGCACCTGGCATGGGGTGGGGGACCTGGGCTGGGAGCTGCCCCAGCTGAAGGAGGAGCAAAGCAGCAGCACGTGGGATGCCCAGGGGACCCCAGCAGCAGGAGATGCTGGTGCTGACCCAAGGAGATTGATCTCACCCAGGAAAATGGACTGAGATGCGCCTGAGTGAAGCCCAGCATCCACACACTGCCTCTGCTGTAGGTTCTCTGATGTTTAGTAAAAGGCTGAGCTGGCTGCACTGCCCCTCTGGGTACGCTACTCCATATTCACCTGCTTCCTCCAGCTCTGCAAACTGTAAAGGAAACCTCTTTGAAACCTCAGCCTGCTACTGTTAAAATGTGGTTAGAAACATGGATCCAAAGGTTACCAGCAGGGAGGAGTGGCATAGGGCAGGCAGACGTGGGGACATGGGATTTATTGCCGTAGGAAAAGAGGCTGAAAATGAATGCTTTTGTGTCCAGCTTGCCTGTTCACTTTCCAAAATCAGGTCCTGGTATCCCCTCTGGGGCTGTGCCCGTCCTGGCTGCTCCCTGTGCCCAGCCACCAGCCCTGAGCTGCCCCTGTGCAGCGCTGGCTCTTCTGCTCCCTGCCTTTGGCACACACAGAGCACTGCGGGGTTCTGTGTAGCAGAAACACAAATCCTATCAGGAAACAAAGACCTTCCAAAGTCTGCTGGAACAAATGCATTTGGTTCCCCGCAATTATTTCAGCCTCCCACCCACTTTCTTTGCCCTGTTTCTGTACACTTCCCCAGGTGTCTGCTTTTGGCCACCTCTGGAGAACGACACTGCTGGGCAGAGTGCTACTCTCACCCACTGTACCTCTTCTCATGTATTTAAAGAGTAAAAGCAGCACAAAAATCGATTCCCCCCCCATGGCACAGCTGGTCTTCACCATGGGACATTAAGAACTTCAGCCTCTTGGCTCTTATGGCAATGCCTATCACAAGGGCTCAGCTCTGCATGACTCGATGCAGCAGGGATGTGCTGGGCAGGGGGGTCCCGTGGTGCCAAAACGAGTGTTTTGCTCCAGAGGCATTGAGGATGGCTGAGCAGTGCCTTCTGGAAACCAAAATCCAATCGTGCCTCTGCGGCCGCCTGGAAATCTGCTTGCTTTAATATGTCCTGAGCTGAAACCTGAGAAGTTTGGGAAAAATACAAAGGTTACCTGAAGTGCAGCGTCAGGGAGAGGAACCACGCAGGGCAAGGGTGTTTTTCTGGACAGGAGCACTTTGTTCAGATGGACACGTGGCTGCAGAGCTGCCCCCGAGGCCAGGCTGTGGCCTTTCCATTATTATTGCTCTTACTATTATTATTGTTGTTGTTTCTTTTTGCCAGGAGACAAAAGCAAGCCCAGGCACAGGGGGAACCAATGGACCTAACGGGGAACACGCGTCGGGTGTGCCCCCCCTGCCAACAGGGATGCTCCAGTGAGAACGCTGATGGGGAGCAGCGATGGGGCACAAAAAAAGCATTTTTATGCCGGGATAATTGATTTCCCTCTTGTCACCATGGGCTGCCGGTCACTTGCAGCAGACTAAACTTCCCCACATCATCATCCCCAGCCAGCAAGCTGACATGTTCCCACAAGAATCTGTTTTTTTCTTTTTTTTTTTCTGTATTTTTTTCTAATTACACAATCCACTCGGTGCCAAAACGTGTCCGGCTGACTCTAATCTGGCAGGCAGCACCGTGCTCCTACGGCCAACAGCCTCACCTCCTTGCTGGAGGGTGGTGGGGCTGAGAGAGCATCAAGCTGAAGCCTTTTGGAAGCCTCCGTGCTGTACATGGAGCTCCCCAGGAATGCATCGACCTCGAAGGAGCGATGCAGAAAGAGGGATGGAGTTTGCTGGCTGTGTGGGCATCTCGCATGGAGGGAGGGCACGAGCCGAGCAGATCAGGCAGCTGCTAACGATTACAGCCAGCTAGGCAAAGCCCTAGAAACTGCACCATGGGGTGCATGGTGGGAGCTTTCCAGCGGGCTCCTGGGGAAGGTGCCACTTTTGGGTTCAATGTAATTAATATCGAAGTCAGCCAAGCGAGCCTGGGAGGTGGATGGTCTCCCAAAGGGTTATTTAATGCGGCTGGATTATTTATTTTTTCAGGCGTTTTAGTTTGCCCCCTTGTAAATGAATTTAGCGCTGGGGAGAGGTGTTGGATTGACAGCTCTGGAAATATAAATCCTGAAGGAAAAACAATTTGGAGTCCTGCAAGCAACAGCACTGTACGTCATGCAGGCATTGGGGTAATGGTTTGCAGCGACAGTAACAGCTGCTTTTTGCTCCAAGTTCAAAACCAGACATCGCTGGGAGGACACAGGGGTCAGGCAGAGCTGGGGGTGCTCTCAGGTGGCCACGAGCATAGGGCACGGAGGGGCTGATCAGGACGATGCACGCTGCCAACGAGCCAGCGAGCACTCAGGGACACATCTCAGTGCTTAATTGCCATTAATGCCAGACCAGCACCCGTCTTCTGGAGCCATTCATTTAGAGCGTCTGCTCCAGCACCTCCCTGCTCCAAGAGCACACGGAGGGGAACCAAAGCTCTGGTGGTGCATGGAGCTGTGAGAACACGTCAGATATACTCCTCCCCGTGTCCCAGAGCATGCTGCTTCTTCCTAACACTCTTCTCCAGCCTTTGGGGCAGAACCACATCGTTTGCACTGCGTTCAAAGTGCAGCGTGCAGGCTCTGAATAGCAGAAACACGTGTTGGCAAAATCCTGCTCACTCCAGGGACCGCATCCTCGTGGCTCCCCATGTTCTCAGTGCCATGTGCTGTCCAGAAGCAGCCCCATGTGTTGTATGGACGTGGGAAGGACATCTGGAGCGGGGATGAAGGGGAAGGTGCAGAGAGTTGTGCTGGTCTCACAAAGCCCCAGGGCATCTGGAACAAACCCATCTCTCTAAATGAAATTAGGGAAACCCAAAGGCCACGTTTTCATCCATCTTTGGGAACCTTCAGGATTTAGGGGGAGGATGAGAGGTTTCGGGGTCTCGCCTGGGGTCACACCATCGAGAGGCACTGCCCTGATCTGGGCTGTCCCAAGGTGCCCACTGACTCCTGGTGTCAGCACTTATTTTGGAGGTGAGGATATACGATGAGGAAAAACAAACATGGGGGAAAACAGGCTCTGAAAGACAAGGAGAGCCTGGACAGTGCAGTATCCCGACAGCAGGAGAGCAGGGAGGGAGCTCAGAGAGAAGGAAGACAGGCAAAGGAATAAAAACAAGGAAAACCTCTGGAGGGAGAAGCTCTTGGCAGCGCCTGCTGCATCGCTCTGCGAACACCAAGCAACTGTTACCCACCTGGGTCCTGGATTTCGGCTTCTCTGCATCCCTGGAGCATCACAGGGGATGCTCCACAAGCCCGTGTCAGGGGCACAGGTAATGCATGGCCATGAGAGATGAAAGGGAGAAAGGAAAACACTGTTGTGTCCTTCAGAGTGAGTGCTTTTTAAAAAGCTATTATTGTTGGGAGTGTGTGCCTTTTCAAAAAGGAATTCTTTGTCTTGTTCCCTTTTAAGTTTTTTTCTGCTTGTGAGGAGGAGGAAGGGAAGCAAAAGGAGACGACAAACGTTCTCCTTCCTGCTCTCAGGCCCATCGCTGTCTCCTCACGATCTGACACCTTGATGAAAAAGCCAAGCACAAAGTTTGTGCTGCCGAAGCCTTTTTTTGATTAAAAAATGACAGTCACCAGTGTTAATGATCCTCTTCCTTCCTTCCGTCCTTCCTTCTTCCTTTCCCTGTGCAGATGCAACAATAAAGGTTTGAGTGGTTTTACTTGCAAATGGAGTCTCCTGTGTGTTCCTCACTTTGTTTAATTCTTCCCCTTTTTCCCCCACTTTGGAAGGGCAGCTGCCCATCCCTTCGGCCCTCACTGCTTCGTGCTGCAAAGCTCTGCTGCCATAAAACCCTTTCCCTGTGCTCCCAGCAGACCCAGCTCCTACAAAGCCACCCAAATCCACTCTTCCCAGAGCCATTTTCCACCTCACCCCTGGCCACTCTTAGCATCTCCATCCCTGAGCTAAATCATCAGCTCTGAGGTTTTCAGGGCAAAACTCCACGTGCCATCATCCCCAGTGCCCAGCAGGATTCTCCACCCCATCGTCTCGCTCTCCCTTTGCCCTTGTTGGCTCTGTATTTTGATGCATTCAATGGGGAAACACTTGGTCCCAGTGGTGGCTTTGGGTTTTTCTTTGTGGTTTAAGGCCAAGGCTCTCAGAGCAAAAGGGCAACGGGATTTGGGAAATGAGCAGTGGTTTGGGTTCGGCGCTGGCAGCCCTACTCCAGTCTGGGCAATCCTTGATCCCACAACATGTGGGGAAATTGTGGCTTTGGGACACCATGAACCCCAACCATCCACGTCAGTGTGGGGGAAAAAAAAAAAAAAAAAAAGGGAATTTGCTTTCTTTCTTTTGGTTTCAGGAAGAAGCTTGCAAAAATGTTGGAATTGAAATGCGCGAAGGAGAACAGAGCTAGCAAAAAAGAATAAAACAACTCAAACTCTTCAGTCTGTGGGAAAAGAAGGGGTGGGTGCAGCCCCCTCTGGGGGACATCAGGGAGGGGGGGACCCCAAAAGCTGGGGGATGCGCAGAGCCGCCGTGGCTGCCCGCAGTGATGTGGTCACAGAGGTTCCTGCTTGGCTCTGGAGAAGCGATGTTTGCTGCAATGAGCGCGTCGCGTGCGTGTGAAGGGGAGACAATGTTTTTGTTTCCTTTTAGGAAGAAAGAAAATAATAATAATCAAAAAAAAAAAAAGCACGGAATGAGCTCTGTTGCGCAGCCAGTGAGCTGTCTCAGAGGGACGGGGATCCAAAGGGTTTGCTCTGAAGCAGCTGAGGGAAACGTGCACGGGATGAGCATCCAACGCGGCTGCATGCTCAGCTGGGAAATTACATGCTGAATCCCCAAACTGCCATGGGGGAGGTCTTCAATTTTCAGGGATGATTTCACAAGTCCCCATGGATGGGAATTTGCAAGGAGATGGTGACGGTGCAAAGCGATGGCTCTGCAAGGGTTAAACATCCCACTCGTCTTTTTGCATTTTTCCTTCTTAATATTGCCCTTGAATAAACAAACAGAGGCGAATCCCACCCTCTCCCTGGAGACTCTTTCTTGGCTTGTTCCAGAGAACAAGCAAATAGTAATGATTTGTCTTTTTTTTAATTTTTTTTTTTTCTAATTTCAGTGTCTCATTTCAGCAGCTTGGGGGATTGAGAAAACCAAGCGACAGAATGAACAAGGAAAGCCACAAACCCAAATAAACAAATAACTGATAAGCCTGGAGCAGAAAGGAGATAAAAACCCGACGACATTCCCCTGGTGGCACGGAGGTGTCGACGAAGCGCGCTGGGACGGATGGATGGGGCCGATGGATGCCGGCAGGGTGGGAGGTACAAGCACAGACACATGGGATGCAGCCCTACATCCTCCTCATTTTGGACATTGGGATTGACTCTTTGGGGATAAATCAGGAAAACGGGTATTTTCAAGTAATCCCACTTTTTTTTTTTTTTTTTTCCAAGAAATCCCTTGGTCTGCTCCTTTGCTTCTTTTCAAGGACCATCTTCAGTTTCTGTGCATGCCACTTAAAAAACCAGTGGAACCCACTGCATGAAAAGATTAGAAGGAGTGACACGGTCCTGAAAGGGAAAGGAAAATGAAGTTGGGTACAGCCCAACCCCACGGCAATGCTGCAGTCCCGGTGCTGCAGCACTTCATCCCATCCATTCTATGATTCCTCCAGTCACGGCAGTGCCAATGATGTTGCACTAAATGGCATCTACAGAGAGCCAACATCGTGCCTCTCTGAGCAGAAATACTTGGGGTTTGCTCAAAATATTGTGAAAGCAACTCAGGGAATGAGACAAAATGCGAGGAGGGGAGGCGGTGCCATTGAGGGTGCACTCTCCTTCCTTTGCACGGCATTTATTCACGAAGCAGCAGCCTGGGTTGGGTCACTGGTGGCACTTGCATGGTTGAGGTTTCGCTGGGCATTTCCCAGTCTCAACAAGGAGACTCGATGTTTTCCTTCTGTAGGGAACAGGACTCGTGTGCCTTCCCCTAATCTTCCATCTCCGAGCTCCTTGGAGCCGATAATGAAAAACTTCCCTGAGTCGGGACTGTTGCTTTGTTAGATTAAGAACTGCTCCTTGAGGGCTCCAACAGCCATAACAAAGCAATTAGCTAAGATAACATCGGTGCAGCATCGGGGCTGCTGGGAGGCAGCGCTCGGATGGCCCTGACCAGAAACCCTGCTGCATCCATGGACCATGGATGGGCAAAAGGACGCCCATCCCAGCACGTCCTGAGGATGCTCGAAGTCACACAGTGGGTTGAATGGGGTGAAAAAGGAGATGCCAGCAGATGGGAGGGTTTGGAGTGCTCTTTTCTGCACTGCTGCTGCCTGCATCCCACTGCCCACATGCACCAGGGTCCTGTGCCCCCACTGTGCAGATCCTGCACATCTCCTTGCAGGGAAAGCCCTCGCTGGAGCTGCTCAGCGTGCACAGCTGCTGCACGTGTCTGAGGCAGCCTTCCCAAGCTGTGCTCCCATGTTTACTCACACTGGGCTTGTTTAAAGCTGCTTTGACAGCAAAATGGATGTGCGGCCTTTTTTGTTATGGCTCAGGCGAATGTGACGTCTCCCCAGGGCCCAGCACCGCTCCTTGCAGGGATGGAAACTGCAGTCCCAGACAGAGCTGCAGGGAGAATGCAGGCAGTGTATGAAGGAAAAGCAGCGTGCAGGGGGGTGGTGTTCTGTATCTCATGGAGCTAGGGCAGAGCCCTGCCATTCCTGGCTGGTGTCCTCAGCATTTTGACCCCTTTCCTTCTGGAAAGCAAATTCCATCCTCATCCATCCTCTGAGAAGGTGAGAGCAAGAGGAAGATGCAGGGAAAAAAATCTTAATGTGCCCCTTCCCTTAAAAGACATTCAGCTGTGTAACCACAGATTGGGATACCCCTGAGCTTTCTGCAAAGACACCAGCCAAGAACATGCATAACCCTGAACAAATCACACCCCAGTGAACCCTAGACATGCATGGTGGAGGGAGAAAGCAGAGACCCAGTGTGTGCCCTATAGCATACAATGGCAATGGGCTGCTTTCATAGCAGGAGAGCTTTAGGACAGTGGGTGGTGGGAAGAGCTGCTGCTGTTGGGTGGGGTTTGCAGCACTGCAGGGGATGGGAGAGGGAAAACAGGAGCCTGGAAGCAGGCTGAAATTCCTCCTGGCTTTCTGCTTTGTTCAGAAATAAAAATACCCTGAGTAGCCTGAGAACAGGGCTGCTCAGCAGATGGTACTTTGCCCCTTTCGGGACGCTTTCTATCTCCACAGCTGGGAATCCATTATGGGAATCTGATCCCAGGAGGCTGCAAAGCTGCAGACCCAGGAGCTTGGGTAGCTTGGGAAATTCACAGCTATGCCCTGCCCTGAACCTTGGATGTGAGCCCAGCTCTGATCTCTCTCCATCCCAGTGCCACTGAGCCCCTTCCCTGGGCTGCAGCCCCAGACCTCATCCCAAACCACGTCCCAGCCCCTCACTTCTTCCAAGGACTGCAGCATCTGAGCATGCACCATATGTGTTCCCATCAAAGAATTTCCCAGTTTCATTTCCCAGCATTGGTGGTTTCTTCCAGTCTTTTCTGGCTGTCCCTGCTCCTGAGGCCATCTCATGCTCAGCACACTTTATGGATGAATTTTCCATGAAAATTTGGTGAGGACTGCAGTGGTTCTGTGACCAAAGCTGGGAGCAGGTAGTGGAGAAATGCGTTTTGGTGCTCACTGGTCACCTGCACAGCATTTGGGAGCATGAGCAACAGGGATGAGAGCTCTCAAAGCTACGTGACATGTGGGAAAGCCAGCTGCAGCGTGCTGAGCTGGGGACAGTTTGTTCCTTTGGGTTTCCTTTGAAAAAAAAATCCCAGTTCAGCACCTGCTCTGCAGAGCTGTGCCGTGCGATGGGGCCTGATAGTAAGGGTGAGATCTGGGGTTGTGCTGCATGCTGCAGTGGATGGAGAGGAAGGCTGCATCCCTTGGGATGCTGAGTGCGCTCTCGGCTGCTTAACGGCTTGTGTTTACGAGAGCTAAAAATATGTCCTTGGGGAGAGAGAGGGGACAGGAGGTCTGTTTGCTCCGTTATCGCTCGGAGAGTTTATAGGTTTTGTTTTGGAAAGAGGCTTATATGGAAATAACATGGTATTAAAGGTTAAACAAAATGCAACCAGGCAGCACTTGGGATGAGCAAAGCCTCTGCACGTCCCCAGGGATGGCACTGGGAATGGGGGATCAGAGCCAACCCCTCCTTGCTGCTGCAGCCCATGGGCAGGCGGTGCTGGCACCTGAGCTGTGCTCAGCAGTTCCTGGAGCCTTTTACAAGGTTGGGTCCCTACCCTGCACTGCAAGCTGCTTGGCAAGGAGTTTCCTGATTCAGCCTTTTCCCCCCCCCAAACTCAGCTGGAAAGCAGGAACGTGGGGAAGTCATGCGTGGGAGGTGGTGCTGATGGATGCTCTCAGAGGGATGGGGGCTCCTCCAGGTGGGACACGCACCCCTGGCACCTGGGCTATTGCCCTGCTAAGAAAAGGCTTTTCCTTCCCCTTACTTCCAAAAACTTGCGGAAATTGGAGCCCAAAACCTTGAGGAACCTCCCTGCTCATCCCTTCTGGGTGAGAGCATCCATGTTAACCTCCTCCTGGCCCACAGCATGGAGATGCCCCAGCTGCACCATGGCTCAGGGTTTGCAATAGGGTGAGAAGGGGAAAGCCCTTTGCTTTATTTCTAAAGGGCATTCTGTTTCCAGTGAGAAAAGGGAATAATTCAATGACACTATCGCCCTGAGAAAGGCATGTCTGTGCCCTGCACCATGAGCCCTTGTGCTGCTGAGCATCAGGCCCCCAGTGACATTATGTTGGTGATGCACCAACACACACAGGCCGGGCATTGTGCAAAGTGTTCCCAACGGCCCAGCAGTGCCCGGCCACGCTGCAGAGCGTCAGCACAGCCCTCCCCGTGCCACCAGATCCCTGGGCAATCAATGGGACATTGTCTGGGACAGTGCTGGGTGACACACAGCAGCGTGGAGCGGTGGCACTGAGGTCGAGAACGTGAAGATGGTCCAAGTGCCTTTCGCTTGTGCTCATTAATTCTATACGTTTTGCTGAAATTCCAGCATGACGAGGAATTTGGGAGTGCTACCAACCCATCTGCTTTGAACCAGGACTCTGGTTTGCAGGAAGGAATGTTGCTGGGAACAACTCCGTGTTGCAGCTCAGAGCATAAATTTGGGTCTGATCCAAATTTTGCTACTTCACCCTTCTTTCTGCCATGAGCCAAGCCCAAACTTGGGACTGAGAAGAAACTTGGGAAAGAGAAGAAAGTTTTGTAGCCTGGGGCTGCACTCACATTTGACCCTTGCAGGATGGCCTCTGGTGGTGATGGAGGAGATGGAGGCAGCTCCAGGTTTGAGAGGCTGGAGAAATAACTTGTAAATGGAACACACCTTCATCTGGGGTGATGAGCACACAGGGATGCTCTGCTACCAGCCAGAAGCAGGAGAAATCACTGCTGAGGGACCATGGGGAGAGTTTGGTGAAAGAATGGGGTCTTCAATCGATGCCCATGACAACAAGGAGGCAATGCTGGCACCGAGTGGCTCTCCTTTCCAGTTCCTGCTTTGTGCACAGGGTATGGCTTTCCCAACCTGAATTCCTTGTGTTTGCTCAGCCCACATCTGATTTCTATCTCCAGCACATCTGTGCGGCTGCTCTGAGGAAACAAAAGTTGGGAGGATGGAGATAACACTTCTGATGTTGGAAATCTCCGTATTCCCTTGGCGCTGGGTGGTACCTACAGCAAATAGGCAGCTTTCTATGAAAAATCACAGGCTTTGCTAAGACTCCCAGGAAAACACTGCTCTCCTGCCAACCTCACACTGGATGTTTTGCGCCTTGGCCCCACCAAAGAGCCGTGAAGCCCCGCCACAAGCAGTGACTCAGCTAATCCAGCCCAAACGGGAGGTCAGCCCAGTGCATGGCCATGAGCTCCAAAAGCAGCATCTCGAGCAAAACCTGGGACAAAATCACAGCTCACAGCGAGCAGGGCAGTGCTGGGTGACAGCAAGGACAGGTGCCAGCTTGAGGAACACCCAGCTCCCCCTCCATCCCCTCCACAACCTTCCTCTGCAGATGCTTCCCACCACAAACCCTCTTCATCTCCTCCTCCACTCCCTTGTTGCCGCATCCCTTTTACTTTTGGGGTTATTTTCACTCCCATTTTGCTGGGCTCCCCTTTCTTTCTCACCCTTCCCTCCTCCCAAAGGCTGGCTTGGACACGCTTGTGCAGAGAGAAAAATCCCTGCAGCCAGCTGCCAGCTCTGCCTTTGGCCTCTCACTCCGGTTTCATGTTTGACTCTAATCCCACAATTTATACAGCGGAGCCCCGGGCCAAACCCAACGTCTCAGGAACCTGCCAGAAACCTCAGCTTTTCCTAAGCCCTATAAACACTTTCCTGCCTCCATCCCTGCACCTGCTGCCCATGCCGTGCTGCCGGCCAGGGACGGTGGTACCCCAGGGATGATGGTACCCCAAGGATGGTGGTACCCCAGGGATGGTGGTACCCTAAGAATGGCGGTACCCCAGGGATGATGGTACCCCAAGGATGGTGGTACCCCAGGGACGGTGGTACCCTAAGAATGGTGGTACCCCAGGGATGCTGGGACCCTCAGGAGGGACAGGATGCCTACGGGTGCTGCTGTGCTGGATGGGATGCCCCATGCTGCCCTACCTTTGCCCTGCTTGGCAATGTCTGAGGGTTGTGAAACACTCACACGAGATCAGAGCAGTGAAGGAATTCAACATCACAGGCGGCTCCCAGAGAAGCTTGGGCAACCTGGGGGAAGGCAGACAAGGAGTTAGGGGAGGCAGAGAGGGAGCAGGGACAGGGAGAGGCATGCAGTTGTCCCAGACAGAGGGAAGTCCAGGAAAGCACCAGCACCAGCTGCTGATTTGCAGTGTACTCTTTTGAAGTTGAGCCACAATCTTTTCACGTCATTTTCCCTCCCCTATGTTTTCTGAACAAAGCCCTGGGGATGCAAACAAGCAGCAGGACCAGGGGCTGAGGTGCTTCTCCCTGACTGCAGTAACAAGGAGCTTTCCTTGCTAATGCCATGAAGCAGAGCTAGCACAACACAGCCAACTGCCTCAGCTTGCCACATCCACAGTGCTACTTTTGGTGCAATAAATGCTTTTAAAACCTTTTCTAAACAATGTAAAGCAGCCACCAACACACAGCGCTGTTAGCTTTCTGCCCAGAGAGCTGCTTTTCACAACAGAGACAATTTTCTAATGTTTCCACAACAGACCAGCCCAAGGAAGTGCTAATCCTGGCTGTGTGCTGTAATGAACCCTGTGAGCACGCACGCTGTTCTCTCATCTGGGGGAAGCACAGAGCGCAGGGGAAGCTTTTTGGTGGGGATGCATCACTTCTTATTGTGCTTCTAACGCCCAGTGAGGGTGCTGCAAATTATTGAGCACCATCTGCTGGCACCTTATTTACTAACTGGCTGTAGGGAAACAGTTGATTCCAGCATGAGCTGATGATGGAGCACATGGTGGAGGGGTGTGGCTGGCCTGGGGAATCACTCGCACCTGCGACTGGAAGGGGTGGGCCTGGAGTGAGGTTGCCCCTGGTTTAGATAAAGGCCAGACAGAGAAGAAAGTAGCTTGAGGGAGCAGCTTGGGAAAGCTTGAGAGGATTGAGGAAGAAGCTTGAGGAAGAGAAGACTAAGAAGAAGATTGGTGAGGAGCTGGAGAGAGAAAGAGAAGATGAAATGGCGTAGTCGTGAGAGTTTTTGGGACTTTGTCCGTTACACTGGCTGTTCCCTTGTGATGCTCACCAGCGCAGCATCTGTGCAGTGGGGCATCGCTGGGGCTTTTTGGGGCATTATACGAAGGTGGTACCCAAACCGTGGTAAGAGACGGGATGAAAAGCCCCATGGCAGCACATTCTGGGTGAGGTGCTGCTCTGCAGAAAACAAAGGCAAAATCCTGTTGAGGTCTTCACCCATAAACCTAGTCCTAATGGGGAGTTCAGAGCCTAAATTAATTAAACTGGCAATATCCTTCCCAAGCGTGAGACTAAAACCAGGAGATTTTGTAGGTCTTTACAGGCAGCATTCGGGACTCCAGTGGAACAGGACATAAAGCTGTTTCCTCCTGCATAAATCACCTGAATGCTTTTAGCTCACTCTGAGGCCTAAAACAATGATTTCAGCTCAGGTTTGCTGCTTGGTAATGCATCCTGGCAGCTGGCCCCATCAATCTCTGGCACAGACATGTAACTCAACCCTCTGACAAGTGCTGATTTACAGCTCCAGTCAGCAAATCAGCATAAAATCATCGTAGGGCTTGCTCATATTTTTCCAGGCAGGGCACTCTCCCATGCAAGTTGAAAAGTCCTGGGACTCAGTGCGACAGCATGGGTGCTCGCTTTGGGACACTGACTGCAGGATGCTCTCACCACATCCTAGGCCCTGCCAAACTGATGTCCGGAACAAATCCCCGTGGTGTGCAGCATGGAGATGCTGGGGAACCAATGCAGAAGTGCCTTCTTCTGTGGGAGCAACTTGTGCATGCGTTAAGCTGGCATTGCAGTGCTTTGCAGTGCACGGAGCAGTGGTGACCCCAAGTTGCGTTAATACAGTGATGTAACCATGGGACAGGGGCAGTCCTGAGGACTCCTCAAAGCACCAGGAGCATGTCCTGGGTGTGTAAATCCAAATCAGGTCTGAACCACTCCTACTGCAGAGGAAGCTGAGGGTAACGATGCCCTTTACGTGCAGTAACTGAAGTGTAATGTCACTTGGGATGATGCTGGACCACTGTAAATGAGCCAGGGGCCGTGTTTCCCAGCATGGATCTCTATCCTGTGCGCTGTTCTGCTGTCAGGAAGGGAATGGGAAACTTTCGGTACTTCAAAGCCCCTCTGCCAGTCTGGGCTGTGCGATCTGAGCCAAAGTGCAGCCCCAATCCATCACCCAAACAGGGATGTTTGTGTATTTGTGTAAAATGACAGACTGGAGAGCCCCAGAGCTGAACACCAGATGCTTTCCCAAGAAATAAAATGGATTAAGATTTTTAAAATTCAGAAGGGGCCTGTGAAGAAAACACCATGGCAGCCACTGGCTGCAACCACCCCGACTGGGGCTTCCTGTGGTGCCGCAGGTCCCCGCATCCCGCTGAGCATCGCATGCAGCTCCTATGGGCTGAGGGGAGACAAAGGGACATGACCAAGGTCATAAAGAGGGGCTGGAGAGGATGAGAGGCCAGCAGCAGCCAGACCTCAGCCATGGGTGGCTGCATGGGTACAAAATGCCCCATCACACCAACCTGGCTTCCCAGCACGCAATTCCCCCCCGGCAGTGTGGAGATGCTGCTGCTTTGAGCTATAAACCTGTGCCACGTGTCTGCTTTTCTTTACAGGAAAGGAGCTCACAGAGCCCACAGGGTCACCCAGACATCCCAATCGTTTCACCATAAATAAATCCTTAATGGGACCAGCGAGCGTAAGGGAACTGCCTAAGTCAGCATCCGCCATCATTTAGAGCTAACAATTTTCCAAACAAATATCCATCAGTAGGGGCAGATACCTTATAAAAAAACTGTTTTCTGTAAACAGTCTGTTTATTGCTCAGTCCCACTGATTCCTCTGCTGTCAAAAGAGAAAGGCAAAGGACAGCAGGGCTGAAACGCATCCCAAAGCCCTACCAAGCTGTGAAAGCATTTGGTGACTTTGTTCCTGGCTTGGGTTTCTTTCCTTTTTTTTTTTAAATTGTTTGGATTTGGTCACAAGCAGGAAAAGCTGATCTCATTACAGCTGAAATAGCCCCGTGAGAGCCCGAGCTGTGAGATCTGATGTCATGCACGGGCGGTGTGGGTGGGAAGGAAACCTCTATGGTGGGGATGGGTTGACGGCTGGTCTGGGTGACCTTAGAGGTCTTTTCCAACCTCAGTGATTCTATGATTCTCTGTGCGAGCCCAAGAAGATGGGCAGCTCGTGTTGTCCCCAAGCATCTCGTGGGTACAGGACCGTGGTGGCAGGGAGATGCCCACAGCTTGTCCTTGGCTGTCAGCCCTTGGGAGGAGATGGGTTCCTCACCACCACCCCATCCACGTGGAAGGGTGCCAACAATTTGGTAGAGCTGCTGAAAACCTACCCAGGAGGCTGGCATGTGGACTGAGCCTATATGAATAAAGAGCTCAGTCCTCAGTTTCTACCCAGAAATGGGGGAAATGGCTGTTTTGGGGTGTTCTGGGAGAGCTGGGAAGCCTCTCAGCCATCGGGCACTGCACTGTGCGTATCTGAAAATGTTTCAGTGTGGGCGTGCCTGGCTGGGAAGCATTCAGGCTCAGGCTGTTGCTCCCAAAAGTCAATGCAAAGAATCCTGTTTCACTTTACACACCATGATTAGCCACGTGTATGATGGGGCTGACCACTGGTATGCGTGGCAATGCCAGAAGAAAACCAAACTCCTCCCTGGGGAGAGGGGTCGATTGCTTTTGGCTGCAAAATTTGTGAAATTTTCACATTTTTTTCTTCCAAAATGCCTCCTTGGAAAACACCTCTGGATTTTGATGCGAAGAAAAATAAACCCACGCTTTTGGTTGTGCAAGGAAAAAAAAAATCATTTATATTTTTGAAAGCTGGATAATTTTAGCCAAACACGGGGAACAGAAATTGAAATGGATCCATGGCCATTGGATGGGCTTAAGAGAACTTCGAAGAACCTGCTGACAAGGGAGCATTGGCCTGTTGACACCTTTCACATGCAATGAGTCGAGCTCAGTGCTGCAACACGAACAAGCAATGGGAGGATGATGGGCAGGATGCTGGGAAAGCACAGATCCATCCTGCTTCAAAGCGCTCATTGCTGGGAGTTAGGGTGTTCCTGCCTTTTTGCTGCTGGGAGAAAGGGATGGTGGGCAGAAAAAGCATAAAAGATAAAAGAGTGAAACAGTGGTTTATACTCTTTAATTTCCTTCTCTGAGTGGGAGCTGCTGTAATAATACGCACAAAGAGTGGATACCTCAGAATATTCCCAGAGAATGAATAATACGTAATAATATTCACAGAGCATGTATTTGACTAATTTCCCTCAGTGTTTTTGGACCGAGATCTGACAGCTCTGGGTCTTAAAGGGGAGATCTGTGTTTGACTTCCTTGGGTCTGGATCAGGCCCCAACACCTAACGAGCTCGTGTTCAAGCAGCATCACCAAACGGTCTACCCATGCACCTCCAGTAAATGGTTGGGTCACTTTTCCCTTCTGGTCCACAAATAAATTATCTGCTAATAAATGGAACCAGAAGTGGCTTGGCCAGATGTTCCGCTGGGGCCCCAGGGAGTCGTGGTGCAGAAAGGGTAAAACAGGGAAAAAAAAAGCCAATAAAAAGTAAAATATTAACGTCCTGGCTTCATTGGCTGCTTGGTGCCTGCGTGGGATCCCCAGCAGCAGCAGCTGTGCCCGTGTTATGGGGCGAGGCGCAGAGCCCCAGCCAAGAGCAGGATATGGGAAAAGACCATTTTCAAACACGGATGGATTAAACCTTGATTCCTTTTTCAATTAGATTTTAATGTGCTGGCTTCAGGCGGCTGATGGATAAGGGTGACACAGGCGGACATCGATGGGTTTGGGTGAGCATCCCCAGGGCTCCTTGCTCACCCCGTTGGTCCCCTGTCTCCCATGGGAGAAGCACCCAACTGGGTTACTCCGTGCTCCTGCCCCACTCCTCACCCCGAGCACTGGGTTGCAAACCATGCGTCTTGGAGGACCATGCTCAGAACGTATGGATGGGAGATGGACATATAAAGCAGAAGGACTTTTGATTTTGTTTTGTTTTTCCAGCTGGAAGGAGAAAGAGAACGTTCCCACAGAGGAAACACTGTATTTACTTTTTTTTTTTTTGCTTTTTTATTGTGGTTGAGCCGAACTGTAACGAGTCACTTCAGCTCTCCTGAACGCAGGATTTTCTCACTTTCCGGTAAACTGCAGTTACCATGGAGGCTTTGAGACAAGCCAAACGCAAAACATTGGAAACTACACCCAAACTCACCGCAGCCATATCAAACAGTTAATTAGAAAGGCCGTCCATGTGTTTCCCATTCCCTGGAATGGTTTGAATCAATTGCCCCGTGATTTATCACCTGTTTTCTGTGCGAACGGTTCAGCTCTGCTCTCGTGCATGCGTTGGAAGGGGGATTTGTGCTGTGCAGCGAAGGAGGGAAGGGAGATATTAAGGACTTATAAAAAAAAAAACAATCATCAAATAACCAATTCTGCTCCTTCGCCGGTATAAATCCCCCACTGGAATGATACGCTTTGGATCCTGGTGGGATTTCTATCCCTTGGCAGCTGAGAAAAAGGAGAGGCAGCGTTCACCTTGCTTTGATTTTGGAGCGTGGAAGATCGCAGGGCGTATGGCCATGGGGGGCTGTGCCACACGGTGCCCAGGTGGGAACATGTCCCTGCGTGCTGCCCTGGGGCCGTTCCTGTCCCTTGGAGGTGGCCCTGCAGGGAGCAGAGCCCGTCCCGAGCAGTGCCTGCAGATCCCCATCCCTGCGTTGCCTCTCCTTTCCAGGAATACACTTTCCCACTCATTGCACCCCAAGGACCATGGCATTGCCTCAGAGTGGCCACCAAGCAGGTGGCAGCTGATGGGAATATGGTGAAGCTGAGCTTTGCACCTGAGTTTAATTCCAAAAAGTGCCACATCCCCGCTCCCCCTTCACATGGCATGGCTTGAACACACCTTGGTGCTGCCCCACATACAGGCGCTTCGAAGCAGGGTTGGTTCCTCCTGCGCATGCAGCATCCAAAAGCAGTGAGAGATGGGTTGGAGGAGATCCCTCTGCCTTTCAGCTCTTTCCAAAGCACGCTGACCTGCTTTTCTCCCTGCCGTTGGTGTCGGGTCATGAGCCAGCGTGGTCCCCTCCGGTGCTGCGGGTTCCTCTGGGCGCGCTGCGGGATGGACGCGGTGTTATCACGCAGCATTCCCCCATGCCGTGCTCCGGTGGAGTCTTCTGGCCGGGCTGTGTAGGGCTGATTGGAAATCCCGCACATTTATCTAACCCATCCCCCAAAGCAGCTGTTGGCCTGAAAGGTGCCTGCTCCTCTCGCGCTCCACATTCCACCTTTCCTGCCAAGACTGGGGGAGAGAGGGAATAAAAGCTGCTTTCCTATCATTAGCAGATGATTGAAAAACCTTTAGGCTCTCTGAGCCAAGCGTGGGAGATAGCAGGAGCCGAGAACCCCACGTCAGCAGCGAGGTGGGGAGGAGGCAGGGACCCACACCATCTACAGACCTAAAAGGGTTTGATGGGGGCTTGGGATGAGCATCACACCTGTGAGAAGTGCTCAGAAGTGCAGCAGAAGCGTGGCAAAATTGTCAGTTACCCACACACCTCCGTTCTCCTAGTGGACATATAAACACGTGGACTGGTTTAGCTTCAACTGCATTTATCTCTTCACTGCTCTGACTGCAGCCAGTCTCGGTTCTGCACTGATGCTGACCACAGAAGCAAAGCAAAGGTCCTCTCTGGGACAGAGGGGCAATTGCCCCATCTGTTCAGTCTGTGCAGGATGTCTCCTTTGCAAAAGGAAAAAGTCAGACCTGTGCCTCAGTTTCTCCTCTCACCGCAAAGGGAAGAGCTGGGGCAGGGGAGGGGCTGCTCAGCCCCCGCAGGATCTCCGTGGGCTGCGCTGCTGGCAGGAGCTGCGTGCACCGCTGGGACCCTGCAATCTGCAAGGAAGGAAACCGGCCTCAGGCGGCAGGAAAGCAGAGACATCTCCCAGGGATTTCCAAAAATTTTCCCACCCTGGGAAAAAAATGGTGCATGTGTGCACCGTTGGGATTGCTGCAGCTCCTTGTGCTGCCCTGAGCTGCAGGACCCCAGGAGAGGGGCAGACCCCAGTGAAGAGCCCATTGATGCCCATCTCGGTGCTGTGGGTTGGGCTGCCTGCAAGAGCCGTCCCTGCAGCCCCTGTGAGGGGGAAGCAGACCTTGCTGCTGTGGCTGCTGGTGGCAGAGCTGTCTGTGGGATGTTCCCCAGCAAAGCTGAGCACAGAGCAGGAGCAGAAGGCTTTGCTGAAGGCACTGAGGGTGAGCACACACCCTGCAAACCTCCCAGCAGGAGGGAAGGACACGGCAGGGAGATCTGCAAGGCAGAGGGAATGGGGCTTGCAGAGGGGAATGACCTCTACAAAGTGCTCCGAGGAGAAGCAGCTTGGAAAGGAGGGGCACAGCGACAGCTGTGTGAGCAGCGGCTCCAAGAGGAGCGCACCGGGCTCCAGCTCGGATGGGCGGCTCTGCACGCGCCCCGTTCCACGACAGCTCCCCTCCAGACACTCTGTTCTGACAGAGTAAAAAGAAATAATTCCTCCTATCTTTGTTTTCCAACTCCAGATTCAAGTCAATGTTTCATCGTTTTCATTTTGAAAATGCGGCTGAGGAATGTTTTGGCATTTAGGGGATTCCTTCTCGTTCCCCTACCTGGGAGCTTTGCTTGGATTGCGCTGACTTCCTTCAGCGAGCAGAGCTCCAAGGGCTCTGCCAGCACTGCAAGAACTGAACTAGAGCGGGAGAAGAGAACTCAGAGCTGCCAAAACTTGAAGCCTGCACTCATCCCATGGGTGCAGAGGGGTTGGCAGAGGGGTGTGCATCACCCCTGCAACCTGCGGGGTGCAGGGAATATGTAGGAGCAGAGCCAGAATTTACTTTGCAGGCATATGTATGCCTCACAGAAGGGCAAAAACCCAATCTGCTTGAACACATCAAGAGCTAAAACTGCTCGATCTGCACGTCCCCATGCTGCTGATGTGGAACACAAGGGCTCTGTGCAGGTGGGAGCGATGGCAGCGGGTGCTGCTGGCCAGGGGGTGCATGCTGGGGGGTGCTGGACCAGAGCCTGGTGACCCCAGGGCTGTGACACAGCTCCAGCTAAGGCAAATCAACCAGGGAAAGCTGCAGCCCTGCTCGGGGTGATAGGAGAGAGCCTGTGTGCTTGCAGGCTGGGTTACACCGCCTTTCCATTTATCAGGGAGACGCTGCAGTTTCTTGCGTTTTATTATATTTAATGGGGTATTATTTTTTTCCTTGCTGGCTGTTTGTTTGAGAAATTTCTCCCAGGGGAGCTTCTTTTGATCGCTCGGTTGCCAGACGGAATGACATCAGACAGACGCTCGGAGGAATGATAAAAAGGCAGAGCCTTGTTTCTTAATAACAGGCTCTGGCAGAGCACGGAGCGACGTTAAACACACTGGAGAGCACCAGGCCCTGGTGCTTGGGGTCCAGGGCGGGGGGGACAGAAGGGGACTGCTCTCCCCCAGCCCATGGACACCCCCACGTTAGCAGTGACGCTGCCAGGTGCCACGTTCCCTTTGACAGCAAAGGAGATGGCGAGGCAGAAGGCATTAAGTCAAGGTGATGCTCTGTCCTCATTATAATTCCTCATTTCACAGGGAGGTTGTACAAGGCTCCTTGCAGTGCGGTTATTTATTTTTCCAGCAGAGCCCCGGAAATAACACTGATGTAAGAAGATGTGAGCCCTTATTTGCAGTTTAACCAAATTGCAAATAAGCAAAGTGCAAACATCCTCCGCAGAGGAGCACTTCACAGCTTGCTTGTGCTGCAAGAGAATGCTCCAGATAACAGAGCTGCAGTTACTGGGTGCTCTGCTGCTTTGCTCTCCTCCCCCAACGCCTCTGTGAGCATTGCACCTTTCCTCCCCATAGCTATCTTGTTGTTCCCTCCTTGGCAAAGCCAAGGTTTGCTTGCGCTTGCGGATCGCTGGGTGGCTGTGTGCTGCAGCATGCACACGAGGCACTGCTCACCTTTGCTGGAGTCCACCCAGGGGATGTGCCTTCAGGATGTGCCCTCTGCACTGCTTTGGGCATTTCATGGGATTTCACAGCCTTTCTGCCAGTTAGCAGTGCCACCTTCCTCATTCCAGCATCTGTTGGCAAGGGTTCCCCGCTGGAGATGGGCAGCAGCCCAGGATCCAAGCGACCAGAAGTTCATGGTTGCCTCAGTGCCCTCTTGCAGATATTGCAGAAAGCCCAGGGTTCCCAGTTAGAGCCCCTACAAAATCTGAAACTGAACTAAAAGCCATCTAAAGTTAGAGTTACATCTGGCTTTCAGTTTCTTCTTGCTGCCTTCTCTTTTTAAGTTGCTCATAAATTTTTGGGATAAAATTCCTTTTGGGCTGAAGTTTTCGGTGTTTGGACATTCCTCAAAAGTGTATTAAAAAAAAAAAAAGTAGAAAAGCTCAGAGAAGGGCTGTGTGGATTCACATATTTTGTCATACAAAAATCCATTTTTCCCCCTGTTTTCACCAAATCTCTGCCTCTTGCTATGAAATAACAGGGCAGAGGATATCAGAAGCACAGTGCTGATTCATGCTCTCTGCTCTATACGAGGTGGCTGAGATGCTTTCCCTCTCCTCTCTCTTTTTCAATGCACACCATTGAGGAGCAATAAGAAAACCCAACGCTGACAGCAGCGGGATCAAAGCAAGGGCTGCCCGGGGTGGGAGCATACGTGCCCAGGAGCCCGGGGACAACTTTCTGGGGAACAGAGCTCTGTTGTCAGCCCCACAGAGGAGACCATTCTCCATTCATGCCCGTGCCATTGTCTGCACCACGAGGAGCACCCAGGGCGGTGGTACCACACCGCGGTGAGGATGGCCATGCCCCATCTGCACACAAGAGATGCAGTGTGGTGGCTGCTGGGCAGGGAGGAAGGGGCTGCACGCGTTAATTCAGGCATAGAAAGGGGTCTGTAGGGGTCTCGTGTTTCCCAGTATTTGTGTTGATACGTTGCTCCGGGCTGGAGGGGGAATTCCCTGTTTTCTGGTGAAAAACAGACAATGTGTGCTACCTACAGGCAGAATTTGGATAACTAAATCCACCAAACACAAGCCATTATTGGGTTAAAGTTGCAGTTTCTTCAGGAGTTCCTATAGGTTTCAAGAGCAGGGATTGGATCAGTGCTTCTCCAGATAGAAAGTTTGGGAAGGGCTTTGCATGGTGTCAACTGCTCTGGCAAATTAAGATAGCTTTCTCTAATTTAGATGGCTCTGGGTAATTTACATGGCTTTGTCTAATTCAGACAGCTTCGCCTAATTTAGATGGCTCTGCCCCATCTGCAGAACCCTAAATCTAAAAATGTTGGTGATCAGAACAAGCTTTGGAGACAGCAGAAAACACTTTTCCCTGGAAGCTGCTCTCAGCACAGGGACCCGTGTCTGTGCCCAGCTAAAATGAAAGTCCCAAATGTGGGTCCTGTCCTCCTTGTCCCCTTCCAAGCAACCAAACTCAACGCAAACACCTCTCTACTGCTGCGGTGGAGCAGCTGCCACTTGTGAGCCGACGGTTTGATGCTGTGGGGTTAATAAATCTGTATCTGAGCAAAATAAGCTAAAGGGAAACAAATAAAATAACAAGCCTCAGTGGCTGCTGTGGCATCACTGCTGCTAAAATGCCCACCTGGGTCCAGCTGGGCTGGATACTGGCCTCCAAGCGATGGCTTTAAATGGAACAGATGACCCTGGGCCTTGGAGAAGCCTCTGGGGACCTGGTGCTGTCCAAGTGCCTTTCCCACATCACCCACCTCTAACTGATAAGGGAAGGAAGCGGGGAACAGCTTTTCCACTCAGAGCCACAATGAGAGATGAAGGACACAGGATACGTTTACCCCAACTTCAAGTTGGCCTTTTTCCTCTTGCCAAAATAAGCAAAGAAACAAATATGTGAAAGCTCAGCACGGCTTTTTTTGGTGTGTGACTATAAGGCATTGGGACAACGCTCGTTTTGCAGCCCATCTGCCAGACAGCTTTGCTGGCAGCCGGGGGCCCACGGGGACGTGGATGGATGGAGGCTGCGTGCTGATGCTGCCCAGGGACAACGCGGGTGACAGGACGCAGAACAATGGCCCGACACGAGGCTGAGGGGTTTTGATAGCAGTTTGCATCACAAACCAGCAATGCTCTTTCCCCTGGTGGCATGGAATAAAGGCTGACCAAAGTTCAAGGGAAACAAGAGCCAGCGTTGCACAATGCTGGCAAAAGGTCCCTCTCACGGAGAACACGTTGAAAGCTTTGAGGATGGGGGAAGGAGGAAGGCACATGGTCCCAGCACCGCGGCAGTGCCAGCAGTGCCCACGTGTCCCAGTGCTTTTCCCAATAGCACCACAGTGACATGTTCAGGGATTGCACCCTGATTGCATCGGGGCTTGCCACCCTGGAAGAATTCAACCTTGGCAGGGCAGGAAAGAAGGAGAGCAGCACGCCCAGAAAAGCAGGAATTAAGAAATTCCTTTCTCCCCCCACAGACAGAGACACGAGGCTGGGACATGCTCGCGCCCACGGTTTCGCCATGGCCAGATGAAATGTGGGAGATAGGCGAGGAAGCAGGCTTTGATGTGCAACCACCACCCCGCTCCTCTCTGTTATTCCTTCTCCCCTGTGCCAAACCGCTGTAATAGATGCTTCCCCTCTGCCCCCACGATCCAAGGGTCCCTGCGAGGATGAATTCATCACTCAAGTAACGACCCGGAGCCACGAGGCGGGGAAGGCCAAGGTAAACAGGCGCCCATCCATCAGCAGATACATGACGAAGCTCTCCTTTCTTCGAGGAGTTCACCCTGGGAGTTCAACTGCAAAGCAATGCTGTAGCACGGCGGGTGGGACGTGCCAGACCAGCAAATCACTCTTAGCCACCAAGGATGCTGCCAGCATCCCTGCCAACAGGATTTATTATGGGTGCATAGCCCACCTCCGAGGTGCTTAACAGCCTAAGTGATCTCTCCCTGCAAAAATGAGGATGGGAAGGGTTTTCGTGCTGCGTGCACTGGTGGCTTTTGCAAGAAGGCAAGGACAAGAGGGAATGGCCTCAAGTTGTACCAAGGAAGGTTCAGGTTGGATGTTTCGAACAATTTCTTCTCTGAAAGAGTGGTCAGGCATTGGAACAGGGAAGTGGTGGAGTCAATGTCCCTGGAGGCGTTCAGGATCCATGGAGATGTGGCACCTGGGGACATGGCCAGTGGGTACGATGGGATGGGTTGATGGTTGGACTTGGTGACCTTAGAGGTCTTTTCCAACCTTAATGATTCTGTGCTTGTAAGGCAGCAAGAACAGGGCAGATGCTGTTGGCTCACAGCCTATAGACAAACAAAACTGAGCTATAGACAAGCAAAACCAGCATCCTTTCAACTTAAAATATCCCCCAAAAGGCAAAAAAATACAAATAGAAAAGGAAAGTGAGACAGATTCCCATGAAGACAGCAGAGCTCGGAGTGCATCCTCACCGTGTCTCCACATCTTGCCTTCCCACGGAGGGACTCTGGCTGGTCTCCAGGCCCCAGCTGGGTGAGCAACAAAAATTTTCCACCGTGACAGACTGTCTGATCCCTGCGGCATGGGGAGCAGTGGGGCACTGAGCAAGATGCTCTCACTGCAGGGTGCCCCAGACCGGCTCCCACTCTCATTATGAAGGAGCCAGAGCCAGATAAAAGCTCCTTGGAAAAAGACAACCCATGCTATGTCCTCCACTGACCTTTAGAGGATTAATCCTACAGGAATACGACTTTGGAACCCCTCTGTCTATGGGACATGATGGGAGCTGCTGTGGGCTCCACGGAGGAGGGCTGAGTGGACACGTCCATGCAGCAGCACGGCCATGGGAGCCGTTGGCCAAAGCCAATGGTGATACTGGGAAAGGAGCTTGGTCACTGGCTGTGAGAACAAGGATCAGAGCATGACGGATCTAAAATGTGACGTTTGCTTGGAGCTGTCAAGGAAAAGAAATTTATTTGCTGTCAGGGTGGCGGCAAAGAAGAAGAAGAGAGAACAACAGGGTGTAGCAGATATAGTTCTCTCCAGCTTTGTTCCACCCTTCAGTCCCAACCTTGGGTGGATTTGGTTCTCTTTGGACTGCAGATGGTTTGAGAGAAGAAATTTGGAGTGAAGTCAGGATCAAAGCCTTATAAAGTCTTTTAAACCCTTAAAGTGTAAGAAATAGATGCAGACTAGAACATCTCCCTGCCACTGGTGCCTGTTTTTCTCTTACCCTTTGCACAAACTTAGAGCTCTGCCCTGTGACTCTGTCGAGTTGGCTCCAATAATGGACATAATTTATATTTGGTGGGAGACCCGACTCCCCTCCCACCACCTCTGCAAGACACAAGTGCTCTGCCTGTAAATGCTGATACAAGGCAAACGAGCTGCTTGCAGCGAGTGCTCCGCGCCGTTCCCATTGGCATGTGATATTTCATGATTAACAGTCTCTCCTTCATGATATTACCGGCCCCAGCCCGTGATCTTGGGAAGAATTCAAAGTCCAGCTTATCAGCAAAAAAATAAGCTAGTTAAACTTAAAACAGCAAGACTCAGCTCAGGCTGGAGGATGATTTATTAAGAAACTTGGACTTGGGAGACAGGGAGAGGGAAAGGAAGCCACAAACCCCACATACAGCCTGTAAAAGTTCCAGTTTATAATCTAACATGAGTGACTGCATTGCTCTGGCTGGGAAATCATTTGGGATCCATCACAAGGTAGAGACATGCAGCTGCAACGAGTCCGTGGGCAGGAGCATCGCTCCCGTGTGCATGGTGCAGAACGCAGCTCCTCCAGCACTGCTGGGTACCCCATCTCCTGCATCTCCCAGGCTGGGGTACCAAGGGAGATGAGGCAAAACTCCTTGGGTGCTCCCCCTCCTTGGGCACAAACAGGCACCAGTGGGACTTAATGCATTCTCCCTTTCAGCTACAAACAGCTGCAATGCTCCATTTGGGCAGCAGGCAGTCATTCCCTGCTAACTAGGCAGGAATATTTCCCTTTGGCATCTGATGACTTGTTAAAAGCAGGCATCTCTATTACAAACACGTATCTGGATGTAAAATCTCACCTAAAACAAGGCAAAGGCAAATGATGTACAATAATACTTTACACTCACGTACTTTTTTTTTTACGAGAGCAGAGCAAAGTATTTGAAATGAAGTGAAAAGAAGATATCAGAAACCAGGTGTTGGTTTTGTGAAACCTTTCGATTTGGAAGAAACTCACTTTTTCCACTAGGAAGCTGTTACATCCCAAGCCTTTGGCTCACGCTTACAGAAAGCACTGCAGGCACTATTAATGACCACTAAAACGTGAGGACCAAAGCACTGAGCTGACACCTCCCTTCCTGCAAAAGGATTACACTCATTCATAAAATAAAACAACAAAAAAAGGCTAATCTGATACCATGAACTGGGATGAAAATGGTTCAGGAAACAAAGCACGAGGCTGGATGTCTCACCTCCAGCCATACCATGCCCCGAAAGGCCCTGGATTTTAGTGCAGGGTGCTCGAGGGGGCTGTTAAAGACAGGGCTTAGCTCCCACCAGGGCTGAAGCCTGGGAGAACAGCTGAGCGTGGCCGCTGGCATTTAATGTCAAACATCTGTGCCACAGCACTGCCATGTGAGCACCACTGCCATGGGACGAGGAGAGGGGTCCTGCCCAGAGCCCCCCCCGTGCTGCTCCTGGAGGTGGCAGCTGCTCCTTGCATGGGACGGGGGCAAGTGTCACCCTTCCTGGTGACCGCTGGGTCACTGGGGTCACTGTGAGTGCCTTCAGCAGCGCTTCTTCCCAAAGCAGCAACAGATGCTCTGGCAGAGGAAGATGCTGCTTGCCATATCGGAGACATAATCCTGGTGGGATTCCCCAAAACCCGCATGCATCCACAGTCTGCAGAGCTGCAAGCATGGACACAGGTCGTTACCAACCTCCCAGCAGAGCCTGGACCCTTGGCTTCCTCCTGTCTGACCCGGAGCACCGTGCCAGAGCCGTCACCTCCGGCCAGGAAGGCCAAGCACCATGGCGAGCAGGAAGGCTTGGGACATTACGGGCAGCGGATAACTCCTCTGTCCTCCTTCCTGAGCCCAGACCTGCTGCCATGGCGTGCAAAGCCCCCACGTGCACCCTCCTGGATGGGACCTCGCTCCCTGCGTTGTGCATTCTTGTTTTACAGGGAGGGAAATGCCAGCAAGAGCCAGCAAACATAACCTGAGCGAGCAGAGCAGCTAATGAGCTGCCTGTAAAAACAGAGCTGCACGAGGCAGGGCTGGCCTGGGGCACAGGGCTGGCAGCGAGGGGCCGTGTGCTGGGGCTACCATATCCCTGAGCCCATGCACAGAGTGCTTCGACACCTAAAAAAGAGCCCCCGTGCTCCCCTTTGGGGCTGGGGAGGTTACAGCTGCATGGTGCTGTTTGTTCCTCGTGCTCCTCTCCCCGTAAGACTGGAAGCCTGCTGTGGGCTGGCTGCTTGCATGCTTGCATGGGTTTGGGTTTTCCCAGTGCACGCGTTGCCACGTTCCTATGCTGCAGCCGTCGGTCCCAGCACCCCACCATCCCCTGAACACGGGTGCACAGGAAAAGGGAACAACAATAGGTGGCAGTGGCTCAGGCGCTGGCTTGGCAGTCAGGAAGCGCAGAGCTGTTCCCAGCCGGGCGGTGGCACAGCTGCCTGCTGGAGCCCTGCCCACCGCTGTCCCTTTGTCACCAGGAGGACAGCCTGTCCCTGCACGCGCCTGCACAGCAAGCGCAGGCTTGGAGCATCCCTGGCTGAAGGGAGCAGGATGCCTGTCCCACCAGCAGCATGTGCTCCGAGGAGAAAGTTTCCTCCAGGCTTTTAATTTCTGCAGCCAGGGCTGCCAGTGCACTGGGACAGGATCAGCCATGCAAAGTGCCCCGAGCGCTGTGTTTCTGCCAGATGTTGGTCCCCTGAGGCTGCAGCCAGGCTGGCAGGGTTGAAGCGTGCTGCTCGTGCTCTGTGCTGGTGCACTCCAGCTATTGCATTCCTGCTTTGCATAGCTTAGGGCTGCTGGAGCCCCGAGCTGGTGGCTGCCAGGACACTAAATGCTCACCAAAAGCCACAAGGATGGAGTTGGAAGGGTTGGAAGGGTGATGCTATCACTCTGTATTCCCCCTTCCATCCCCAAACCTGTTCCCCAAGCCAGACACATTTGTAGCTAACCACCAAAACCCCACCAGATGTGCTGCTTCACCAAATTTCCAGCCAGCTGCACACCACACTGACACAGCACATCCCCCGTGCACCCCAAGCCCTCTCCCCTCAAACGCAGATGGCGCGATGCAATTCTGCCACAGAAACATTTCCACCTCCGAGTGACACAGAGAGCGAGTTTTGAAACCCTGCGACGTGTTGTGAAATGTCTCTGCGGTTGGCACTCGTCCTGCTGAGCTCTGCATGGAGAAATGGGGATTTTGGTCTGTGGTGCATGGACGTGGTGGGGAAATGCCAGGGCTCTTTGCAGGAATACGCAGAGTTGGTCACTCTGTGGATGGTCTGGATGCTGCAGGGGGATGCTGAATGTGATGCTCTGTGAACATTTGGTGCAATGAGCTGTGCCTGTTCTCAGCTGTCTGCTTTGGGCTGTTTGCTTCAAACTGGAGCTGCTCACAATGCCCAGGAACCTCTCTGGACATCTGGGCCAGAGCTGGGCTTGCTCTCACCCTCTGTCCACCCTAAGGAAACACGCCCGCATTGCTCTGATCCTGCCAGCACCCCAGTGCAGCCAGGTAAATACATGACCAAACCTGAGTAAATCTGCTGGGTGGGAGCTCAGCAAATGCAGACTGAAAAAAACTCCTTTTTTTTTTTGTCTTTTCCAGAGGATGTTGGCAAATGTTCTCAGCGTGCCCCAAGAACCAGCTGACATTTTCTGGGACTTTCCTAAGAGGATGCTTTTGCTCCATGTCACCACACACTTTAACTCAAGAGGTTTGCATAAGAAATCATTTACACCAAAAAGAAACACCCAAGCATGATCCCGAGGCACAGCCTCACCTGAGGACATCAGCTCCTGCTCCTGGAAACACCCAGCTCCAACAGAAATGAGCACTGCAACTAGAAATGGAAAATGCACCCTATCCATTCCCACTGGCAACTCGGTTGAGTTTTGTGTTTGTTGGCTCTTAGCAGCTCGGGAAACCCCAGTCCAGCCCTGGTCAGCTCCTAGATGGATGCTCCTGCACCCTGTCTGGGGCTGAGCAGGTCGTGGTCCCCGTGTCCCGTGTGGGGCTGACATCAGTTCCTCTCACTTTTATTGCCCCAGGCTCAGCTCTTGCCTGATTTTTAATTGCCTCATAATTCCTGCGGCACTTAGCGCTTTTATAAGCCCCCTGCCTTCCCCAAGGTCAGGAATGAGTGCCCCCAGCTCCCCTGTTCTCTTAATCACCAAATAGTTGGTGAGCAGTAAAAGAGGAACGTGGATGCCATTTCCCCATGCTGAAGGGTGCCCTGCAGATTAATGAAGGCCAAGGAAGAAAAACTTTTTAGGAATTGAGTAACTTTGTGGCCTTTCTTGGCCACCTCCATCTCTTGGGGCCAGGTGGAGATGGGAAGGGATGGACACCCTTCGTGGTTTTGGGGAGGTTTGTGGACATTTTTTGTCGGGTGCTTTGGAGATGTCCTCCAGGGGCCGGTAGCACTGAGGGGTGGGTTGAACCCTGCCCAGTTCTCCAGAAGTGGGCCTGGAGGACTGCCGTGGGTGGTAGGAAGCAGCTGGGGCTTGGCTTGCTTTAATTAGGAGCAGATTGAGGCTATGTGAGGCTCTGAAGGAGGGTGTGAGGGCTGATGTGAGTCAGGGCCAGGTGGGGTTCTGTAGGGAAGGGCTCCATGCAAGCAGCCCCCATGCAGCAAATCTGTGCACAGCTCCGCTAGAGAGCGGTGGAGAGGGGAGAAGTGTCTGTGCTGTACTTGGGTACCAGGATGGACAGGAACAGCATTTCTGTTGGGTGACAGCAATTCTTGCTGCTGTCCTATAGCCCTACCCATAGCTGCACAGATACATTCACAGGGAGCTGACAGATGCTTGCTTGACTTCATGTGCTGGGGCTGAATAATCTCATCAGCATCTGAAGCACTGAAGAAAAGAATATTTTTCTAGCTCTGAGACACAGCAAAAAGCCCAGAGATCCAAGAGGCAATCAAAGCGCAGAAGGAACAGGAGCAGCAGAGCAAAATGAGAAAGCAAGCTCCCACGGAGCTGCCCAGCGCCGATGCTGGGAATGCAAACTGTGATTTGTGGATGCCTGGAGATGGAGGAGTGGAGTCCATCTGCAAAGGGAGCGAATAAAGGAGACTTTGCATGAGGTCCATGGAGATAACTCGAAGCGGGAGCGAGGCGGTGTTTTTCCAGCTGAGCAGAGCTCTGCCAGACAACATTTTGTGGCGTGTTTCGATGTGATGAAAACATCTACAGGGGGAGATGGGAGCTCTGGGCCTGGGAAGGGGAGAGCCTGCATTGCGCCCTGCCCCTCTCAGTGCTTCCATTGAGCACTGAGGACAGAAAAAAGGCAAAACTTCCCTGATCATGCTGAATTTTCTCCTTTTTTCTAGCCTGCAAGCAGCAAAGAGGGGAAGAAAAGGGCATTTTTCCAGCACATTCACCCCAGGGCAGGACTGGGGCACCATGGGGCCGTGGTGCATGAGCTCTGGGATTGCTCTGCCTCAGTTTCCCCGTGCATGGAGCCTCAGAGGCACAGACAGATCCTGGGGCTGGGTCACAACCATGGAATGGCAAGTGAGAAACGATGCTGGAGTTTCACAGAAATGCGGGAAAAGACTCGTGGAAAGCAGCTATGGAAAATCAGGTGCCCTTGGGGAAGTCTCTGCTTGCTCATCCTGCAGTGTGAAGGAAGGCTGGCAGGAAAACCTCACCAAAAGGTTTTTTCTAACAGGAAAGAAGGCTGCCCAAGTCCCTGCCTGCGCACTGACCCAGAGGCACCCGCCGGTCTCGCCCTCCCCATAGCAAAGACCCTGGCAGATATCGCAGCCCCTGGCAGCCACGAGGCTGGGGCTGCTGCCCTGCTGCCTGCATCCTCCCCCAGCCCCATGGAGGCTGCTCCCACCTTTCTGGGAGTGCAGCCACGCAAAATACAGATTTCATTTGTTTTAAAGCAAAGGAGGCACTTCACGTAGGAAAAAATTTGCATGGATGGACAGAGCAGTCCCTCCCCAGGCTTAGCTAAAAGACGAGATTTATTTTCCCCCTTTATTTCTATGCTGCCCACAGTGATGCTGGGCAGCCTCACTCACACATTCCAAGCTCCGTGACATCTGCAACCCACACTGAGCACTTCGTGCAGAGCCCACGTGCTCAGGGGACGACGCACGAAGCAGTGCAGGGAATAGCCCAGGGCTGGCAATGACGGATCACACAGAGATGGGCAGGGGGTGGCGGATCCTTGCAGCCTCCCCAGCATCCCACCCGTGCTGACATCTGCATGGGGAGGTTGGGCATGGAAAGAGAGCAACACAGCCAAAATATTTGGTGGTGCTGGAGCCCAGGTAGGCACTCGGGGAGGGATGGTGCATAGGGTGGGCTGCGGAGAGCTGGCGGGCGGCTGCACAAACCTCTGTGAGCCAAAGCAAACAGCCCTGCTCCAGGCACCAGGGTGAGATGCTGGAAATGGGGCTGGGAGTGCTCAGCCCTTAACCCTCGCTCCTCTGGATGCTGCTGGGATGGGGGAGGTTGGAGGGGTGGTTTTTGGGTTCTCAGCAGTGAGCTGACAGCACAGAGCACTGAGCATCACAGCGCTTTAAGACATCCATATCCCCCTCATCCGATCCTGTATGTCAGGGAGGGCCAAGTTGGATACTGAGAAAAACTTCTCCAAAGAGCAGTGATGCACGGGCACAGCTGCCCAGGGAGTGGTGGGGTCACCATTCCTGGAGGTGTTCAAGAACCGTGGAGATGTGGCACCTGGGGACATCATCAGTGGGCAATAGTGGTGGATGGTTGGACTGGATGATCCTAGAGGTCTTTTCCAGCCTTAACTATTCCATGATTCTACGATTTGCTCTGAGCCCGGCGCTGGGCTGTGAACACGGGGTCACCTCCCGGCTGCCACCTCGGTGCCGTCCCCTGCCCCGCTCTGTCCCCTGCTGCCCCGACCCAGGCGTGACCGAGGTGTCACGGCGGTGAGGTCCCCCATGAGATCCCCCACTGTTCTCCATGAAGAATGGCCCCTTGTCCTGCCCAGGCGCTCACCCCTGGCCAAGGGGCAGCCAGGGAGTGTTGGGGACAAAAGCATCGCTTTGGAGACCCAAGAACAAAGGCAGCACAAAGGCAGGGTCAGCTCCAGCCCTTGGCACGGACCCAGCGGTGCTGAAGCATCGCTCCATGGCAGGATTCCTGCACCGCTGCCCTTTCCCCGAGCACGGGGTATTCAGCACTGTGTGATGTATGGTGTGAGCAGTGGGCTGGGGGGGGCTGGGGAGCATTTTCCAGCTAAAATAATGTAATTTAGTGACATTTTCCCCTATTCAACCTGCTTTCTCCCATAAGCAGCCCATGTTGGGGAATGGCTGCATGGGAACCAGCCCGGGTTATGTCATCTATCTTCCAACTGAGCGTAGCTAGGGGTGCTTGTTTCCTTCTCTCCACCAGAACGTAAGGCCCAAAGTATGGTTGCTCATGGCCTTGGCTGTTCCTGATGTCAGAGCAGACACAGGGGCAGGGCATGCGCTGTGCTGCGCTCCGTGCTGCTGTGTGTGCATCCACTGCGAGCACTTCTGCAAAGCTCCTGGTGAGCGGATGGAGTAGTGGCAAAAGGGGTTGGACTCAATGATCCTTATGGGTCCCTTCCAACGTGGGATATTCTATGATTTTATGATTTTATGGTTCTATGACTCTACAAAAACCATTCACCTGCTGCAGCCTTCAGCAAACCCCTCTCCTGCTGAAGGTCCAGGCACCGTCCAGGACCCGTGGTGGGGAAGGCTGGAGGTTGAGATAGGTCCTCCAGTGGGGTTGGTGCTATCTCCTGAGCAGCTGAAGTTAATGGGCCTGTAGGAAAGAGAAATAGCTTGTAATTATTTCTGTCAAGGCTGCCAGCTATATGTTACATTTAATAGGACAGTTATGTATGTTAAATATTGGCATGATTAAAAGCGAATTTATAGAGGATTAACAGCTCTGTAATGGCTGCGTGTCTGCTCTGAGGCCCTTAAATCTCCCGGAATATGTTTCTAATCATCCATACAATAACCATCTTAATAAATCAGAATTAAAGGCATATTTGGGTGAGCGTGGATTGCAGCCTGCACCTGGTGGGCTTTCGGCGGTGGGAGTTGGGTTGGGAAAAAAACGAACACGGACTGCGTTAGATGGAGACTCCCAATTTCCGTCCAACGCTGCCGTTCTGTCTGGGGAGTTTCTCACCCCACATTGCACCAGGCCTTAGGGGATGGCTTAGGGGATGGCTCTGGGGATGGCTCTGGGGATGGCTCTGGGCTGAGCCATGTGTCCTGGGGCAGCAAAACGCTGCGGCGCAGCGAAGGCATTCAGCAAAAATAAACGCTGGGGCAGAGTTTGAAATGTTTATTTTCCAAGCGCAGCCCATTCATCCAGTGACACCGCTCAGCTCCAGCGGGTCCCCCTCTGTTTATGGCGGGTGATTAATGAGACCCAGATTGTCCGTACCCCGACGGATGCTGCAGTCATCAAAGTACGAATTTGGGACCGATCCCCCTTTCCCCTCCCACCTCCGTCTGCAGCCTCTGCACCATCCCGATTGGCCTGGACAACAGATTGCCTTCCTGTTTCGTGCAATCAAACCCAAGATTTTATTGCTTTTTTTTTTTTTTTTTTTTTTTTTTTGGGCTNGATTTTTTTGCTTTTTTTTTTTTTTTTTCTTTTTTTACGGCCTCTCCGTCCGTCCTCTGCAACCAGTCCTCTTTAGGCTGGAACCTCCAATAACATGGGAATGGGGCTGAGCTCCGGGAAGGTAAAGAGGCAGATCCCACCCTAAATGAAGGAGCAAACTGAAAAGTAAAGGGGCAGATTCAACTCTAAATAAAGGAGCAAACCCAAAAGGAGAGGCAGAGCATGCGGGCTGCCCTGCCCAAAGCAGAACTGGGCAAAAAGTTGGGCAGGATGAGGATGCTCATGGCGACAACCATGACCCCTGCTCTAATTAGCTCCACTAATCAAAGACCACTGGGGGAATCACTCTGCACAGAGACAGGGGAGCCACAGGAAAGTGCAGGACATAAATTAATGAGCCCAATTAATAACAATAATAGCAAAGACGTCTTTGCAATGGCTAAAAGGGGTTGGATTGAAACCATCTTGAACGTGTCACTGCAACAATGCTCTCATACCCCTCCAAAATATGGCCTGGGGCAGGAGCAGTTGACACATTTCTCCAGCACTTGAAGCTCAAATTGAAAAACTGCCATTAACATTAAAAAGGAAAAAATAACTTTTTAAAACTCCATACGTTTCTGTTTTTTTGCTCCTTTCTGATTCACCCTTCCGATATTTTGCTTGGACTCCAGTCCTGATGCATTCGTCCTCCTTAGCACATTTTTGGGTTGCTTCCACCATTGTTCTTGGAAACTTCTTTTTTTAAAGGACATATATTTAGATATACAACCTGCTCTCCCATGTTAAAAATCCTGCTTGGGGCTGGAAAGGGAAAAGCATGCAGGAAAGTGAGCCAAGCTCCCGGCCAACGCGGCTGCCCCAGGCGCTCCTGGTGTGCACGGGGTGTGCATGCAGCTGAGTGTGCATCCACGTGTGTGCGTGTGCATGGGGTGTGCATGCAGCTGAGTGTGCATCTTTATGCATGTGCAAAGTTTCTGCATGCAGTTGGGCATGCAGATGCACGAGTGTGTGTAAAAGGGGCATGCGTCTGTATGCATGTGTGTGTGCAAGGGGTGTGGATGCAGCTGGGTGTGCATGTGCACAAGTGTTTGCGTGCAAGGGGTGTGCATCCACATGCGTGTGTGTAATGGGTGTGCATGCAGCATTTGTGCATGAGTGTGTGCAATGGGTTGCATGCAGATGGGTGTGCATATGCTCAAGTGTGTGTGTGCAATAAGTGTGCATCTGCACATGTGTGTGCAAGGGGTTGCATGAAGCTGGGTGTGCATCTGAGCATGTGTGCATGTTTTTTTTTTTGCAGCTGGGCCAGCAGCACGTGCTGGTGGGTACGTGGGGCTGGGGGACAGGACCTCGAGGTGTCAGCGGAGGCGCAGGCGCTGTGGGTGGGATGTCTGTCTGTGTGTGGCACTGGAGGGCTCTGTCTCCGCCATGGAGACGTCTCCCAAAATCTCTGCCAGCACAAACAGCGTGACGCCTGCTGTGCCGGCCCCATACCCCCCCTGGGGCTCCCATTGCACCTTGGCAGCCCAGCTGGGGTCAGGGGGTTGGGAGCATTTCCTTAAATCTTGCAATGCACCCAGAGGCCTTTGCAGCAGTGCTTTGGGCTGCAGCGAGGGGCTGCCCACGCTGTCTGGGCAGCTGCACCCCTGTGCCTTGGGGCTGGGGGGGGGTCAGGATGGTTTTAATAACCCACAAGCGCTCAGCTCGCACCCAAACATCTCATTTTGAAAAGCCAGCCTGGAGGCCAAGAAGCACTCGCAGGCTTTTCATAAACACACTTTAATAATCTTCATCAAGAATTTTAATACAGAGCGAGCTGCCTGCCAGGAAATGCATTTACACTGTCAGCTGCCGAGAGAAATAGCCCTGCACCACTGCTCAATACCAGAAACACCCTCTCCCCCTCCCTCTTGTGCTTCCTTTCCTTCCCTTTGTACAAATGTGGTGCGAGCAGGTGGGGTGCAAGCAGGCAGCACTGGGATGCTGCCCTCCTCCCTATGGGATGCTGCCCTTCTCCTTATGGGATGCTGCCCTCCTCCCTTTGGGATGCCACCCTCTTCCCTTTGGGATGCACAGGCTCATGCTTTGCTTCATTTTTCTGGTGGTTTTGGGGTTTCAAAGGCTGCAGGCAGCATCTTTCCCAAGCTGCTGTCCTGCAGTGGAGGGGTGGCTGAAGAGCTGGGTGCTGAGGTTATGGGAACACCAGGACGGGGAGGGGGGGGGGGGGCACTGGCTTTGGATACTGTTACAAAAGTGTTTCCTTCACAGCAAAGATTAATGGGATCAGAAAAAATGTCCTCGCTGGCTGTGGTATTAAACAATTAAAGGGATTAGCTGAGGGTTTACCATCCCCTGGCGCATCAGGTTTTTGTTGCTGCCAGAGGCAAAATACCCGATTTGATGTACCCTGGACCCACAGGGCTGCTGATGGTGGGAATCACATTTTATAGCCTTTTTCCCAACAGCTGAAAACGCTCCATGTGCTGCTCCGAGCTCAGCCTCCGGGCAGAGCCGCGCCCTCCCCATGCAGAGGGGACATCAGCGCTGCGTGTCCCCCCCACACCCCAACGCCTTCACCTGTGGGGAAGGGCTCAGGTGGGGGTTCAGAAGGGCATGGGGGAGGAATGACCCTGGGAGCCCCTGGGGACTTTGGCACTGGTGCTGTTTCTTATAGGGAAGATTTGGAAGGACGTTTCCTGTTGTGTCACATATTTATAAGCCAGATCCCAGCTGATGGACAAAAAAAAAGGATGACAAAATCCCTTCAGTCAGTGAAATAAAGTGATGAGAACAGCAATGCATGCACCAGATGCACCCAGAACCCAGTTTAGCTGGGTTGGGAGTGCCAGCTTCCACCGGGATCTGATGGAATTTCCATCACCTTCTGAAGTTCTCCCTGGATTGATCTGAGTGAGATCAGAAACGCTGGTGGGAGCCGAAATGCCAGCACCCAGCCAAGTGCTTTGAAGCTGCAGCACAAGGTGCCTTTTACAGGCAATTCACCCCAAAACGAGAGCTGAAGGGGCCTTTTCATGGCACGGGGCAATGTATCTACACCTCAAAACTAAAAAGAACCTGAAAGCTGTTACCACCTGCAAACTCCTCACCTTTACAGCTCTTTGAGGCATCCCCAAAACTGCTTCCACCTTCCCTGCAGCTCACTCCTTCCCCTGCCCAAGGGATTCTGCTCCAGAGCAGCACAGCATGGAGGAGCACGGTGCTCATCCAGCAATGCCTTGAGCCATGGGAACCCTAAAACCAAGCCCTGGAGCAAAGCACAAGCACTGAGCTGGACAGCCCAGGTGTCCCGGAGCCATGCACTGTGCTGGGAGCACCGCCCCAGGGCTGCTCCCCCCTGTTCAGCAGCGGCTGTTGTACCTTGTTTGCGTTTCTATGGTATTACCCCGCTGCTGGCTCCCCTCCCGCAGCCCCCCCCAGCCGAATCTCTGCGAGGTTAATTTCTAACATGAAAAACGGCCTCCCAAGAGCAACCGCGGTTGATTTAAAATAATAAAAATGGAAATCTCAGATTTGATGACTAATCCCAGGAGAGCAGCTTAAATTAGTGCTTACCAATCAGCTGCAAAAGACCAGAGGAAAATTCCTGCTGGACTTCTCTCCTTGGTCCACTCCCTGGCTTCATTTTCCATCCCCAGATCCTTCCAGCCTGCAAACATATACAGTGTTGCCTTGGCAACTGGGAGACGAGATATACGTACACGAAAAAATGAGACAATCTCTTTCCTTGGCGATTGCCTGGAAGGTGGAAAATGGAAACCTCTTGTAGCTTGCAGCAAGGCCAGCCCATCCCAGGCATCCTGACCTGCCCCAAAACGCTCCAGCTCCTGTGGGAACAGGGGTAACATCCTTCACCTGCATCCGTCCCCACATGCACCACTCCCTTAGCCCAAGGGAGGATGCTCAGGATGCACAGAGCCACAAAAACATGCGTTGCTAATGGAGTTTATTCTCTTGCATGCACAGTCACTTATTCCCGCATCTTCCAGAAGTTCTCATTCCTCGGTGAACCCCAGTTTAGAAATAAGCATGGTAGCCTGGACCACCACAAGGACACCACGCATTGGTGTCTCATCTGCATTGCATTTGCTCTTTGAACATTTCCCATGTTTGTGCATGAAGAATAAACAGAAACCAAGTGTGCTGGGAACTCAGAGCATCTGTGCCAATCCAGAGTACCTGTGCCATACCCTTACCTGTCTCATCCTTACACCACCTTTAAATCCTGCTCTGTGTCCCTGCTGCTCTGCAGCATCACCATGTGCAGCCATGGGAACGCCGCCATCCAGCTCATGACCCCATCGAATCCCCTTTGTTTTGCACAGAACAAATCCCAATCCTGGAAATTTCAGCTGCATTATCAGCATTATCGCGTTCCCTAAGGACCTGCCCAACCTGTAAGCAATTAAAACACCGGGTCTCGTGAACTCTTCGTGGTGCCTTGGCTGCAAAAGGACACGATGAAAAGACCAATTTCCCCTGCTCCACCTCGGCACCAGTCTCGACGTCCCCATGAGCTTTGCTGTGCTCAGAGCACTCCTTGCTCAGACATTTCCCAGCTGGAGGCAATCGCGCCATCAGTCCTCCAAAGCGGCAGGAATCCTGCATGTGCCTGATTGATGAAAGCACGAACAACTTACAGACAACAGGAGGGCTGCAAAACAGGGGAAATAGCTGGGTGAAGAGGGCCACTCGTGTCCCATGAGTGTGATGGAGCAGCAAGAAACAGCTGCCTTCAGTACTCTGTTACAGCTGATAATAGTGGTTGGGATAACGTTGGGTTGGGGTGACATTGAGTGGGGATGATATCGGGTTGGGTTGGGATACTGTTGAGTTGGGTTGGGACAATATTGAGTTGGGTTGGAATAATATTGAGTGAGGATGATATTGGGCTGGATTGGGATTATATTTAGTTAGGTTGGGACAATATTGAGTGGGGATGATATTGGGTTGGGCTGGGATAATACTGGCTTGGGATGGAGGCTCCTGGGGAGCAGCCCCTTCAGCTCAGCCACCAAGTCCTCTGCTTGGGATGCTGTAAAAAGCTTCAAGTGAAATTCTGGCTTCCTCAAAATCAGTGTGGGTTTTGCCACAAGTCTCAGCTGAGCCAACAAATCACCCCTTGCTTCCAACTCCACAACTGTCTCTATCAATAAAGTTCCTCTTTTGAGATTTGCCCCATCAAACACAGGATGTGCCTGGGACTAAACCCACCCCAATGTGTCAGTGCCATAACCAGATTTGCTCCTCAGATGCTCCATTGCTCTGTCACCTGGTACTGAACAACCTCTCCTCACACTGAAATTGCTGTTTGCAGGACCAGGATGGCAGCGTTACTGCTGAGATGCCCAGGAAACGTCCTCCAGGGATGGCTTTGAAATGCAAAGCTGTGATAGCAGAGGACGGTGCATCATTGCTCAGACAGACAAGGTGAAATAAGCTTTGCCAAGGTGTGAAAAATATTTATATCTGAACACAGAGTTTCTCTTGAATTTGCAATTCCCTGTGCTCTCGGGAACCTGAGCCCTATTTGTGGGAGCGGTTGCTAAGGTGAGCTGCTCCCTGCCATCAAAATGTGCCAGTTCTGGGGCGCAGAGAGGATGAAGTGAAAAAAAGGGTGGGAATGTGTGATCTGATCTGCTTTTTAAGCAATAACAGTTTCACTGCAGAGCCTTGCAAGCTGTAATCCATAGGGTGGAGCAGGACTAAGAGCAGAACTCCCAGAGAAGAAAAATGATGCCCTTTCACATGCTGGTAGCGTGTTATCTTTAAAGTCAGAGGAAGATAAAATAACTGTCTGTGACTATCACCACCTTTCATCTGGCAGGATTTTTGCTCCGTGCACATCACTTTTTCTATGGGGGCAGCGAGGCCACCTTTGGGCTGGAATGCAGCAGTGGCTTTGCAGGCAGATGGCTGCAGGATGGGATATTTACAGCACAAAAACGAGGAGCATGAGGGGCATTGATGGCACCCTCTCTGGAAGGGACATCAAATGCTGTGCAGAGATGTGGGTGAGGGCTGATCCAGGGGCAGCACATCACCGGGAGCCAGCAGTTGGAACAGGGATGCTGGACCAGATGTGGGCTGGGCCCCCCGGCCCCACTATTCCTTCACTCTGCATTTCTGATAACTGAGCATCACAGCTTTCCACCACAGGACCTGTCCCACCTCTGAACAACCCTTTTCCTTTTAAAGATAAAGGCTTGAGGTCAGAACCATAAATCCTGCCCCAAAGTGAGGGTTTTACTGCCCTGCAAGGGGACAAATCCCAGAGCCCAAGCTGCATTAGGCGCACTACAGCAGGGGCTCTTTTCTCCCTGGTAACACCAATGATGGGCAGAGGTACCAAACACTTCACACCCATCGACTGCCAGGAGTAGAGGCCGGTACCTGAGCCCAAGTGCAGGTGGAATTTTAGGTAGTCAGGATGTGTTTCCTCAAACTGGAATTTGGGCAGGAGTCCAAGACTAACACCCCCCGCCTCCCGTCCCGCAAATAGTGCCGAGGGCTCTTTAACGACCACGAGTGGTCTAGGCCTGTTAATGTCTTATCCATAAGTTATTCAGTATTTCCTTTTAAAGACAAAATAGTTGGAATACCACTCTTTTTCTCTTCAAATTGCAGTCGTGGCGGCTGAAAACGCAGCCTCTGCACTATTTCCATATGTGGCACCAATGCTGAGAAGCCTCCGTTCCATGGAAGTCCCACCTCTCAAATTTTTATGGGAAACTCCAGCGTTATCGGGTTTATAGCAGCGTTAATACCTCGAGATAAGGGCAGCCTCCTTCCAGCCCCACTGGCTGGGAACGGAGCCTCTGGGGCTGCTGCTCACATCCCCACATATGGTTTTGGGAAGGTTTTGGGGTGGGCGCATCCCCTGTGCCACATCCCAGCCCTGAGCACCTTGGAAAACCAGCAAAGGCCAACAGCAGTGCACATTGCTTCTGGAAACCATGGCGTTTTCCCATGGCAAAGTTTAACATTTTCCCCCCCACTTCATGTTCTTCACGTTTTTTGTTGAAAGAGTAAACGTGATAATACCAAAAGCATTTTTCTAGGAAGTTAATTCCCACATCATGGATCTCATTCCTGGGAAAACACAGCTTTGCATGCAGAAGAACCGAGCGGGCTGGCTGAGCACCGCACCGTCCCTGCCAGTGCACAGCAAATGGGGTTTGGCCACGATGCTCACAGAGGGAAGATGCAGCCGAAAACTGTGGCTCTTTTTGGCCCCTGAAGGGTAACATTTTCCCAAGTGCCAAAGAGCCTTTAATCCTAATGGGATTTAGGGCTCAGTTTCTTCAGCAATTTGGAAACATGTTCTGGGAACGATTCCCTCGTGTCGCTGCAAGGGTTAGTGCACGAACTGGCATGAGTGCAGCAAACAACACCGACCACCTCCTCCTCTCTTGCAAGAATTATTTCACATGGATGCTTACAGGTAATAGGGATTAGGTCTTTGCTCAGATGGTCCCAATGCTGTGGGGCCCCCTGTTTGCTACGAGCTGCTAATTGCTGCTGCAACGATACGAGCACGGCTAACAACATTTGGGAAGGTGGTTGCCAGGAGAAGCTTTCCATCCACCCAGAGTAGACATTGACAATGTTTTCAGAATAACTCCAGCAACTGGGGCTCCAGAGATAGATGGTTAGAAAGGGAAATAAATGGCAATGTCTGATGTCCTGCCCTGCACTCAACACTATAAAGATTATATATTCTTATACATGGGCATACACAACTATATAACAAAGGAAGGAGATGCTATGCTGATAGGAAAAGTGCTCAGTAAGCCTGATTCTTGAACAGATGGGACAAAGGGGGCTGAGCTGAAGGCATGGCAGAAGAAACCCCAGAAAGGCAACAAGGCTGCTTTAATGGTTTCTCTGCAGGCGTGCTGAGAGGGGCTTGCAGACTGCTACCTGCCATGGGGTGCACCTTAAGGGACATTTCCCATCCCAAGGAGAAAAAGGAAGATCTGAGCCTTCCCCAGTTATATATTGGAGCTGAAATGTGAAAGAGATACTTGTAGCACTCCCTGGGAACCCAGTGCGCAGCACATCCCTTCCTTAGCTTTTCTCAAAGGTCGTCCCTCCCTGCAGAGCAGCAGCATCCCTGCTCGTTTGCCTTCACAACCACACAGAATAGTTCTGCTGTTCTGCTGTGCTTCCCAAGAAGGGTTTGAAGACCTTATGCACGTCCCACCTATATGGTGCTGCCCAAGGGAGGCTGCTCGGGATGTTCTGCCCTGGTTTTGCATGCTTTGGGATATTCTGCTACTCCAGAAAGAATGCCCTGCACTGTGCTGCAAGCCCCTGCCCAGGTCATTTACAATCCACAGCAACAAAGGGAGGGGGACCCCACTTGGGTTAAAAAAATCGCTTGAGAATACAGAATTTTGATGTATTTTCATGCAGTGTGAAAAAACATTTCTGTTGTTCCCAGCAAACGGCACCACCACGCATCAACACACATCACCATTGCAAAGGTGCTGCCAAGCCCTTAGCAACACCTCCTGCACGTGAGCCTCTGTGCATGGCAGTGCCCAGCCTGAAAGAAACAACATCCAGACTACTGACCCGTGTGAACCTTGTCATTGCAGCAAGCAAACAGCCCAGGGACAGGGGTGTAGGCAGCTCCAAAATCGGCTCTTGTAAGCCTTCACGCCAAAACCACGCACAAGGAGCCATTTCCCCTGCCCTGTTTTCATGTTTCTTGACAGCAGTGGCAGCAGCTACAGTGAAAATGGAAAAGAAAGGCCTGGCCCAGAGCTCTTTGATATGTTTGTGAGCTCTCCTAAATGCCTGCTCGCATTTGGATTGATGATCTGGGTCACTTCATAGCCTCTCAAGAAATATATTTTGGTTTTGTGAAAAATGTCAGTGAAAAGAAATGCTTCCTTTGATATTTCTCTTTAAAAGGTTTCAGGCTTCCTTTGAAAAGAAAATGCCTGAACCTTGCAAAGAGGAGAAACATCCACTTCAGACATTTCTAACAGAAAACTTATTCAAAAATATTTGTTTTTCCTAGGACCCCTCTCATCTCGTCTTCCCCCTCCCTTTCCTTGAACAGCAGATTGTTTCCATCCCTGGTTCTGCATGTCCTCAGCCCAGCTCCATCCCTCTGCTCCTGCCAGGTGCTGATGCTGTGTGCCCACAGAAGCTGATGGGCCCCATGGGTCACCCCAGTGGGACACGACCCTGCTCCAACCCACAGCCCCAGCTCCAGGTACCCACCACCTCCCTATGGGAAGGAGGAACACAGGGCTGAGCCCTGTTTCATCTGGCTGATAAAGAGATGGATAACTGGGAACGGATGATGGCACATCCTAGGACAGAGCTGGGAACTGAGCATTGGGATGGTTTTGCGTTGTGTCATTGAGGCAGGCGGTTTGACCTGGAGGATGCTCTGTGTGGGACCTCTCTGCCTCATTGACCTTCTCCACTATGTCAAAGGAATATTCTGACTTGCCCGTGCCACCTCCCCGTGCCCATCCCTGGGCTCCCCGATGAATGGCACTATTGAGACGTCTGCTCCCAGGCACATCTGTGGCTCCAAATCACCGCACAAATGATTTTCTTTGGATGCCTCGAGCCACCAGTAAAAGTTTCCCTTGTTTTCATCTTCCCCGTAGCTCCCAGCCACAGCAGCAGAATGCTTCTCTCCTGCCAGGTTTGCCAGAAAAACAGGAAAGGCCAGAAAAAGCCAGAAAAATCTCCTAAAAAAAGAGGCTCCGTACTGCTGAGTACCACCCTCCATTGGCACACGATGGGCTCTCTGCATGGACCTAAAACAAGGGAAATAAGAGGGGAAAAGGCTGCCTGGTCACCTCAGGTACACTCATGACTTTTTTTTTGTCTGTGACATTGTCAGAGATCTGCAAATAGCGAAATGCAGGAGGTCATGCCAGGCTGGAAGTTGTTACAAAAAGGAAATGGGATGATTCCGAGGGGATAAAAACAGTCCTTTGGGATGTCTTCTGACGAGCCAGCATGGCTTTGGTTTCTCCCATGCCTATGATTTTCTGATTCAAAATAGATGGCCACTTCTAAATTTTTATCTTTTAAATTTAGCTAGAATGGGGAAAAAAAAAATTCCCCGCAGACTGAAGTAAGATTTGATAAGAAACCCTTCAGACTTTTCACGAGCTGAGAAAAACCAACACATCTATTTGGATTGAACCACAAGCACTTTCCTCACTATAGAGCTTTGAGGGACTGCCAATAAAGCACAGAAACCATTCTTCCCATGTGTCGGGCTGTGCACTCCTGGCCCAGGAACCCTGGCAGGGTGCAGGGTTTAAGATCTGCTGAAAATAATGCCAGTCTGAGGCACCCAGATGGGTCCTCATGGCCACATGTCAAAGGCCTACAGAGCTGCCAATGCCACCAGGGGTTTGGTTTAGGATTCCCTTGTAGGAGAACTCCATGTTTTATAAGACGACGGTCTGTTAGCTCCTTTATAAGGCAATTTTAAGCTGTTTCCATGCAGTTTGCACACATGGGGAGAGCAGATGACTTTGGGACCAAGGGTCGATTCCCTTTGCCATGAGTGATGCAGATGCCAGCTCCGACCCCATGGTGATGGCTCGTGGTCCACCCAAGCCTGGGGTGTGGGAATGGGGCTGGGAGGGAAATTCGGGTGGGCCCATGCTTACAAGGTGCATGGGATGGGCAGGCTGACATCACCACCACTTACGTGGGCTGCAGATGATTTATAGCAGGCGTGGGGCTGGGTGGGCCTGGGTGCTAATTCGGTGGGGCTGGAGGGAGCCTCGTGCCAAAGCCCAACTTCCAAAACCTCCCTGGAGCCAACAGAGAGGCAGGGAGGTAACGGAGAGCTCCTCCCTAAGCACTCGACAAGCATCCACTGCTCCAGTAAGAGGTAGCACCGCAGGGACATCTGTTTATAATCTTTTATTTTTACTTTTTAAACCATTTCTTGCCCTAAAAACAGGTTTGTCCAACCAGAAAAGAAAGTAGGTGAGAGCAAGCTGGCTTCCCCTGGAGAAATAAAAGAGCTTGTGTGTGTAATTGGAGGGCAGCTTTCTGCTGAACATAATGGGTTTGTGGCTTCGGTGGTGAGAATAGCAGGAGGAGGCAAAGCAATGCTCAGTGTGGGTCACAGACAGCTGACTCTGGAGAGTTTTCAGCAAAAAAAAATCAAAAAAAAAAGTCTAAACAGTACTACTTTGGGTCATTGTAATATTTTCTCCAATTTAAAACAGGATGACATTCCACTTTGCTTCGTCCTGTTCATTTGATAGTTTATTCTTTTGCTTTGGTGGAACATTGTATTCCTTGCGTTGCTGTCAATTCTTGAAAATTCCCAATACAGAAAGAAGGGTCAAAAAGGTTTATTTTGAAAAATGTCAAAGCAAAACATTTCTACATCAAAAAAAAAAAAGGCCTTTTTCTGGCCAAAATGTACTTGCCAAATTAGACTGCTATTTGTGAGTCATTTCTCCATCACATTTTTTAGTGAATTTACTATTTGTCAAAAAGAAAAAAAAAGAGGTTAACCTTACTCTAATGAAAACACACATACATTGGGTTTGCATAAACACACTTGGTGAAGAAAAGGCATTGGAAAGAGGGGCTTTGTCCTCCATTTCCTCTGCATTTGTTTCTGCATCTGTCTGCACAGATTGGATGCAGAGCAGCTGCCCCCCACCCTCCCCTCCCCTTCCACGTGCATTTCTCCAGCAAGACATCAGGAACCACAAGCCAGGCCCACGGAGCAACGAGGGGAACATATTTCAGCAGATCTGCTTTTAAGTTTATTTAAACTTCAAAGTGGGGCACGGTGAATGTGATTGTGGAGGAAGAAAAACACTGGTAGTGCTGGAATCCCTTTCAAAGTGAGACACAGCCATCAGCAGGATCTCAGCACACATTTTTCTTCCCCTCCTGCACATTGCCCCCAAAAGCCCTTCTACTTCAGAGTTTCTCCTCCTTCAGATTTTTGAGCCACAGACTTAAAGGCAGCCTCTGTGTTCGGGCTGGTGGGTCCTCACGTGGGAGCTTCGGTGCTGGACCTCAGGCCATGGTCTGGGGTGAAAATGGGTTTTGAAGTCTCTGCTTCTGACAGAGGAAGATGTACTGATAGAAAACAGCGAGGATTCACCTAACAGCACGGAAAGCAGAGCATCTCCCACCTCCATGCTTAGTCAGGTGCACGTTTGCACGTTGTCATCTGCAAACAACTCCATGCTGCTGGTCAGCGCTGGGTGGATAAATCAGACCTTTGTGGTCAGTTCCCATTCCCTGCCCACCCAACAACTGAAAGGCATTTTTGGCGAGACTGCTAGCACTCGTGGGCCTGGGACAGCCCAGCTCTTCAACCCAGCCCAAAGCCGCATGGGATGCTCATGGTACGGCCCCAGTTCTCCAAGCTTGGGTCTAACCCAGGGCTCACATCCCCCACCTGACCAGTCCAGAAGAAACAACAGTGGGACAACGCAGCACCCAAGGGCCACAGGCTGTCTGCTGAGCTGGAAGGATGCCTCTCCATTAGGGCACACACCCCTTGGGTAAGACAATTAGGGACATGGCCTAATGGGCAGTATTGGTGGCAGGTGGACAGTTGGACTGGATGATCTCAGAGGTCTTTTCTAACCTTAATGAATCTATGATTCTAATTGGAAAGGCATCTTTCCATCCATTCCCCTTGGTGCCAGATCTTGGCACCCTCCAAGTTTCATTTACAGCCTCTGATAGGGCTCCGCTATTCTGCGCTCCCCAAGCTCTACCTTGCTCCATGCTTTTTCCACAAAACTTCCTCCCTCCAGGAGGAACCATTCCCACTACAATCCTTGCTAAGTACAGCCTGAGAAATGCCCATTAAATCATTTTTCCAATGGAAGATTGTGCTTTCAATTAAATAAAAAAAGCTCCCAGAAAGCATCCGATTTCCTCAAAAATGTTTAACTTGTTTTATTGGAAAATAAAAAGACCAGAACTTGAACACTGAGAAATTCCATTTTGAACAGAACGATGACGCTTTGGTCACTAATACCGTATTTCTCTTCCAGCAAAAGTCAACATTTTCTTTTTTTTTCCCTGACACATCACAAATTAATATTTTCCCTGTGCAGGCAGCATGTGGACCCTGAGTTTGCATTCAGGCATCTACGTCAGCCCAGAGCCATGCAGGGCCATGGCTTTCAGCTCCCTGGACGAGGATCTAAAGCAGCAACGCTCGAGCACAGCCACATTTACGGGACCACCAGAGCACATGACGAGGGCAGAGCTTTGCACCATCGCCATGCAGTCCGCCCCATAAGAACGCTGTAGATGCTGCGTGCTTTGCTGGCAGCGAGCAGAGGGACCACCATGATGTGGGGGCTGACACCAGCACCCACCCTGAGAGCAGGCAGCTCTTTAAGGCTCTCTTGGATGCTTGGGGTTTGCTCACATCTTCTGCCTGAAGATCAGACAGAAAGCAGCAGAAGCTCTTGCAAAGGAGACACGAGCCCCTTGCATGTTGCAAAGGAGACACGAGCCCTTGGAACACACAGGGATGCTGCAGACACGAGCAGACCCCATGCTGCTCTCCAACCCCCTTACTTCTGCTCTACCCCACACTAATATAAACACATGGTTTTTCTCTCATTCCTTCCTTGCACTCTCTAGTTGTGGGACACAAGGCTATCTTCGCTAAGATTAACTAAAACCCCCACATTTGCAGGGTTAATGGCATAAAAAGCTTTGGATTCAGCTGTTCTGAAAACAAATTTCCATCCTCACCGCCCCCTGAAGCTCCTCAGCTCACCCAGCACTTTGGTCTCCCTGCTTAATTCATGTCCTTTCCCAGGGATGTTGTTTTTCTTCTTTCCACAAAGGCAGCCTATGAATACACCTGCTTGTTCTTGATTGTTAATGAATAATCCTGAATTATCCATGAAATGTTAAATGGCACCATGATCTCATCAGGCATTAACCACGCGTGAGATGAGCTTAGCAACCAGGCCAAACACAGCAGCCCGACCTGGGGAACGCATGGCACTGAGAGGGACTTTCTGAACAGCAAGAAGGCTGAATTTGCAAAGAGTCAAACCTCTTGCTGATAAGGACATCAGCACCAGGAGAGATGAAAGAGGCTGGGATTGGAGCAGGGCTGCAGGTGTAGCGCTTGGGACCTCATCACTCCCACCCTGACACGGAATTTTTTTAGTTCATTCCATCAATTCTGCTCACCACGGATGCTAACCCTGCCGTTCACGCAGGATGTGCACAAACTTGTGTTTTGCCAGTGCCCTGGAGAGCTGGGTGTGGAGATGGGAAAACTGGAACACGCGGAGGGTTGGGCCCAAGGCTGTGCAATGAGGCCAGGAGCAGGATTCAGGCATTCCTGGTGCCCGCAGCTGGGCTCAGCCCAATGGAGAACCTTGCCTTGGGTTCCCTCACCCAATGGAGCACCTTTGGGTTTCCTCTCCCAAAGCATTGGCTGTTGGTGCTCTAAAGTCCCACATGGGCACCCCACCTCCTGCATCCCCCTCAAACTGCATTTCCACCACAGCAAAGGGGCAGCACTGGGGAAACTGAGGCACAGGGGAGTCAGATCTGCCCCAAAACAGAAGCAAACCCTGTGGCAGGGGCAGGCACTTCAGCTGCAATAATCCAATTTAATCACAAAACCATTTCTCCTCTCTGCCCCAGGAGCCTGGTGTGCTTCATTCCCTTTCCGAACAAGGCAAGCAGGAGCTGTAAAACCAGCATGGTTTACAGTTATCTAATCATCAGCTTTTCAGTCCCTAGACACACTGGAGCCAAAGGTTTGAGTCCCACCAGGGTTCACGATGTTTTGCTTTAGGAGGTTCCCTTCTGCTGAGAGCTTTAACCACCAGCTCAGCCCTCACTGGGGAGATGCTTTCTAAGAGGGGTCAGACAGGTAGAGGAACTGCAGCCCAGCCCCATGCTGTCTTTCTGTGCTGTTTTGAGGCTCTGAGGTCTACAGAATTCATCCTCTGCCCAACTATGTCCTTACACTTGGAGCACTTAGACATGCTCACGTGTGCTCTGGGAGATGGGGCCTCGGCAAGGAACAGGCTGCTGATTTTGTATTTTAGATTTAAATACCCCACTCCTGATATCCCGTACCCTGAGTGCTGCCCCAGTGCCTTGCACAACAGCCCTCTCTCTGCAGGAAATGCAGTGATTAGTGCTAAGCAAAACACTTCTGAAACTGTTGTGAGAAAATGATTGTGCAAGGCACAAAGCTGAGAAGTTTTCAAGTTATCAGCTGGGCTGTTCTCAAGTCACCTGCGCTCCTTGAGCACGCTCTCCTCCTTCTGTGCTAACCACTGAGTCCTGCCTGAGGACTCACGGATCAGGAATACATCCACCAGGATGTTCTCTTTCACCAAATAGCTCATTGCATTTCAGGACAGCTCAGAAAAGCAGCAGTGAGATCAGAAGCTGATACTGTGTCTTAGCAAGGCTCATGGTTGCTGTTTTGGGATGCCATTCCACACCCTGGTGGAATTCTCCACTCCACTCTGCTGGAGCCAAGGAGCTGTCATGTCTGAAGTAACCAACCTGCAAGATGCAGAGGTGGGATTTGTTTTGCTTTTTGGAAAAGCTTTGAAGCCAAGTGACTTTCGCTCGCCTAAGTCTAAAGGTCTACAAGGAGGTGAGCTGTGCTACAGCAGGACCTGAGAACTCCCGTGCTTCAGCTGGCATGGAAGGGGCAAACACACAGACCCAACACGTCTCCAATGACTGCAAGGACAGTCAGCCCAGTTTCAAGCAAGGGAACTCATGCAAAAAAACCCACAGCACTAGAAATAACCTCAAAGACAAGTCCAAAAGAGCACTAAAAATAGCTTCAGCCAAAAATTAATATACTTTTTTTTTTTGTTTTCAGGCCACAAAAAATCAGTTAATTTTTTTCCATTAAATGTTGAAATATTCTGCAGAACCATCTGACATTTTCCAGCTAATTCAGAGGAAAACTTGGAACTAAAATATAAGCAACCCATTGCATCCAAATTGGGATGCTCAGCCAGCCAGCTCTACATCCTTACTGCTGGATCCTGCTAATCTCTGGCAAAGAGCAAACGCATTCAGGGAGGAATCTGCCTCATTTTGCACAGTGCAAGGCAGAGCAGTCACAGGGCACAGGCACAGCCCCAGTGCAGCTGTTATCTCACAGCATCCCTGCACAGATTGCAGCGTGCCCTCTGAGCCAGCCCCAGAGAAATGAAATCAGCTCTGATCTGTGCTGATGCACACTTGGGCAACACGTCAGGCTGACTCAGCTCAAGGAATTTTTCAGGAATTACATCCTTAGGTACAAGCTGTGTTCAGAACACTGGAGAAAGAGTCATTCCCTTCAATAGGAGCAGAAGGGAGAACTGGAAATGATGCTAATGGAGAAAAAAGATAGCTGGAGAGTCAATGAAGCAACAAGCCACAGGTCAGCCCAGGCTGCAGGGGAAGCTGGAGAGAGGGCAGCAGGCTGGGGACACAGCTGGGCTTGGAGGAGTGCAGAGTAGAGGAGCTCAGGGAGTTCAGGGGGTACAGGTCAGAGGGACACGCTAAGTGGATTTAAGGGAATAGAGCTGATGCAAGTCCCACGCTTCGGGCTTGGAGGAAGGGCTGATTCATGCTGAGGCAGAGTCATATCTCAGGTCAGCCTGAGGTCTCGGAAAGGCAGCTGGGAGGAGACAGGAGAGTCCAGGCTGGGGGATGACCTGCTGGAGAGGAGCTCTACAGAGAAGGACCTGGGGCTCCTGGTGGACAACATGTTGGCCACGAGCCAGCAGTGTGCCCTGGTGGCTAAGAAGGCCACTGGGATCCTGGGGCGCTTTAAAAAGAGCATTGCCAGCAGGTCAAGGGAGGTGATCCTCCCCCTCTACTCTGCCCTGGTCAGGCCTCAGCTGGAGCCCTGTGTCCAGTTCTGGGCTCCCCTGTATAAGAAAGACAGGGACCTCCTGGAAAGAGTCCAGCGGAGGCCACAAAGGTGATAGAGGGCCTGGAGCATCTCCCCTATGAGGAGAGGCTCAGTAATCTGGGTCTGTTCAGCCTGGAGAAAAGAAGGCTGAGAGGGGACCTGCTCAATGTTTATAACTATCTGAGGTGCGGGAGGCAAATGGAGGTGGGGAACCTCTTCTCAGTGGTGTGTGGGGACAGGACAAGGGGCAATGGCCTTAAGCTGGATCTCAGGACGTTCCGCACCAACATGCGCAAGAACTTCTTCACGGTGCGGGTGACGGAGCCCTGGCACAGGCTGCCCAGGGAGGGGTGGAGTCTCCTTCCCTGGAGATATTCCAGACCCGCCTGGACGCCCACCTGCGCAACCTGCTGTAGGGAACTGCTCTGGCAGGGGGGTTGGACTCGATGATCTCTCGAGGTCCCTTCCAACCCCTGCAATTCTGTGATTCTGTGATTCTGTGACCTGCATGGAGCAGCTCCATCAAGAACACAGCTGTAGGGAGCTGCCTGCCCAGAGGTGCAGCCCTCTGCATTTGCGGGAAGAGGACTGCCAGGAAGGATGGGAGCTGATTGCCATGGGATCATCACGAAAGCCAGACTGCAGGAGAAAGCTGCTTCAGAATCCAGCACTGCATGGGAGCAAATCTGCTTAAGGCAGCACAACGCAGAGCTCAGCAGCTCCTGGGTGGTCAGGGGGATGCAGGGGTGGCGAGATGGGCGAGTGGGCTCCAGGAAGAGCTTTCCAATGGCCTGGGGTTGTGCTTTCGGCTGTCCTGAGATCCTTCCGGCCAAACCCTTGTGCTTAATGCATTTTGGATATTTGTTCCCAGGTGTTATTGTTATTTTACTATGGTTTAATCATCATCTAATGAAGAGTGGGATTCTTTTTTGGCTTCCTTTGCTCCTGCCTGCTTGTCTTGGTCCCAGAGCAGGGCGCAGCCCCTGGCTTGCTCTCCATACACAGAGTTTGCTGAGTGCAAAGACACCCGAGGGGTAGCAGGCCTGAATCACCCAACCCTGCAAAGCCTCAGCCCCAGGCACACCCGGCAGGCAGGGGTTAAGCAGCAGCAATCTCTTGGAGAGCCTTTATCTGAGGAGCTGCAGCCTCCGAGGTGAATCAGAGCTCTATGGAAAAGGCTGAGGGCGAGCAGTGCCCACCCATGGAGCTGCAACTGCCAGCTCAGGGCTGATGTCCCTGGGACACTGCTGCTGCTGCTATGGGCAGGGGGAGCAGCACCTCGCTCCTCGGGGGCTGCAGGGACAGGGAATGGGCTCCAGGTGTTGCACAGCAGGGCTGAAGCATATATATCCCGAATAACTATTGCCTTGGAGCAAACATGTCTTAGACAACGTCACTGCAACCTCAGCCAATTTGCTTGTTTTTATCCTATTGACACCATAAAACATTTCTATTGCATCCTAGCACCAAAGCTGGAGTGCCCCAGCGTGATTGAAGCTCCCTGAGCAGATCTCAGAGCAGGATCAGGGAATGCATCCTTCTCCCACAATGGCTTGCAACTACTGGCTTGAGAGAAGCCTTAAAATAACAAAATAGCAGAAAATAAAGCCGAATTCCAGTATATTCCATTACACCATACAGTCCCAGAATAAGGCTCCCAAATATGCCTTTAATTTAAGCTTAATAAAGCTGTTATTGTCCAGTCATTAATGACTGCTTATTAAAAACATATTTATTGCATATGGTGCTGAGAGATCTCACAGCGAGCGCCTGGGGCACCAGTCCCTCCCTCCACCCTGCAGCATTTAATGAGAGATCCGTGCGGAGGGGGCTGCTAACACGCAGCACGCATGGTTCCAATAAGCACTTGTTGCTCAGCTGAGGAGGTGTGCAGGCATCTACCTGTGTGTGCACAGCACTCCGTGGGATGTCAGCGAGACGCAGACTGAGGGAGTGTGTTCTGACAGCGTTAGCAGTTGCTTTGGATGAAAATGGAAACGTGAGCATTGCAACAAGTAAAGTCAGCTTTTGCTCTAACTGGTTCGAGGACGGTCAGTGTGGGTGATGGCCAGGGCATCACCCTGGTAAGGATCCAGGCCCCACTGCACCGCTGTCCGCAGTTACAGACATCAGGATGGCAGCATTGCACTGTCCTCAACAAGAACTTTACCCTAAGAGGTTAACAGACTCACTGAGATCCAAAGAACCAAAATAAGGGAAGGGGTTCTGTGCAAACACCAGCTCTTTTGCTTTGCAAGGACCAATGATAAGGAAAAAAATCGGATTTTCCTCCTAGGCAAGCTGACTTCGCTGAATTTTATGAACAGACTTGAACAAAACAAAGCCTTCTGCAACCCAGCATTTGAGTTTTTCAATTCCCTGCCCTTCAACAGACAGCCTGAGCCTGCAAGCAGTCTACAAAAACCACAGACTGCTGATTTTGGGGCTACGGTGCCAATGATTTCAGTATCGAGATTCTTAGCCATCCCGCAGATAAGAGAAGTACACGGAGCAGAAGAGGGAGGTGGGGTCATGAGCAATGTGCCAGGAATGCCATCTCATGGTGGCAGCAGCTCGTTTTGTGATGACATCTGCCCCATCAAACCACACCTGGGATGCACAACACACCGACCCATCCGCCGTGCTTTGCCCACCTCAAGTTCTATTTCACCTCTCGATGCTAACAGAACCCGAGAGCTGAGTTGTGGAGCATTCAGAGACACTCCCTGCCTCCTTCCTTTCTGCTTTCCTTCAAAGCAGCTCAGCCTGAGGCTGGGGGATAGGAGGGGAAATGCTGCCAGAAAAGCTCTAACAGCCCTCTTTGGAGACCGGCTTTACACGCTCAGCTGTCCCCTGTAAACTAAGCCCTATGCAAGGTTTTTCCCAAACCTTTTGATCCCCTCTCCTCGCCCCCATCCCTCCTGCTTTGCTCACGCTGCAGGAATGCAGAAAAAAATACCGTGGGACAAGAGCATCCTTTTGTGCTGCAGGAGAGACGGGGCACGAAGATTAAATCCAACAGCTCCATCTGCAAAAAGGCAGCGAGGGAGCGTCGGAATTGCCTTGAATTGCCCTTCCCAGAGGGCTCCCAAGCACCTTGCTGGAAAGAGGCAGGTCCCCCTCCCAGACACAGCTTCCCCAGACAGCAGCCCCAGCCAAAAAGCTGTTTGCTCACCGCTGCGGCAATGTCACCGCCAAGACCCGTAAGTGGAAGTGACAGCATGGGGGGTTCTGCTGGGATCGTGTTCCTGCAGCCTGCGTGTGTCTGAGTGCTCGGGGTCAGGATTGCAAATAGAGCGATCCTTGGTGGGCACTTCTGATCTGAGATGGAGCAGAAAAAGGAGCCCCAAGCCGGGACAGGCAGCGCTGCTGCTCCCTGGGAGCAGGGATGCTTCCTTGGTGGCAATGGGGTGGGGTTGGCTCAGCTGCAGGTGGGATGTGCTCTGCTCAGAGGCAGTCAGTGCGCATGGGGAGGAGGGAAGAGACCTTCTCTGCAGGACCTGACGTGGTCCAAACCCTTTGGAAAAATCTCATTTGAAATGCCGAACACTTTCTGGCTTGGAGCAGGATAAAAAGGAAGAATTTGCTCTGTTGTGGCCAGAGTGGATGTGTCAGCACTGCGAGTCGGCAGGGCAAAAGATTCCTGGGATGCACTCCTGGTGCAGAGAAGAGGGTCTGGGGAACGCGTGTCCCTGCTGACCAGATGTGCAGTCTCCGTGCAGCTCAGCTCACTGATGCACCCTGGGAGCCATGGTTGTCTCCTTGCCATGCACGAGAATGCACCAGGGAGGATGCCAGCACTGAGCGTCACTCAAAGCAAATCTAGCACAGCCCATGGTCCCCTTATCTCCATGACAAGCTCATGAAAAGCCCAGGCTGGGTGATGCTGTCCCAGGAGCTGTCACACTGTGCAGTGGCACAGCGCCTAGGAAGCAGGTGCAAGCCTCCACGCTGGGGTCTTGCTGTCATCCTGGCCACTTGTTGATGTCCAGTGATCTAGGAGCATCACTACTGCAGCCACGCCGCCTCTCCAGCACTGAGAACCCCAAGAGTTTTTCTCCTTGAGTTAATGGAAATATTCTCCACTTGGAGCTGGCCCCATCCCAGAGACACTCCTGTATGGAGGGAGGGAGCTGCTCTTCATTGGATGCCTCGGACGGGATGGAGACAGGGAGCAGGATGCTGCAAGGAGCCAAGAGCTGTCCCTGTGCAGGAGGGTGACACCTGAGCTTGCCATGCATCCCACAGAGACTTGGGTATCATGCTGAATATCAGGAGAAGGTTCTTCACCGAGAGGGTGGTGGGCATGGAACAGGCCCCCCAGGGCAGTGGTCACGGCACCAAGCCTGCTGGAGTTCAAGGAGTGTCTGGACAATGCTCTCAGACATATGGTCTGATTTTTGGGTAGTCCTGTGTGGAGCCAGGAGCTGGACTCAATGATCTTTACAGGTCCCTTCCAACTTGGGATATTCTACGACTTCCCAGCACAGCTGGGCAAGGAAGACAACAGGGCTGATCCATCACTTCAAGCAAATAGCAGCAGGACCCATCCTCAGGTTGTCCCACATCACTTCTGAGACAAGACCCCAACTTCCCACCGGTCCAAGCTTTATGCAGTGCAACAAGCCAAAATCAGACAGATTTCTGCCATCCCTGACAACTCCCTGATGCCTGTGGCTGTTTTCACCCACGTGCAACTCTCTGGTCTTCCATCTCCGTCATGGAGTCCAAACCCGAGGAGGGTCTTGTTTTTATTAAAATGTTTTACATCTTTTATAACCTCTCTGCCAGCTGGATGACTGCGCTTTCAGGGCAATTATATGCATCATCCAAACATCATCTAAAATGAAAGGACTTCATTTAATTAGGTTATTTAAATGACACGTTTGATGGAAAAAGCCAAGCAGGCTTAACGGGATATTTAACGATCACGTTAGTTTGCATGCGTACAGAACATTATCGGAAAGCCTCGGAAATTAATGGCAAGACTTCTGTTGGCTTCAGGGGCTGCGGACCAGATGTTGGCGGACAAGTGAGCAGAGGATGAGATGGGGAGCAGCCACCAGAGCTGACCTGGGAGCACGGGCACCGCTGGCCCAAGGGTCGTTGCCAAAATTCTGTGGGTTTCCTCCCCCTTTAGAAATGTTACTTCTGCAATTTTCACCTATTTGTGTTTTTCCTCCTGCTTTTCTCTTGGTTTCCTCTGTGCAGAAAACAAGTCAGAAAGGCTTTAAAAAGGGAAAATTCCTTCCCTTCATCAAAACCAAACCTGAAAGCATGTCTGTTGTTGCAAAATCTGAAATCTGGTATTTCGTACCAAAACAAACAGTGATTTAGTTCAATTCTTTCAACTCCTTCCTTACAAATCCAAAAAACCTAAACCAAAGGGCATGTTTTTTGAAAACTTATTTTCAAAGTGTGACAGAAAATATTTCCAACTTCCTTAGCCTGTAAGAGCTGAGCTGTGCAGGTACTAAAGGCAGAACATGCCCAACCAGAGCACCCGCTGATGGGAAGGCACAACCTGGACAGCCACACTGATGAGCAAAGCACTAAAAATAGCTTTGCCCAGACAAGCTGCATTTAGCCTTTTCAGATGCTATTAAACGAAATTCTGCTGGAACATAGCTAGCCTAAACAATTTCTCTTTCTGCATATGCAAACACAATCAGTGCTGGGAGCTAAGAGCCAATTCTTGTATGCCATGTTCAATATTATCCCACTGAAACACAGAACAGCAACAGAGAAACAAAGAGAAGAGAACATGCAGAGAACTGTCGTGTATGACAACTTGAGAAAGATAGGAAAGACAGCTGTAATACTTAAAAGGGAAACTGTTGGAAGGCTTTCAGATTTCATGAGGATTTTAACTTTTTTCTTCTGGATGCTGCTTCTAACAATTCCCAGTTTCTCACGGCGGGCGAGAAACCAACCTTTCGTCTTTCTCCTAGAGGCAACCCAAAGCTATTGCCATCACTAAGGCAACCAAAGGCACAATGCTGGACCGAGACCCTCGCACTGGGGCAGACGGGATGGGACACCCCCGTGATGGGCAGAAGGACTCATGCCCCCGTGATGCCCCTCTGCTTGGGCTCCTTCGCTTCTCCCCAGCCCCTTCCAGCCCAACCAAGAAGTGTCAGCAAGTGAGTCACCAGCACGGAAAGACTTGTGCTGAGCCCGGTCCTGGCCTGGCTCTTGCAAATGACCCAAGCACTTTGGCACCTGGCCCTTGCTCTCTTTAATCTATAGATGTGGAGCCCCCGCCGCTCCCTCCGGAGGTCTCGGAACAGCCTGGTCCCTGCTCTCCCCGCTGCGCTGGGACAAAGTGCTCTGTGGGGCCGGAGGAAAACAGAGGTGGCCCTTGGAGCTGCAGGAGTTGGTCTTAAATCCTGACACTTCTTGGGGCATGAAAAGCTCAGCGGGGAGGGAGAGAGTCAAGGGTAGGGAAGCAGTAAATGTCTCCGGTGTGTAGGGGAGGTGGCAGGGAGTGGAATGCCAGCTTTGTACCATTAAAATTGGTGGTAACACCACCTCCTTGCACATGCTCAGTGAAGGCATTCAGACCCAGATGCTTAATGGCTTTATAAAAGGTAACTCGATCTTTCCGCATGCAGATCTGATGGGATCACAGAATGGTTGAGGTTGGAGGGGACCACTTGGGATCATCCGTCCAACGCCATGCTAGCAGGGCCACTGAGAGCACATTGCCCAGGGTCACAGCCAGCTGGGCTTTGAATGTCTCCAGAAAATGAGACTCCATAACCTCTCTGGGATGTTCATAAATAACAATGATGCCCAATATCACCCTGGTAAGTTGGACCTAGGTGATCCATAAGGTCCCTTCCAACACAAACCATTCTATGTCGTACAATTCTATGAGCTTCCTGCAGTTTTTAACCCCGCTCCCTGTTGAGACGTAGAATCATAGAATCATAAAGGTTGGAAAACACCTCTAAGATCATCCAGTCCAACCATTCACCTACCACCAATAATGCCCACTGAGCCATGTCCCCAAATGCCACATCTCCACGGTTTTGGAACACTTCCAGGGATGGTGACTCCACTGCTCTCTGGGCAGCTGTGCCCGTGCATCACCGCTCTTCTGGAGAAGATTTTTATGCAACTGGAGCCCATCCTCTCTCATGCTATCACTATTTGCTGGGAGCAGAGGCCAACCCCACCTCACCACAACCTCCTTGCAGGCAGTTGTAGAGAGCAATAAGGTCTCCCCTGGGCCTCCTCCCTAACTCCACTTCAACCAGCTTGAACTTCCAGGCTCTTCCCAGTCCATATGGGAAAGCCCAGTACAATCTTTAAGGCCTGAGCACTTGCACACAGCAGAGCTTTAAGCACGAGGAAAGTGCTCACACAGACCCAGGAGGGCTGAAGGCACTGTGCCCAAACCCAGCAGGACCACGGGGAATCCCATCCATGGCTCAGACCCTGCTGTGCAGCGCAGGCACTTGGGGAGGTCTGGAGAGGAAAACGGCTCTGGAAAACAAGTCTCAGCAATTTACGGAGCTTGGCCCGGCACACGGCTGTGCATCAGAGCCGGGTAAATGAAGATCTCAGGAAAAGCTCGGTTTGGCTTGAGCCAAACTAAACTTTTTCCAAAAAACAAATAAAGAAACTGAAAACCAGATCCACAAATAGTCTGAGTCTCTTCCCTGCTGTTTCCAAAACTGCACTTCTTTTGGTGAATTAACTTTTTGGACCTCCTACAATGAAGCAGCCACTGCAGAATACGAACAGAGGAACCGAGAGACCGTTCAAATAAACACTCTCCTTGTGTATATTTGAATCCTTCATCATGTACTAAATATCTGTGTAGGGCTTTTATTTGTGTTTGTAAACTTGGAGATAAAGGTACTCAGAGTTTACTTCTTTGTAACATCACACTTTCAAACAACCAGGGAGCACAGACCTGCTTGCCTTTTCCCCATATTCCTCTTACTTCAATATCCTCCTTCCCGAAAACAACAGCAAAAAAGCAAACTAAGGAAATTGAACACAAACAATGCTGGGAGCCTGGTGCTGCTCTGGCCACGGGGCTGCAAAAATGCAGGGATTCGGTCTGCAAACGCAGCCACAACACTCCAGAAATGACTGCGGGGCTGGCGGCAACGAGAGATTCATCATGTTTAATGACACTTCACCTCCACCCAAATTAATTTAGGTCTTCACGAACCATTTGGTTTCAAAACGAGTGAAGAAAACTGGCGAGGGGGATACGCCACAAAAATGGGCCTGCTGGGTTCAGCAGCCCCAGGGCCATGGGGTGTTACATTGCTATTTCCTCCCATGGCTAGGAACACGCGGGCGGCTCGATGGGCTGTGCCTTTGGCATGGAAAGCACCAGAATGAGGGAGGAGAGAGGGCAAGGGGTGTGCACCATAGAACACAAACCCAAAAGTCAGCCTGGAGATGCACTAAGGGAAAAGCACGTCAGCATCTTCAAGTCCTCAGCTCCAAGCTGAACCAGGCACCACTGGGAGCATCCCAAGAGCTGAACCTCTCCACAGCGTTATCTGCAAGCAGTGTGGGAGGCCACCTGTGTTTTTTGTCCTGTTAAACACTGCAGACAGAGGGCAAAGTTCAAAAATGTAAAGCCAAAAATGCAACACACGAGCAGAACTATGTCCAGGAGAGAAGCAATTCCTGCCTTCCACACCTTGCCCAGGCTCCTGGCAGGCAGTTTAGGAAAAAGATATAGGGGTTGTTCAATGCACAGAGCCCCGAGCAAAGGGGAAAGCTGCATCTCTTGCTGCCATCAGCTCCTTTTTTGGTTAATAATGGAACAAGCAAAATGAACACAGCAAAAAATAATAACTGCATTCCTTCAAAAAACTCCTCAAAGAGTTGCCTTGTGAATTATAGGCACAGAAAATCGTTTGTGTGGGCTCTTATTTTATCAAAACCATCCCACTTCCTATGTCAATAAAGGGCCATTACCGGTTACATGATATTTCTGGCTTGTAACCTGATGTCTCACCCATATTTCTTTGCGCTGGAATCAGAAATGCCTTGCCTGTGAAGTGCAGGTCAGACAATCTGGGCTTTACAGTTGTTGGCAGCTCAGGGGTTGTTTTTTCTTCCCCTTCACAATCACTGCTTTCTTACAGCAGTCAGCATCTCTGCCCTCCGTTATCTGCTCTCCCCAGCAAAGCGAACCCCACGCTCCTGCTTGGAGAAGTGGCTCCTTCCCCTGGGCTGCACAACCCAGCAGTGTGCCCCAGACTGGTGGGGTTACATGGGACAAAACGAGACGGCTAACAGATGCCCTGCTCGGGGATTTGCTTTCCCAGCTTTGCTCTAGCTGCTGATCCTAGGTGTCAGCTCTGCAACAGCAGTTTGCTGGCTTGCAGCAAGAACAGGGCTGTGTCAGGTTTTATTCATTGCACTGCGTAACCACCTCCGCATGGATGTGTTGTTCCAGCCATTCTTGGTCTCTGGTGGCTGCGGGAGCTGCTGATACTGCATCTCCGGGGCTATTTGATAGCAGCACATAGCTGATCCTCCTCAGTGCCCTGCTGTCCTTTTTGTGCTGATTGCGGTCCCTCCCATCGCCTTTGTAATTCTTCACCTCCGTGCACCAGCAGCACAGAGGCTCCCTCCGACTTTCAACCCCAGCCAGAGCTCTCCCAGTCCAGCTGGAGCTCCTGTCCATCCCATCTCAGCCCCACATCCAACTCGCTGCTGCGGGCAGGGACAAGGCTGAGGCTCCACGTTCCCCATTGGCATCACGGCAGGCCTGGGTTACACATTGCTTTCAGTCTGGAGAGAAAACACAGACTAACCAGGATCCTCGCTCTGGTGCCTCAGTTTACAGCTACATAAGGGCCCTGGTGTTTATTTCACAGCTCTCCAGGGGCTCTCACGTTAAGTGGAAACAGATGAGCTGAAGGCAGTAACCTCAGTTACTCTGAGTTACTCTCTGGGACATCGACTCCAAACCTCCTGGAAGTCCACATCCTTGAGGGAATGTCTGATTCCCTGAAAGGCAAGGTTATTCCTAACAAACCTCTCCCGGGGAGCAAGAAAAGGGAGGTGGACTTTTTGCACATGCAACCGAAAATCCTGGAGATGGCTTTTGGCTGGGCTGCGCTAATAAATAAGGACTAATTTCGGAGCGCATAACTCATGCTGGGGGGAGATAAGAAAGGAATGTGAGTTCCCTCAGAGCCCCACCGAGGAGAGAGTTATCCTCTGAGATCAGAGCAGAAAGCAGCGCGGTCCCCAGCCATAAATCCGTGCTCAGCACAGCGCACCCCAGCAGGGAAGCAGGAGGCATGCCAAGCCCGTCCCGAAGCAAGAGCTGGGTGTTTGCAACACCAGCTCCATCGGGGCAGCAGGCTGCAGATGTGTTCCTCCAAGGTGAGGCGATGGGCTCCATGGATGGGAGGTGGTACTCGCCTTCTCTGAAGGCTTTCGGTGGCACTGCTGTTTGGGGAATGGTGTCCAAATGATTTGTGGCTGGAGGGATGCTGATAAGCCCGGTGCTCTCCTGCAGCCCTAAGAGAAGGGAGCTTGCTGGTTCACCCTGCTCTGCCTGCTTGTTGACCTCGTGCACAAAGTGATGGAGGCTCAACCAACACCTTATGTGCACCACTGCTTCCAGACCCTCACATATCCCCCAAAAGCCGTATTTTCCTTTATTCTCTACTTGTCTCTTGCTTTCTTTCAGAAGCTTTTGGGATGATTCAAATCCCTCCTCACCTTCAAGATGCCAAATATCCTTCACCTCCTCCCCTCGCCTACGCCATGCTGTCGATGTGCAGAGCCCGTCATCGAGATAAAACCACTCACCCCTGCCCCACCATTCAGAAACCCTGGATGCTGTCAGTTTCCCTTCTTGCCCTGCCCTGCAAGATCTGGCCACTGAAATCTTCCCCTTGAATTCTCACCAGAGGAAGGTTTAATGCTATCTGCTTTCGATGACACTGTAGTTCTGGTCTACAAGGTCAGTTTGTCACACCCTGCTCGCTGGCAGTGAGAGGAGTCTCACCCATGGTTACATCACGTCCCGGCTTGTGTCCATGTGCCCAGCATTCACTCTGTAATGGAGATAGTAGATTTTAGCTGAAAATCCCAACACAAGTTCCCTGAAAATTCTTAACATTCCTCCTGACTCAACTTTTTAACAGAATTTAGGTCTCCTAACACTAGGTACAGTAAAAAACCTGCCAATACAGAGCAGCATCTGATTCATGGGTGTAACAAAAAAGCCATAGGATGTTTCACGTTCCATGTTCTCTTCCACAGAACCCCTGCTCCTGTCTCTGGTGGAAGATGCACATCTCCCTCTCCTCATCATGTTTTTGGCAGCTTGTGCTGCTGTGGGAGAGCCCAGCTGACAGCTCCCAGCACAGCCTGCTCCCCTCCTGCCTCCAGGCTTTCACTCTCTGCTTCCACTCTCGCTGCTCTGTGCCTCAAAGTGTCATTGCAGCCAGGTGACATCACAGCCACAAGTGATGAAATACCCTTCCCTGCCATGGAAGCAGAGAAATGAACATTATGCAGACAAATAGATGACAACTGCACCACACAAGAGCAGCCCTCCTGCTGCTGGCACCACTATACATCACCATACGTCTGATGTTTACATCCAGCCTCAGAGGTACCATGTTGGTTCAGTATCGCAGAGAAAGCTGTGTTTTGTCTCTGCCTTTCCCGTCAAGGGCAACGTGGTGCAAAGCAGCCACTTGGCAAAGCTGGAGGAGCCACTGGCTTGGCTCATTTGCTGCCTCTTCCTTGCTGCAGGTGGAAGAGGTTTGTCTCTACTGCTTCTAGGATCCTGTCCAACACCTACAGGGACTTGTTGACAGAACACGAAGGAACGGTTTGAATCCCTCTGGATTGGGTTACCTCCATGGTACCCAATTCCTGCATTGTGTAGGCAGCATAAATTGAGCATCAGATCCTGTGCCAGGGCTGAGAGCTCTCCCCAGCAGCACCACAGCTCACACGGGATGTGTTCGCAGGGAGACAGCAGCACGGTGCCACCAGCACTGTGACCAGCAGAGCCACCAGCATCCCCAGGGGAAAAGGGCTTCTCAACTGCATAGAGTATATAAAGGAGGATTTTTATTCAGAGAGCAAGTCCTCAAATTAAGACTTCACTTGGGAGGTAGAAAAGAGGAAGGAAAGCAAGAAAGATTTTTTATTTTTTTTATTTTTTTTATTTTTCAGTGGAGGAGTGATCTAGTTAGGGATGCTCACAGCAAACCCGGATCGGGGCACGATGCACTCGCTTTGGACAAGGCACAGCACAGAACCCTGAGGAGCCCAAACCCAGCTCTTCCCACAGCTCTGCTTGTGCAAAGCCATCTCCCTTTGGGATGGAGGAGCCATCAGCTCTGATCAGATCGCAGTCCCAGAGAGCTGCACCTGCTCTGTATTTATAGAGCACTAATGGGAAAAAGCCAAGGCGGTGGGGCTGTGGAGAAAACAGGGTGGGAAAATCCAATCTCGGCTATGCAACACAGCATTTTTCTATCAGCATATTAAGCAAAACTTTCTATATTAAACCAAAGCCACATTGCTGAAATCCTAAGGGGCTGATCCAGCTTCCTATCTAATCCTGCATCTCCCCAGTGCATCTTCTAGCTGGCTCCCATAGGGATGGGCCCTATGGAAAAGATGTGAAAACGTTTCACTGCAATCCTTTAGCCAATGTGTCCTAACTATAAAGGAAAGCTTTCCTGAAAGTGAGATCTGGGGCTTTCACCTCTCACGGTGTGCTCCATGCCTCTCAGTAAGTGAGAAGAATCACAGAGTCACTAAGGTTGGAAAAGACCACTAAGACCATCACGTCCAACTGCCTGCCCATCACCACCTTAAGCAGAGGCATAACCTCGTGCAAAGATGGAAGAACTTCTCGGGACACACCACCTCCCCCTGCACACCCTGGGCTCCAGGAGCAGCCTTCCCAGCTTGGAGCCCACCTTGTTAATGCCACGGGGCCGTGCCAGCAGCATTGAGGACACAGCTCACCCATTAACTGCATCCCAATGCCTCCAAAGTCACTTTTTCCAAGGCACATTTTCCCCATTCATCACCCCACCATAAAAAAAAAAAAAAAATTGCAAACACCCAACATTAAAAACCTGCTGGGAGCAGCACACTGGGATTTGTAGCAGCAGAACCTGGCCAACATGACGGAGACATCACCTAATAGCTATGCAGAGAGCTCTATTTTTAAACCTTTGCCTTGGCTACCTATTAACTCCTCTCCTCCTGGGATGATGCATGGAGATCCCTCTTCTTGCAGCGAGCACCAGGCTGATCCCTGCCTTTTAACCTTTACGATTTGTTTGCATCTCCAGGAGGGAGAAGCGCACCCCCGGGCTCGCCGCACGCCCGCCTGTGTTAGTTTTGGACCCCTCCAGGGCTGCTTCATACTTGGCAGTGGCAGAGCCGCGTTCCACCAGCTGCTCAACAACAACACACCTGGATGCAAGCTGGGGCTGCGCGGAACCGAGCGGTGCTCTTAATTACGCAGGGTGACACGGCGATGCCAGCATGACCTCATGGTTTACTTTACTGACGTGATGAGGAGCACGTGTTTTCTCAGCTGCCCACGGCCCCTGCGGGGGAGCCAAGAGGGATGGACACCTGTCTGCAGGGCTGGGGCCATCGCCCGGCCCCGTCCCCGCTGCTCCTCGGCCCCGTTGACGTAGAATCGATTTTCCTCTTGGAAAGATTTATGGAAAGTGGTTTCGGGTTTGGTTTGGCTCTCCGAACTGATGAAAAAATTCAAATTCTCTCTTTTTGAAAGCTCTGCCTTACTGCGGCTGCCTAGAGCGGGCCAGGAAGCTACAAACCCAATGGCATCCACATAAAGACTGGGAAAACATCTCTGCGGCAAGCTGAAGGCTCGTGCAGGAAAATATGAGACATTTATGTAATAATTATAACTCACCCTCGCACAGAACCTTTCAGCAGGGGATTAAAAAGCACTTTGCAAACATTATCGGCCGCAGCTCCTCTCCGAGGTAGGTAGGGTTCCCCTGCTCTCCAGGAGAGCAATGCTCTGCCAGTGATGTTTGCAGCCTGCACACGGGGGGTGCTCGGATGCTAAAATGAAACTGAAAATGGAGCGAAGGGCTCATGCACCGAGCAGGTGGCTGCTGTTGGAAATAAGGATTGATGGGAAGCATTAGGATTAGGATCCAGGAATTACAATTAGCAAAGCTTGGGTCTAATTGCATTATTCCAACGTTATTGTTATGCTAAAAGAAACAACATTTTTCCAGTCTTTAAACAATCTGATCCACTGTGGAGCATAACTCGCCTCAGCTTCAGTGTTTGAGTTTGGCAGCAAGATAATAGATCTTAGCTCTTCTTCCCAAAAAATCACCTGCTGAAGTGGGAGACACCAAACCGAGGTGTGCTGGAGGCAAAACATGGCATCATCCACTGAGTCCAGGACATCACAGCTCCCTCTTCCCTTGCCAGCTGGGCTTGAGGGAGCTCCTCTGTGCCAGCTCAGAATGAGCCACCTGGGGATGGGGACCTCATGCTGGCCAAGGTGGTGGCAAAAGACCATGAAGAAACCAGGGGACAGGAGAGTCACAGCCGTGCCCTCACTCCACCTCCTGCAGCCAGACCATGGCAGAGGGGCTGTGAGAAGTGCTTATCAAGGAAACCTTGAGACACCCAGGGGAATACGACAGATTTTGACACCTCATTGCCAAGAGGAAAGATGACCCAGAGCTTGCTGTAAGGGTTAATTCTCCAGCCCTGCTCCTAATACAAACATGTACCGACCTCAATTATGCTACCCACATTTTAAAAAGACCATAAAACGTATATTGCATTGGCAAGATAGTCAAAAGCACCCCTGGGACCTGTGCTCTGAGCTCCTTAAACAGGTTTTGATTTGATTTTTAAATTCCCTTTTTTTAACTTATCCAACACATCTGCAATATTGTGTGTTATGTGCATGAATTCTGGGAGATTAAAGAACTTCCCTCTGTAAGTACTTTACATACTCAAATAGATCACACTGGACCAGAAGCATCGTTTTCCAGATACCTGGGTATCTGTCACCCAGCACAGCACAACTCCCCAGCTCCTGAGGCTGTGCTGAAACCCAGCTGTGGGCTCCTGAGCCACCAAATGCCCTCGAAAGCTCTGTCCCAAACCACTGCAGCCCCACAGTGTTGGTACAACTGCTCTTCGAGCATGCAAAGCAGCCTGAAAATGTGGCTGCCTTTGGAAATGGAACTGCATAAAAGTGACACCTCATTACCACAAACATCTGCCCCGCGTGTTTCTGTGAGTCACGTTCCCCCTGTTTGCAGAGCACAAACACAAACACATGTTGTTCCTCCCCTGAGCAACACGGTGCCAGTGCAACTCGGGAAAAGCCCACGCGGGTCCCTGCTGTGGTCACCCCAAAGCCATCAGCTCCATCTGCATGGGAACAGCTTCCTCCTTGTTGCTACAACATGATATTCCTCCTTCCAGGTAGGATAGCAAGAGGATTGGCTGAAGAGCAGACTTTTTGCAATAGGCAAACACTCACATTTGCAGCAGCACTGGTTACAAAACTTTGGGTTCTCTGGGTATGGCCATAAATACACAGCCTCCAGGTGTTGTTCTAGGCTCAGTAATGGGCTGTTAGTGGTGTGATGCTGCTGTAGGCTGAGCAGAGACATTATGCACCCCTTGGGATTGCAAATTAGTCTGCTGTGTAGCATTGAAAGTGGCTGTTATCACCATTTATTGAGGGGGAAACTGAGGCACAACCTCATGGTGAGTAGAAGCCCTCCGTGATCTCAGACAAATTCAGAGCTCAACACACGTTGGTGTTAAAACAGAGCTGAACCCACACTGCTGCTCCTATTGGGCTACACCTTCGAGTGCTTCATTTGGGGCAAATCAGAGACACCAGGAGTCCCCTTGTCCAGCTGCCTGGGATGCAACCAAATAAGCCATTTGATGCTGAATCTACACCATGGGGACACAAAGGCAATCAGACCTGGCAACACACACAACACATCCCCCAGCTTCAAAAGCAAGGGGAATGGATGCTCAGTTCATGACCAGGCTGTTCCTACCCCCCTGCATACCACAGAACCAAGGGCTGGGCCTGCACCAGCACCGCTGTGAGGTTGGTTTGGCTCTGCAAAGGTGCCTCAGCCGTTTGCTGGCCGATAGCATTCACGCTGCAGGGTTACAGCCAAGCAGATGGGATCCCCAGCTCCAGTCACACGAGGTGATCCGTCGCTAACATGCATCTACAGCATCAGCCTCGCTCCTCAGATAGTTTTGTATTGCAGTGCCAGGAACTACAACATCCCAGAAGAACTTTGGAAAGCTTAGAGAAAATAAGTTGTCTCAACAAGATCTCGAGACTCGCAGGACTCGACCAAACCGGCCCTGTCCAGCCACGAGCACTTCCCCAAACGCCTGCTGGAAGCAGCTCCTGAAGCTGCACTCAGCACCAGCACTGTAGTGTTATTTCAGCTCAGATCAGGAAGAGCAAAGCACCCCTGGTCCCCCAAACCCTGCACAAATGCCCTGCTGAGTTCTTGCTTTCCAATTGCATCACCAAAGGCCATATCCAAGCCAGGACAAGGCAGTTTTAGGCTGAAAATGACCATGGTGGAAACTCAAAGAGGTGCTTCACACCTACACTTCTCACGTGTTCCCCATTTTCATCCTTTCCACTTTAGGACCCTGCTCCACTTACGATGGAGAGCATCCACAGCCCACCCAGACCATGCTTTGGAGTCTACATGCAGCCTGTCCCAGCCAAAAATGGCACTCAGGGCACGAGCTGTGATCAGGAAAAGCTGTTTCATAACAAAGAGCAGTTACAGGACAGCTGGTGGATCCTGCCAGGAAGGGATGTTTTTTTGTTGTTTGTTCAAAACAGAACTAAACCAGAAAAATCTGTGATTCTTATTGTTGGTGAAAGGTGCTGGATTTGCACTCACAAAGGAAGCACAGGATTGTGAAATGAGCTGGGGAGAGCTGATTTTCCTATCTGATGAAGCTTTTCAGTGTCCAGAATTTCTTCACATCAATATCATGTGAACAAGAACTCAGAATTATTATTATTCTTAAAAAGGATTTTATACTAGCTTTGTTATCAAAGTCAGCAGCTTCCAGCTGTAAACCAGAATATCCTGAGGTTTGTCAAAAGAAGCATTCACATTTCTGAGTTTTCCAATAAAAAGATCACGCTTCCAACAGGAATTATAGGGACTCTTTGAGAAAGATTTAGCCAAAATCCCTCTAGAAAAGGCAGCAACCAGCATGGGCAGCCTTGGCAAGGGCTGGCTCCTGGTTTTCCATTTCCATTTTCCGTTTGCAGATAAGCACTATGCTAAGGGAGAACCCACCCTTGGCTCATGCCTGCCCACCTCTGGTGATGGGATGGCCATGGTTAGGGTTACACCATGAACTGCTGTAAATAAGCCACCTGGGCTTAAACAGCCACCATCCAACTGGTTAAAGGGCATCAGCTGATTGTTTTGGAGAAATAGGGAAAAGGAAACAAGATGCTGCACTGAGAGTGGCAGAGGTGCTGACTGATGGGGAGGTGGAGTGGAGACATCTCTGGACCCAACGCCCCTTTAGCTGGAGCATCACCAGGTCTGCACCAACAGCTTCACCTGGCAGCTCTAACAACTTAGGGTCAACACACATTTCAGCTTGTTCTTCCACTAGAGATGCAAAAGAGCACATAAGCAAAAAGGAATCTTGTTCTATATTATTCTATAAAAAAAATAATTCTGGTGGGTCATCAGCACCAATGCTGCAGGGCAGGGAAGCATCCCCATGGCAGAGCTCTGCATCCCTCCTCCGGCACCCGTTGTGTTTGTCAGCACATGAGCACAGACCAAGCGCAGGGATCTATGGTTTCAAAGCAAAAACACAAAGCTGGGGTTGCTTCACACCAGTGTTCTCTCTGCAATTTATCTTGGCCAGCGAAGAACTTGCGCTTTTGATTAATTTCATTTAGGGAAGCAGCAGTGATTCCAGCTCATAGTGCTCTGATGGGATGTGGGGATGCAAACGGGCGTCACAAAGCACGCAAGCACTGCTAGGAAGTTGCTTTCAGAGAAGTCCCCAGAAGTGCCAAACCCTTCCCAGAGCACAGCCCATTGCACCGACGCTGTAGCATCACCCAACAAAAAGCTGTGCTGCAAGGAACAGGGCTGGGGAAGAGTTCAGGTGGTGCCAGGAGGCGACCGTTCCAAAGAACTCAGAAACCACAAAATAACTTCCCCAGTCATGTACAAAAACAATCGTTCTGGAAGAGCATCCAGTGAGTACGTACACTCATTTACACTCGGCTGTTATTATTATCCATGTTATTCTCCATTGGTGATGAAATCCATATGTCTGCTTTTCCCTTCGTTCTTTCTGCATTACTATCCGAGGCTTTGATTTATTTCCTGGCTTTCTGCATTGATTATTCAGAGCCATATAGGAGGGAAAACATGATACTGGAGACCCAGAGACAAAGTCATAAGCAAAAACAAAGGGCAAAAAGGCGCAGTGACAGTGCCAAGTATCACACATCTGTAGGCTCTCTCAACAGGGGTGGGGGGGAGCACGGAGCTGTTCTCCAAAACGAAGCAGACAGGGATTTATTGCAAAAGCTACGGTGAACTAAACGTATTGGGCAAGGGTTAAGGAACCAAGGACCCGATCTTGTAAACACTGGAGCACATACTTAACTTGGTTTCAACATCAAAGATGCCTCACGTGAGTGAAGTTGTGGAGCATGTGTTTGCAGGGCACGAGGGGTTAGCGATGCAGTCATAAAAGCTGGAAGAGGCGGGGAGAAAAAGCACAAATAAGCAAGGATTAAAAATAACCAAAACAGAGAAAGCTGGCAAGGAGATCTTGGCAGCTAAAATAATAATAGTACAAAAAATAAATTAAACCATTGTTAACATATATGTGAGGGATCCTCGACCTGTTTGTTTGCCAGACTGAGCAATGATATGGCCTTGCTGTTGGGAGCTTTGTTCTTCATCATCCGTCTTGCTGCATGTCCATTAATGGAGCCTTGTCCATGAGAAAACAGCTTTATTTGCTTAAATATTCTCACCCAAATATGACAGCCTGCAGAGCAGGATGACTGCAGGATCAGCAGCGATGTTTAAGACTTCCCATTGGGATCTTATCTTTGCTGTGTGATATTTCTGCTGTAACAGCACCCGATGCCAGCATGGAGGTGTCACAGGTTTGAGGTGTCATTGCTCCAACTTACCCAGCCAGCAGACACCAAGCAGAACACCAGTGCCATTTTTTTTTCTTCCCATCACTCACAAGGACCACACATCAGCCCATCCCCAGTAACCACAGCCTCAGGGCATGCACTGCAACAAGAGCAGCTCAGAGGGATGCGAGCCGTGGGAGCTCACTGCAGGTATGACACAGCCATCCCAGTACCCTCTGAGGGGCAACTTCTCACCTTTTCTATAAGATCAGAAAAACAGAATGCTGCAGAAAGTGTTTCAAAAAGTGCTCTCAGAGAGCAGACTCCTGCCTGCATCCAGATGGGAAGCAGAGATTCGCCCCTCAGTGCTAGAATGAGAGCTCCACTGTAGGACATCAAGCTCGAGCTGGAAAATGTTAGAGACAACAAGAAAGTGAGAAAAAACCCACTTACCCACAGAACTTGCACGTTTCCTGTGGGAAAATTAGAATTTTTTCTTTTTTTGTGGAAGGCTGTCAAAAAAGGGATTTTTCCCATAACTTACTTTCTTTCAGGGGAAATGCTGGAGCTGCAGCCAGCTCTATTTCGAAGCTCTTAGGTTTCCAGTTTTAGGCTGGGAATATAATAAAAATAAGCTTCTTCTGGAAAAGCGTTGGTATTTTGAACTCCTAATAGAGCTGATTTTAGGAGCAGCATGAGCAGCAATCAGTAGTTTGAGAAAACTGTCAATGGGAGATAGAGCAGCACGGATGAGAAATGTCAGGAGGAGCTCTGGAGAGCACTGGAGCTCCCGTCCCCTTCTCCAAGTTATTTCCTCTGCCATATTTCTCTGTGGTGTAAGATGACAAGTTATGAGGTATTCTTGCAGGGATGAGAAAGCTTTTGTAGGTGTCTGCCGTTCACTTAGAGGCTGATCTGCCAGATTTTGGCCATGCAGAACAGCTCCAGTGTGGCCACCGTGTTTCTCCAGCTACCTCCCAGCACAGCCCTCCTTGCTCAGCCATAAACACCCCAACCCACCGCGGTGCATCCAAACCCCAACCTGGACACTCGAGTCCCCTCTGAAGGGAGGCAATGGGAGCTGCTCACTGCATTCTGGCTGCCAGCAGCAATCCCTGAATCATCCCCTGCTTCTTTTCCCCTTTCAGGTTTTGCTGGGGGAGGTCTGCAGCTGACCCCTTTGAAGCAGGTTTGCAGAACAGGCGGTGTCTGATGGTTATTATGCATCAGCAATTGCGATTTCTAGACCTTGCTCCTCGACCTTAAGCCTTAACAAGGCTGAAAGTCTCATTTAAGTATTTAAGGCACCCGAGGGATGGTGTGTCACACCTCAAATAGCAGAGGACGGTCCTTCCCACTGCTCCCACTGAAAGCGAGCAGGATGATACTGGAGTGGGGCAACTTCCATTTCCTGATGTTTAAGAACAGTCACATCACAATCATAGATTCAGTAAGGTTGGAGAAGACCTCCAAGGTCACCAGGTCCAACCCCAGCCCATCCCCACCACGCCCACTGAGCAGTGTCCCCAAGTGCCACATCTCCACAGTTCTGGAACACCTCCAGGGACGGTGACCCCACCACTCCCTGGGCAGCTGTGCCCGTGCATCACTGCTCTTTCAGAGAATGAAACCAAACAGTTCCCATTTTAAGGTTCCTTCCCTCATTTGTTCACTGGGAAAAGCCAACAGATAGGAGTGAGAGGAAGCAAAGCTGGCTACCAGCAGCCATTGGGGTTTTTGCCTTTCTTTTTACAATGGCTCAGATGACAATTCCACAGCGCTGTACTCCAGCAAGACCTTGGGTGTATTTCCTACAGCAGCTGAGCTCAGACAGGCGATATCTTGGGACGAGATCTGCACAAGCTGCATGCAACAAGGAATGTGGTGCACTTTTATCCCACCTTCTTCTAGCAACCATCAGCTTCCTTCCTCTGATGCTCATCTGTCTGGGATTCAGCATTTGGTGCCGTATTCCATGCTCCGAGTTGGCAGGAGGATTAAAGAGGTCTGCAGCTCTTGTCTTCGTGAAGCATTGCAATGGGATCATGTCATGGCTAATCCCTCCCCCCCCCCACCTATCAGTTATTATTACAAGAAAACTAAATCGCCTTGGAACCAGGAAAGCCATTTTTTTCCATCTCGAGATTGTCTCCATTTACAATCTGCAGTGTAACGTTAAACCAGCGGTGTCTGAGCTCACGGGCTGACCGCGAGGAACCGTCCCCGAGCTGCGGCCGTGCCTGCAGACAAACAGGATCCAGACATGGCTCAGGGAGACCCCAGGACCACCTCGCCCGGTGATAAGGCCCAGCAGAAGGAAGGAGGCTTTGGGGATTTTCAGGAGGCAGTGAAGGTTTGCAGCTGGATGGGACGAGCTCAGCGGTTGGAGCTGGAGAGAGATGACAGAGAACCCACCGCCTCCCTTGGAGATACCAATGGGGCCAAAAGTAACTGGAGAGGGGCTGTGGTTAGGGAGCTATGCCAGATAACACCCTCTGACTGTCAGCCAAGACCCAGACCCACCCTTCTCCAATCTTTTCCCTTTTCTGGGCATTGCTTGATTTTTTGTGGAAGAGTTCGTGTTGCCATTGCCCTTTGGGTACTGTGTGGCAATGCAGCTCTGTGCCCACACCAACAGCCACACAGCCCTCTGCAGACATCCTGAACAAAGCCCTGCAGCATCCCTTTGCTTCCCTCCAAGCAGATGCTATGGGCAACATTGGTACTGGCAATACCAAGGGAAGAACCATGGCCAGACACAAGGTTGGGGAAGCAGAGATGCTATCTGCCCTCCCTGCTGCACAGCAGCTTGGTGGCAGAGGAATAGGTGCAGGACCCCCAGCTCTGCCTCCAACCTGGAACCCCAGGAATTAGGGCCCCCAGCTCTGCCCCTAGCCTGGAACCCCAGGAGTTCTGCCTGCTCCTTGCCACAAATCAAAGCGATCGTGCTCCAGGGCTGCGCTCCCTTCCCAGAGATGAGCTGCCTCTGCACATTCCCAAACCAAGCATTACACTATGTGAAAAGAAGGCGCAAGCCCTGCAAAGCCCATCCCGCTGGCTGAGACAGGAAATATCTCCCATCATCTCAGCTAATCCCCCACCAATACAATGAGAAATGATGTCCAACGGCCGCCAAAAGATTATTAAGTGAAGAACAAAAATACTGCACCGCCCATTGCAACGGAGCCAAAGGTAATAAAGGGGAAATAGAAGCTGCAGCCAATGGCTGGAAGGAGGAGGGGGCGAGGAGGAGCAGAGCAGCAACAATCCCTCCAGCAAAGCCCAGTGCTGCAGCACAGGTGCTTCAAGGACAGAGCAGCTCTCCCCCAGCTCACCAGGAGGCCACCTCATCCTTTTTGCTGTGCCAGAGGATGCGTTTTGCTCGCAGATAGGCTCACGTTTCTGGCAGGCACGCAGCAGAGGACCAAAGGCCGATGCACTGATGTGAAAGTGGGAGCAGGATGGAGCATGCTATGAGCCAAGCAGCCAGAAAGGTCTCCTACAACGCTCAGGTAACAGCACACATCTCAAAGAAACACTCCAGCTTGATGTTGCCTTTTCTGTATGCTCGGCTTCTCTCCTTAGGTTGGCTGTAGAAGAACACATAGATGATGGATTGAGTCTGCAGTGCACCTCCAGACCTGCCTGCAGGTAACAGCTGCTGGCACCAAGGCATTGCTAGCAGGGTCCCATCACAGTTCTGTTTTCCCCTTTTCTCACCAGCACAATAAGTTTGGCTTTAGCTACAACAGATCCAACTGAAATAGCCATTCTGTAACCACCTTTGGCAAGGTGCTGCTTGCAGCTTTCAGCACCGGGCTACAGAGAGCTCTGGGTTCCCTGGGTTAATCCAGCACGAGCCCCACCAGCTCCGTTCAGGAGCATGGCATTTGGATGCTGGACAGAAATCTCACATCTCCTCACTGCCCTTCTCCTCAGTGCTCGGGAAGAGCTGTGAAATTAAACAAGGCATCTGGACAGGCAGCACCGAGGGAAACTTGGCATCTGCTTCAATGTCAGCCTCCAAAAAGCATTTCCCAGGCTGAACAACTTGTTTTTAAAGGCAGCATTTCTTTTGACTTTTGTTTAGTTTTACAGCAAGTGCATTTAAGGCAAACAGAATTAACTCCTGTAGAAGCAGCACAGGTACATGTCTCCTCCTGTGCTCCCTCCTGGAGGAGATGTTACGCTGCTGGTGCTGGGTTCCCCCAACCCATGTGCAGCTGCCATAGGAAATCTTACTTAGGGGGAATTTATCAGAAAAAAATATACTCCACCAAGAAGCTTTAACTTGAGTTTTCTATCTACATGTTAACTCTGTGCTTGAACTCACGTTTTCACAATTAAAATTTGTGTTCAAGTTTCACGTTCCATCCCAGTAGAGAACACCCACACCTTCAAACCCACCTTTCCCATTCAGATCTCACACTCGACCTTCTCGAGGCACCAAACATCGCTCCCATTTAGAGCTCAAACCCCAGCCAGCCCCTAAGGAGGCATTATGCCAGATGAGGTGCTTCAGCCTGGAGTGCCTGCACAGCAAAGTGACAATGCCAGCATCTCAATTTGCTCAGCCCACAGCCTGCAGAGACCCTCACACACCTCTGCTCCCACTACTTCTGTGCCTGAGCCAGTTCCCATTTATCTCCCTAAAGCCAGCAGCTCCAGCCCTGCCACGAGCAGACCTCCAGCTCCAAGGAGAGCTGTGCTCTGCAGAGATAGCAGTGCTGCTTGCCAACCGCCAACAGCTGAAGCCAGACTTAATCCCCTGTATAGACCAAGGCTTGGGGAACAAATGCAATTTGTTTTAATTTGTTGTTTGCTTACATTTCTGATAATGAACACGGAGATCTTGGCACCCTGCAGAGCACAATCTCTCCTTGGTGAGCTTTTAATTCCTCCTCCTCATTTCCATGCAGTATCTGATCCCCTCACTTCAGGGAAACATTGCTTTTGTGTGCTTTGGAGAGCACGCCGACACATTTCCTGCTCTCAACACCACTAGGCATTCATGTTCTTCCAAAGCATTTGGGAACACCTATGGATAAGTCTGGCCTCAGATGTAGGGCGAGATAGTGTCGAGGAATTAAGATTTGGGAAATTTGCATAAAACACACAAAGCAGTACCTAGATTGCTGCTGATTCCCCAAGCACTGCCAGCATTCTGCCATCCAGATTTGAGGGCACACAGGCACGTCCCATTAACTTCTGCACTCAGATGCTCACAGAAGCACTTGGGAAGAGCCAGGGACCAATTGTCTCCATGCACGATGAGTGCCTGGGTCTCATTTTCAGCAAGGCTGAGCTCTCCTTGACTCTGGTTAGAGCTGCACATTACTGAGCATTGGGCTGCTTCACTACAGCTCAGCAAAGCACAAGAACATGTGCAAAAGTCTGGGACTGGGCCCCCTCAGTGGCACCACAATTATGTTAATAATGATAATAAAAAGAGGATGTTCCCTCCCGGAAAGTTGAGACTGAACAAACAGCCAGACAGGACCAGAGCGAAGGATTATCTTTATCACTGCTCTCTGTGACTCACATCAGCTTCCCCAAAGTCCCACGGACTGCAGCAGTGCTGGGAATGGTCAGCAACCCAATTCCCACACCCATTCTGTGCTGCTGCACTTCTGCATCCCCTTTCCCTACACCTTCCCCAACAGCAGAACCACCCAGTTCTGCACACTACAGCAACCTTGCACGAAGAAGAGTCCTGTTGCTACCTAAGTTATTAAATCTCCCAAACAGCTCCATGAATACCTGAGACCTGACATCAAAACCTGGTTTATGACTCCCAGCTCCCATCTATTAATTTCTGCACATTGTTCTACAACACATCATTAAAACCTCAGGGGAACACTAAAACGATTACACCAAAACTGGAAGACCTAATGTCTTCCAGGAAATCTTAAAGGTGTTCTCCTTAGACAGACTCAGCAAATCCTCTGCAGTACAGTGACCTATTTCATGATGTTTGGGTATTATATTCCCACTGCAGACCCATTGCCAAATTTTCCATATAGGAGTAATACTGAGAAGGTGGCACAGAGGTAATGTATGCAGTTGCCTCTCATCAGGCTTGATATCTGCCAGAGGCTCCAAACTGGCAGAGCGAGCCCAGTTCCCACCTCCACGCACCGCTGGAAGTCACCTGCCCTCCAGCCAGGTGCACAGCAAACTGGAGCACGTCCTAGTCCCAGTGCTTTGGGTGCTATCGGGCACCCTCACTGCTTGGCTCTGGTCCTAGTTCGGATTCCACCATACCTTCACCTTGAAGCTGCTGTTACCATTAAAACAAATCATTTCATAGGGGGTGGCTGCCCACAGAGCTTCACCAGCTCAAAGCTCCCGGAGGAGTCAATGGAGAGAGGTGAAGTGCCACCAGGCAGAGACCTCCACTGCTCTGTCATTCCTTGAAGGTGTTTGGAAGTCTACAAAGAACCCAAGATGTTCATGTTCCTGATTTTGACGCTTGTAATAGAAGTGTGTGCACACAAAACATAAAGACGATCCCCACCACCACCCCATCACGCTGCCAGCTCCCCCAGGTGACAGCTCACAGTGTGCTGATGCTGAGTTTGAACAGCTGCAAGAGTCCTGTTGGCAAATCCTGGCACACTTATCTTCTGTTTGCAGAAGCAGGTCACATACAACAAGCCCAGGTCAACCCAAACCCTCCCAGGCAGAGCTGTGAGCTGGCCAGTTCTTCTTCCTGCTGTATTTATGCACCTGGTGGTTTACGTGCAGCCTCACCCATGACAAATTCTGCCCAGGGTTTGCTCCCCACCCAGCAGGGAGGGTGTTCCTCCACTCCCATCCTCCAGCAGGCTCCCAGCACCTCCCTGCCTGGCAGCACTGACACACGTGTTCCCTCCTCTATTATCCAGAACCACTGGGATTATGAAACACTTTGGGTTTGAGTGGTTTTTTTTCAGGCCTGGCAAAGTCTCACTTCATAAAGCTCTCTGTTTTGGCAGTGGACCATTAACAACTGTTCCATGTCTGTTTTTCTCCTGCTTACATGTAGCAGCAGCCTATAGGCCATGTTCCTCAGTCAGTGAAGGCCCACAACATGGTGTCAACAACCTTCAAGTCAAAGACACAGAAATTTACTCTTCCCTGTCCTCGTATCCGATTACTCAATCAGAAAAGGCAATTAAATTAATTGGCTGGGAATAAATCATGAGCAATAACCATTATTCCTTGACATTTACTTGTTTACTTCTGATACAGCAAATAGTTATAGAAGTAAATATTGGGGAAATAGCTACATAATTCAAGCTAGAAATGTCAAAGGGTTTCTGGAGTCACCACGAGTAACACAGGTCACAGGGGCAGAGTTTCTTCATGCTCATCACGCCACGTGCTTACTTGCAAGATGGTCACATGGAGGGTTATCTGAATGGCACTGTGTTTAACTTCCCTGAAATTTCCAACTCTGCATCTGTGACGTGGGCTGAGCCCTGGGGCAGCAGGTATTCATGATAGAATCCATGAAGCTAACAGATGCACGTGTGGAAGCTGTGGGCTTCATTTCATCCCCAAACCCACACAGCTCACCTGTTGCACTGCAAGGATACCATCTCTGGGGACTCTAGCACTAACAAGCAGGCAGCTGGCACTCAGGCTATGTTAAACTGAGTGCCTGAAGCAGGGAGAAAACCATCATTAGGGGAACCTGGGAGCCACGTCAGCTTCTTACTGAGCTCCTGTTTTGTGCAGTTGCTTTTCACCTACTGAGACCGGCAGGGAAAGGCTTGCCACAGAGGATTCAGTGTTGTTTGAAGTGATTCAGAATCTGAATGAGATAAATCAAAGCAGCAGCAGCAGTGATCCAGCAGATGTTTCAGTGATACTTTCCCAGAACGATGCTTGCCTTTAAGCAATCACCTAATGGACACGCAGAGCAGTCACCCTGCTCACCAGCTTGGCCAGACAGGCACTGTCAGACACCTCTTCACATCCTCCTTGGTGTTTCACTCAGGATTCACCAAGTTTTCCATGACTAGAGAGCTAACCACCCACATTGTACCATTTTGCTCACTCATTCCCACTCCCTGTCTGCGGCCAATGATTTTCTGCCCTTCACTTTGGCAAGGCTTCCCAGCACATTTCAAGTTTACACTCAGATGTGGGATGCCAACTCTTCCTCCAGTTAGCCAAGCTCTTCTATCCATGTGCTAGTGATTACAGGATGGCTTCCTATCTGCCTCTGTTTTGCTGTTGGTAGCTTAGTGCTAAATCCCTGCTCCTTCACTCCCCTTCTCACCCTTGCATTTTGATGTCAGTAAGCATCCCCCCAAGGATTGTCTTCCTTCCATGAGACTTGCTGGAGAACTATCATTCCCTCTGCGATGGATACTTTGAGTAACTCAAACCTCACAGCATCAGCACTGGCTCAATGCAATGAGCACGGCTGCAACCAGGCAAGGGGTCTGTCCGCAGCTCCAAGCTATTGTAACAATTCTTGCAGCCATTCTGTATTTGAGGGAAAGCCACGGGATTTATTTGTATCACGTGATGATGAAATAGCTTCTAATCCAACAGTAACTAAGGAGGATGTTAGGCCACAGCTAGTAAATGAGGTATTTGGAGATCAGCAAGCCCAGAGAACTTGTATTTGAGATTTAAGAGAGGCCTGGCCAAAGAGTGCTCTGGATCATTAATGTTGACTTTTAATAAGTCTTTGGAACACTGAGGACTGAAAGAAAGCTTGTGTTGTGCCAGAGTTTTAAGAGGATAGAAACAGGACGACCCACATAATTATCCACCTGTGACCCTGACTCTTATCCCAGGTGAAATAATGGAACAGCTGTAAAAGAACTTCATTAATAAAGCATTAAAGGAGGGTAACAGCAAATGCCAACAGCTCGGGTTTATAGGAAGCAGATTTGTCACTAAGTTGAGAAATTTTTTTGGAGTTGAATATGTTCCTTGAGCTTGTAGGCTGAACGTAAAAGGAGTACAAAGTTTATACAATTTAAAACCATCTGAGGCCTTACAAAAATCTCAGCCTTCCTCTCCCTGCAGAAGGACTACCAAAAGAGTTACAGAAAGCACGGTGCTAGCCAGGAAACTGTGGGGTAAGGTGGGAAAGCCATCCTTGAGTCACTGTGTTCTGTGGAAAGTCACCATCGATGAGCAAAGGGAAAGGAGCAGCTATCACCGGACTTTCCCCGGTGTTAACACAGAACATTGTCGCTCCCCACTCTGGATTTCCCTGGCTCAACACTTCCACAAGTGGGAAGTGCTTTGGCTTCTAATTAGTTGTATTCAGTGCAAGATCTACATGGCATTTACCAAAACCCCACTTAGCTGAAACCAAATCTGCAATCTTAAGCACAAACAGCAGTGATGCTTCCAGGTACACACCAGGAGACGTGCCTCTGACTCAGATGGCAGAGAGAGCCAGAGCGAAGCAATATCCTGCTGGTAAGGGACCACTAAATCCACCACACGTTGTGAAGTCCTTGGGCCTTTGCCCAAGGGTAAGGAGAGAAATGTGGGGAAAAATATTGAGGCAGCTGGAAGTTGCTGTCCATGTCATCTTCCGGGATGAAGAAACGGGTGATGAAGAGCCAAACTGCATAATGCTTTTGGGTCCAGCATTACCCAAAGGATGCACTTCATCACCAGCAACATCGCTGCCCTGTCTGAGGTCAGCTCCAGTATGATCTCCATGAAAATGCCAGGTCTCCAGTATGCAGCCAGAAATCTTCAGCCCCAACCCTGTCATCTTCCTCCTGATTTACACCTGCATCCAAGTCCCTGCCAGATCCAGGTGCCCCACTGGCAGGTGGGCAGGGAAGACATTCTTCACTCTGAAACCATCAGCACACAGCTACACACGTCAGGTGTCACCCCAGCTCTGCCAAACAGCTGGGCTGCCCCGGGCATCGCGGGGATGGACCAACACAGGGGCTGGGAACAATTTCAAAATCCCCCTGACAGTCATTGTCCTGCCTATATGACTTCATCTCTGTTACTGTTATGTTTTTGAGAGTCAAGAGTAACACCAACTTTCCGTATCTTGTGGTTTTTGGAGGGTGTGAATAAATTCTCTTGCTGTGAGTTATTTAGGTATCAGTAAACCCAACCCAGCAGCGGTGAAACCATTGAGCAATACACAAGGCCCACCGTGGAGATGTGGCAGGAAAAGATTCACCAGGGTGACACACCCTGAGGTCCTAAATGTCAAGTCAAAACCATCAAGAAATGCAGATGTCTCTTACATTTGTGCTAGGTCTGCTCAGCCAAGTTAGCTACAACTGGGAACTTGAGAAACAGGACTTGACCTTCCCCTACACTCATCCCTTATACACCTGAGTGAATACAAAGCTGAGAGCTGAGTGCATGTCAGAGGGTTATAGGTAGTCTCTCAGCTGATGTTACTCAGGTTGCCATCTTGAGAGCAGCAAACAGTTGGTATTTGTGAGGCCATGTCAACCAAAGAACAACAAAACACTCTGGAGAGCCAAACCAAAGCTGGTTCTGGTCTCAGGTTTCATTCAGTGTCCCCATGACTGGGACTTTGCTTGCACATTGTCACCATCTCCCACCTGTGCGAGTTCTCAGGGCTGGAGGGAGCAATGACTGGTGTACCCCAAAGCCACAGTGCTCCCTAAAGGGAACCTTATACCCATTGTGGCTGGGTGCTTCCTCCCTCACCGCTCATTTTCCCTCTTTTCTTCACTCCAGAAGGATCTTTGTGGCTTTCTCTCCCCTCTTCAGAGTGCTCCTCAGCTGAGCTGAAGCCCATGAACGCACACAGCCAGCCTCTACTCTGCTCACTGGGTTCTGCCTGCAGCTCACGAGGAACAAGCAGCCTGCGTGAACAAGTGCACGAAGAGCAGGAGGAGAGGGAGAGACCTCATTTAAGACTATACAAGGGGAAATTGCAAAAAATTACCTAAACCTTTAGGAACATATTTATATTTTGATTTCATGTAATATTACTTCCTGGTTTCCAGCACATATTCCCTGGGCGTCCCCTATCAAATATCAGGCAGTATTAAATCACTGATCCCTGATCCCCGTAGCTCTCAGAAAAACATCTGTACTAATTTGTTGGTTTTCCTTAACATGAGGGCCAGATGAACTCCTCCAGGGCTCAGCCAAGTGAGATCGCTGACAGATGCAGAATAGAAGTGCAAAGATTTTTCCTTTATTAAAAATAAGGTTCCACACTCCAAGCCCTGAGCTCGTCGCTTGCCAGAGTGATGAAATGACACGCGGCAACCTTGATCCAACACTGTTGTGGATACAAAAACAGGGTTCTTACCTAATGCTAGCAAATGCTTTCTGACAGCACACCCAAATTGGCACGGGCTGACGAGGTGAGGGGTCCGATGTCTGGATGCAGAGCGTTTTTGCTAGGGGTCTCTGGAATGACTCAGTTGTTTCAGTTCACTGATCTGTGAAGGCAGCAGATCTGGCACCCAGCTCACCCCTGTCAGGGCTCTGACTCCATTTCTACCAGACTTTGCTGCACAGTTCAACACGAAGCTGCATCCTAACAGGGACAGCAGAGTGAAAGCAAGCCAGCTCTCTGCCCTTGTTCATGATAAGGTGCCTTGGCCCAAACCACCCACACTGGAACCAGCTGCAGAGCCAGCACCAGCTCCAGTGGGCACGTTCTGACCAGCTCCAGCCCAGGCACATTCTGACACCCTTCCCATACACATACATGGAGTCAAACTCAGACTAAAGGTGTGCCAGGCAGTTTGCAGAAGCAGTCACGAATGAAGAGGCAGCCTGCAGTTTGCTCGCATCACCTTAGCCACGTTCTGCAGCACCCAGCAAGGTGCATTCAGCCTTCTGCATGACTGTGGATGTATTTTGCAGACGAAGCTACGATATTCTACTTGGTCCTGTCTTGGGGAAGGCACTGTACACCAAAACCGGTTAATTGCAGCTCTGATGAGTAAGTGGCCTTCCCTGGAAGCAGCGTAATTTTCCCAGGCAAAGCTCCCTCCCAAGCTCAGAAGAGCCCCAGGGATGTGCACACACACAGACCTGCTGCAGGCCCTCCTGCTCTTTGCTCAGGTTGCTGCTGCTGGGAACCTGCACCAGTGGTGACATCTCAGCTGTCCCCAAGAACTGTGGCTCACGTGAGGCCACCCATCTCAGGAATCTTCCCAGCTGCCACAAGACCCCAGCAGGGCTCCATCAGCCAGACCTGCATCAACGCTGCTGTTGGAGCAGCCTTGGCATCATCCTCCTTAAATTGTCTGCAATGAAAAATTCAATAACTCGTATGACATGGCTTTTCCCCAGGGACCCTTATGCTAGGACAGGACTGACTGGGTAGAGAATTTGGTTGTTATCTTCCTGTGACTACACAAACGGGAGAAGGCCTGCATGTGAGTACAACCTCACATGTTGAGCCCCAAAAGAGCCACCCCAAAACCTGTCACCCCACCACCTCCGCACCCAGGGACTCCCAGCCATCAGCCAGTGCTGGTGGCTCACGGTGGCCATTCCTCTCCAGCCAGAAGGACAGAAAACCCCAAAACCCAGTGTCCCTCCACCAGGAGCCTGAGGACACAGCCCAGCCAGGGCACTGGTCAGCCCATTGACAGGCTGGATCTGTTTTCAATAAACTTTTATAGCCTGTCAATGTGCTGAATCCTATGCAATAAAATCTGTCATAAAAAAAGCCTTGCGGTGCCAGTGTCTTTTCTTTTTTCCTTTTCATTTGAGGACAGCTGGGAGGGACTGATTCAAGGGCCAAGACCATAAGATGTTTTTTGAAAAAAAATAATCAGTTTTAATTACAATGGGAATTTTCAGAGCCTCCTTCTGGGGAGAGCAGCCATCTTCAGCAGTGACTTCATTTCCAGAGCTGGCGTACCTCCCAGTATTTGAACAAGCAAGGAAAGAAAAGTTCAGAAAGATAGGTTTCAAGTTTGGCCTTAGCAGTCATAAACTGGCCTTTAGAGGTGCTGGCAGGCTGTAGGATGGCTCACTGAAGTTCCAAACACCAAATCATAGAGCAGAAAGGACACAGCATTGCCTTCAGGAGCAGGCTTAATGCCTAAACCTGGCACAGAGCAAGAACCTGAAAACCCTCAGGTGGCAAAGCTGTAGGTTTAACCCTGCCTGGCTTTTACATCCACTTTTACAAGGGACTGAAATCCCTGGTTTGCATTCCTCTCCTGACATCAGGCACTTTTAGGGCACTCTGGGAGAGCCATTAAGGGCCGTGCTCAGCCAGCTTAAATCCCTCCCAAAGCCCTGCACCCAGGCAAGAGATGGGAGAGGGATGTGAAGGGCAATTCAGAGGAGACACAGGGACCAAGGAGATTAAGGGCAGCCAGCAGCTCCTGTATCCTGTACCTTTAAGATGGAGATAACGTTGTCTTAATGAGCATCTCAGGAAGATGGATGTGGTGCCAGCCTAACAGGCTCAGAGCTCTGAGGACACACAGCCTAATTCCCAGCCCCACTGGGGGCTGCTCGGGGCAGCTCTCACCCCAGCTGAGGGCTCTTTGCAGTGCCTGGTTATCAGCCTGAGCTATCCCTGCAAGGAGCAGCACTTTGATTAAGCTCCCGCAGCCCCAGGGACAAAAGCTATGAGCAAGCAGGAGGAATTTTCCCTGCTCGCATTGTTTGGACTGTCAGTCACCCTGAGGAACACATGAGCCTGAGAGCTGCACAGCCCAGGGCCCAGCGTGTCCCAGGGAGGGGGATGCAGACAGGCCTGGTGCAGGCAGCTGGAGCTCCGGACAGCTGCTCCCCACCATAGCACAGTGACTGATGGAGCCTCTCACGGAGATGTCAGCTCTCGCTTGTGTTTCGGGAAAGATAAGTCGCTAATGACCGCTGCTTCAATGATTCTTGGCAGGAAGGAAAACACAGAGGTCCTTCATGAAGGGTTGCTCTTTATCTGTCAGAACAGCAGCGCCAGTTCATTTTTTTTTTTTTTTTCCCTCTGTGTTCTTTTTTTTTTTTCCCTCTGTGTTCATGTTATATGTTGTCTCTGGAGAAGGTTGGGGGATGCACGTGGGGAGGAGCTCTCCGAGTCTCCCAGACGAGATGGTGATGTCTGAGAGGTGATGGACTGCTGGAGCCCCACAGCTGCATCTCCTAACAGCATCTCCTCCATCTAAGCATTTTTTTTCCCCTGATGAAAGGTGAGGGATTGACAGCAATCAGTTTGAACAGCCAGGGGACAGGAGAGGAAAGCTGCTCTGCCCTGACATCTGGGCTGCACTGCTCAGTCTGAGCTGGTCCCAAAGAGCGACGACACCAATGGGTGACCTTTGGGCTGACCCCTTCCACCCAGGACCCAAGCAGTGGCTCTTTTGGAAGCTCTGCTAGCTGCCCAGACAGCAAAATAGCAAGCATAATCAATGCCTATTCCCCAACTGACATCACAAAGGAAAAAAAAAAAAGACAACAAGTGGCAGCAGAAGGCTTACTACTCCAAACTCCCATGGCTTCAGAAGCCACTGTGGTTTGCTTTCCTACTCACCCTGCACATCTCCTATCTCTTTGGACTCCATCCTCCTCAACGCACAACCTTCTGCATGGCAAAGCCCAGCTGCATGCTTCTTGGCATAGAAGTACAGGGAAGGCTGCATTTGCCAAATGCATCATGAGGGGCAGGAGATCTGCCAGGGGCTCCCTGGGGGTCCCCTTTCCTCCCCACCTGCACAGAGATGGGCAGCCAGCCTGCCATATCAACTAGTGGGAACTCACCCGTGCCTCCAGAGCAAGTTAAGGCTCACAGGGCATACTGCATAACTGTGAGCTCTATTATATCATCCCATCACCCCTTTGCCAAAAATCTGCCTTTACAGAAAAGATCCAGACACCAAATAGGTTATTAAGTGAGGATGCCTGACAGTAGTTCAGCTACGTAGAGATGTTAAATAGTAATAACGAAACGATGCTCACATCTGAGGATGCTGTACGTCTTCAAAGCTCTTCACCGAAACATTAACTGATTGTACCCAAAAAAAAATCGCTCACAGCTGTTACTGAGATCCATGAGGCATTCAAAAGAAAGGGATGGAACCTCATCCATCCCAGATCAGCCAGGGGATGTGTGTGCTGCAGCGTAATCAAGAGCTCAAAGGAAATAACTCACAGGGAGTTCAGCTTTCAGTGCTCTTTCACTGCACACCTCAAAGCACAGTTTATTGTTAGGGGAAGGAGCCCGGAGCTACCTCCTCTCCACTGCAGATGAGAGCTGTGGCAGAGCCAAAGCCTTATTCAGAGTTCAATGTCACACTTAGAACTCCTATTTCTACTTTACCTTAGCAGGAATGATGTGCACGTCCATGCATGCCAGACAACTGAAGACATCTACAGTGTTTACAGCTGCAACCAAGAAGAGAACGTACATCTGGCCCTGCTTTAGTAAACACTGCAGGCTCATCCAGCAACCCCATTTGCACCCATCTGTGTTAATTTAAGCACAGCCCTCACTACTACACAGCATCATGTTGGAGAACTAAGGCTAGCTTGCTCCAACCAGCTCACATCCACAGCTTGTGAGAGCATCCCACAGCTCTCCCAGCCCCAGAGCAGGCAGCAGGGAGACTGCAGCCTCAGGTGCAGAACCAAACCCCAGTGCCTGGCAGCACACCAGCATCCAGAAGAGCACCAGGGCATCACATCGATACAACCCCAGGAGAAGTATTATTTCCACATCATTTTTGGCTAGCTCTCCAGCACTGGAGCATGTCCCTGGCCTGGTCCCTGCCAGAGCACAGCGTCTGCCCAGGCAGATGCCTGGAAAGACAAGAGCAGAGACCTGGCACATGCCGTTACTATTGAGGTATAGAAGGTTGGTTGTTCAGAGCTGCCTGCCTGCAGCACACAGCTGATGGCTGCCATGGCCCAGGGTTTGCACTGACACACTCTGTGTCTGCTGGCACTCCCTCATTGTTCCAAGGGACAGAGCTCAGAGGAAAACAAGCCCTGAGCAGCCCCAAACCAAATAGCAATTTCACACCCCTGCCCCACGACATCGTGCTTGGCCTCTTGGGTCAATGCTTTCAGCATCTCAGGGCAGGGGCAGCACAGCTGGGCAGATGTGCAGAGAACAGCAGTGGGTAAAGCACATGGAGAGCAACATCCCTGAAAAAGCCTGCAGTGCAAATCAAAGTTCAGGGTCCAGCAAGACTTCAGCATGGAGGGGTGAGGTCAGCAGAGGACAAGGCAGCAGCATCACCATGGGAAGAGCAGGCAGGTGCAGCTCAGGAGCATGCACAGGGCAAAGCCAGGAGCTTTCCAGATGCCGATGGTAAGGAGACAGCAGAGCAGCCAGCTTTGTGCCTACAGAGGACTGCAGTGTGTTACAAGGAGCTTGTATCAGAAACCAGAGAAGCTCAGGCTTGCTAGGAAAGGGGAACAGCAGAGCTGTGCTGAAGGCACTGACACAGCCCACATCTCGAGGAAAGAATAACAGCCCCTCATTTTGCCGAGCATTAAAGCTCACAGCATGCTCAGTCTCCCAGGAGTTCTGGTTTCAGCCCATTCTACCATTCACACACCGTGTGCTGGAGATCATCCTGCAACACATCATCAACATCTCTGAAGAATCCCAAGGTGACTGCATTTAAAATGAAACCTGCAGTACCCTCCAGGAAAGGCTTGGGGCTGACATGCCCTCGGTAACAGGCAGCAACCTATCTCAGGATGAGCTGGTTAAGAGCAGCAGCCTGTGTTCCTCTGCCAGACCCCCTGCACTTGGGGAGAAAACCATCGCACCTTTCTGTGCTTTGCCCCCCGGTCATACCACACCACTTCCAAAGCAGCAGCCTGGTGGGTTTGGTTTTGCAGCCCGTTTTGGTGGATGTTATGCCCACTGCGTGCTTTAAGCTCTGCCAGACAGGAATCATGTCCTTACACCGTGCTATAACTTCACTCAACCTGTATTATTTTAAGCCAACTGTGAATGCACACCCTGCTCACCACTTCAGTGCTCCAGGACACGAGGCTGAAAACCTCACCCCCGTCTTGTACATGGCAGAAAACATCCTCCTATAATACTACAAAGTGCTCCAGCTTGAGATGTCAGACGCACTGACACCAAGGGAGAGCAGAGAGAAGGATGCTGCAAGAGGTCCTATAGATCCTGGTCGAGAGAAACACCTTCAGATGCAGCTCTCACTCAGGCTCTGCAGCACAAGAGGCAAGGCAGGCTGTCAGCAGGTTGCTGCTCAGAACTGGGCTCTGGAAACACAGCATAAAAACCTCAGTGTGGGGCGTCAGAGGGGAAAGAGCCAAGACCTGCCGCAACTCAGCACTGAAGTGCACTGGCAGAACATTGCATTGGCAGAACAAGTGCATTGGCAGTGCACTGTGAGTTCCAGGGGTGGGCACGAGCCATGCCCAGAGCTGAGCACTGGGGTGAGGTAGAGGCTCTGTTTGAGGTGCCTATGGCTGCAGGAGGGTCTGTGCACCCACAGGGCCAAGGGAGGAGAACGTGGAAGGGCAAAGCACGCAGCACCTGCTCGTGCTGTGCCTGGATCCACTCAGCACTGTCAGCCTCTCACTTAAAAAAACAAATAGAGTTTTCTCCCATCCAAGCCTCTCTCCTTCCCCCTCTGAGCTCATTCATGGCTCAGGATCCGGGACAGCTGCCTGCCTGCCAAGTCCCCCCAGCTCCCTCCTCGCCCCAGCGCAGAGCAACATGAGCAGGATGATAGCGGGGCCAGCTGTGAGAAATCACTGCACGACTCAAAACAACTGCAAGGAGTGAGCAGGGAAAAAACATCAAACTGCAGAAAGCCCCTCACTCTCCCTCTCCCTCTGCCTGGCCATTGTGGTCTCCTTGTTACAGCCATCCTTAAATCACCAAGTGAGCCCTGGCCAAAATGACAGCTCATTAGGAATATTTAAAAAATACACTGGGTGGGGACTGCAGAGCCCAGGGAGCAGGCAGGGGATTTTTTCACACCTAAGTGATTGGGTAGAATGCAGCTCAGGTCAGTGGAAGTGACCTGGATCCTGGCTGGGAGCAGGGCCAGCACGCTGCAGCCATCAGCAGAGCCCCACTGATGTTCTGCTGCTGCATGGGGCAAGCTGGGAGCCTGCAGGACCCCTTATACACTTACATATACATTTTATATGGTCTCTGCTTCCAGAAACTGCCCTGCTATCAACCTGCAAGCTGAACTCCAGCCCAGAGCTTTCTCTCTACGAAGAAACAAACCAGAACAGAAAACCCATTTTGACCACAGCCAGTTACCATCTCCCACAACAAAACCCACAGAACCCATTTTGTTTAAATTAGAGCACAAAGCAGGCAGCAGTGCCCGTGGTTATGTCTGTAGGAAACATATTGTTTCCCCATGGCGACTCGCACAGCGGGCTCCCAGCTGTCCTCAAGTGACACTCAACATCAGCACAGGGACGCTGAGAAGATGGCACACAGCAGCATTTCTGCTCCCCAAACAGAGACCAGCACCAGCATCACCTCAGCAGTTTGGCAAGGCAGGTCTGATCTGGGGAGGTGAATACCCCCAGGAGCCCCACAGATGGGGATCTGGGCTGGCAGACCGCAGCCCTGGCATGCTGTCCCCAGGAGGAGTGCGGGCACAGCTGTCCCCTCACAAGGCAGAGGTTTGTCCCCGTCCATCAGGAATTGGGATGCTGCTGGTGACAGAGAGCTCTGTGGGAAGCTGCGAAAGAGCAGCAGCACTCAGGCAGTTAAGAACATTTTTTCTCAGTGTATCACCTTACTGCTGCTCCCTAGCTTTCAGGGCAGGTCTCCCAGCCCCTCTGGCTTTGGGGGCAGGATGGGCCCTGCAGCTGATTTTCATTTGCAGCCATCACCAGGGGATGCTGTTCTTGTTCCACTGTCCCTGTGGCTGCAGGCTGGTGAGGGTGGCACTGGCAGGCCACTCTCCCTCTGCACCCCACTGCTCCCACGGGACTCGAGCCAAGGCACAGAGCTCTGGGCATTTCCCCGGATGTTTTAGGTGAATTTCTGCCTTCGGGGTGGGAAGGGAGCCAGGATAATGCACTGCTCAGCCTGCAGCACCATCAGCAGCCCCACACGGCTCAGAGCATCCAAAGACATCTCCACACCTCCTTCGTGCTGCGCTGGCTCCAGAGAAGCAGCAGAGCTGTGCTCTGTCAGCTCTGTTTAGCTCTGCTGCAGGCACATCTGATGAAGCAAAGCCAGAGGTTACGCTCCCCATCACAAAGCTGGAAATAAGGTTGCAAGAACAGAAACAAAACAAAGCAAACAGTTCTGGGATGTGCCTGTCATCAAGATCCCTCCTGAGCTGTAGCCACCATCAGCTCCCTGATGCACAGCAGTGTTTTTGTGCAGTGTTCCCCCAGCATGGAACCCCCCCCCAGCCTTCTCCCGCTGCCAGGGCAGCACGCTGACCCTGGTGCTGTGTCCCCATGTCCTGCTGCTCCTGGCTGGGGGCTGAGCAGGGTGCTATGCAGGGGAGAGGATCAGGGTTCACCTCTGCTCTTCAGGGGACTCCTGGCTCTTCAGAAGTAGCAATTACTGCACACATTTCAGCAAGGCCATGGCTCCCACATCCTCCCAGCACATTAAGAAACAGCTGACTGTTAGCTGTTCGAGAGTCTGGTCCAGATGAACTCCTCCCTTCCTGTCCTCTGCCTTCCAGAAAGCTGGTCTCTCCCTTTGGAGAAGTCGATCTCTCACCTACAGCAAAGGCTCTGTCATTTCTGGTGGGAACAGGAACCTCTCCAACCTCTTCTGTTCTGCACCAGGCCTCCAGCAGCATCCTGACAGCCTGCTGCCCTTGCTGCAGCCCCAGCTCCCTGCACCTCCACCCACACCACAGCCCACTGCCACCAGGTGGGACAGTCTCTCTCTGCCCATCTCCTGGGCAAGCGGCTGCTTTCTTTTCCGTTCCTTTATCCTGTGATGCTTTGCTGTGTGTACAGAAGGGAGGACAGATGTACAGGCTGCTGTACCCTGGGGGACAGTGGTTGCAGGATGAGGTAAGGCAGAAGGAAATGGGTGCTGCAGGCTGAGGGACAGCTGTAGCTGTTCCCAGGATCTGGAGCGAGCTAATTGATAAATACCAGAGTTGGAGCTAGAGGAAAGCTGGGCATTCACGGCCAAGAAAGCTTAACTGCTTTGGAAGAACTTCTGGCCTTTGTTGCACAATTTCCATGCAAAGCACTCACTGTACTCAGAGAGCAAGAGGTGAACAGGGGATAGATAATGTTCCCCCCCGCTCAGCACCACACAGCCTGAAGCACAGCTCCTCCAACTCCCCACCTACAGAGCACAGCCTCCAGCTGCCAGTGCTGCAGCTTGGCCTGGGAACTGCCACCAGAGAAATAAAGGTAAATAAGAACTGGAAGCATCACAACATTCAGCAATCCAGCCTTGTGTTTACCTGGACAGCTGCAATGCATTAATAGACATTCAGGTCTCTTCCCACGATCTGATAAGTTCAACCAAATCTCACCTTACCGTGCAGGCACATCACAACCCAGCTCCAACCAGCACTGCTCCAGGCTGCTGCAGGATGCTCCGGATCCGGCCACTGCAGGAAGAACCTGGGAACAGCAGAAAGCAAGCTATAAGCCTTTAAAAAAACTGGGCAGAACACACTCACACCTTCTTTGCTGCTGCACAGGTCTTTACTCCCCTTCACCACCCCCAGCCTCTCACCACAGGTACAATATCAAACATACCCAGAGACCTGCCTTGGCCAACCACTCCTTCAAAAACCAACAGCCCTTGGCTCAGCCTGATTTCTACAAGCTCCACCACTGTCACAGCCCCTGGGACAGTGAACTCTCTTCTCCAGGTAGGACAGCTTACTCCCTTAGCCCTCTCCTCCCCTAGATGGCATGGGGAAAGTCTTTTAGACACAGTTTGAAGCAGCTATGGCTGATTCTGGGAGACTCAGGAAGCTCTGTATTTTTACACTTTATCTCATTTTATTGATTCAGTGAAACCACAGAGTGAGAGATCCTTCTGAGTCATGGCCATACATCTGCAAGCGTACACCTACAGCACCTGTACAGCTTGCATGCACTGGGCATGCTTCAGGCATGCACTGGGCACGCATCTGCTCTTGTACACACCAACACACCCGTAGAATAACACATGAATTTCAAGCTACAGTCCCGGATGTGCACTTCCCATGACATAAGGACATAGCAGAGCCCGTGTGTGCACACACAAGGACACGGCCGTGCGCAGGCGCAAAACCCCCGTGCACACCATTGTGTGCAAATGAGCCGTCTGCTGCTTGTGTTTGCCTTGGCTGCACAGCCTGCTCTCCATGGGCTGAGCCAGGAGATATCCAGGCTCAGATAAACACCAGACAGCTGCTGGGAGCCAGAGATGTTTTGGTGATTAACAGCTGCGCGGGGCTATGCAGCAGAGACCCCCGACCCCCGCGATCCCTCCAGAACAGGCTGTTTCTCTTCAGATTTCTGTTTGTCAAGGGAAGGCTGGAAGTGATCAGAGGAGATTCTCTGCAAAAGTCACAGGTGGGAAACCCAGCGAGAAGGAGCTGCAGCCCCAAACCCTGCCCTGCTCTGCCTGCAGCTTTGCCAATGACTCTTGCACAGCACCGCAGCCCCAACTGCAAAAATGAGATTGCTCAGTTCAGGGTCTCCTAAACTCATGAAGAAACAAGAAATAGCAAAATACAGTAAAGCATCTTCTCATGGCATGGATGGTTGAACATCATTGAATACTTCAGGTCATGCAAATGCTTCAATTCGGGCCTTTTGGATGCAGATGTAGCAAAGAGACAGATGTGGGTTCTGGAATGAGAATGGGGTGAGGAAACAAAAGAAACAGTCTTATCCCTATGAGGGAACAGGATGCATAGCTGATAATTCCCAAAAAGCTCAAGGACAGTGCAGCATGGAGCTGTGGCTGGAAGGAGGGCTCCTTCCTCTGCTGGAAAGGGGAGCAGAAAGGGGATGGACATCCATCCAGTCCTGACAGACAAGCCAAAGATGTTCTGATGGATGCAGGGGGTGAGAAGTAGGAAGTTGCTCACAACGCGACTAGAAAAACAAAGTCGAGAGATTAGTTAATGATGTGTGGTCTGAGAAAACAAACACGTCTTTCCATAAAGACCCCAGTTCAAATAAACCGGTGCTGTTGTCGTTAAGCCCCACCATCTGCATGCCTCTTCTCCACCGGGTCCAGTGTGAAATTTAAAGGGACCACTGAGCACAGGAGGAGTCCCCAAGCACCATCCCTTGGGGCACTTTGAAATCCAGATGTGGCTGAGGGGCACCGAGACACGGACTCCTCCCCGGTAACGTTTGGATTGAAGCTGAACGTCCTGAAGTGGTTATGCAGGAAGCCTAAGCTGGAGGGGCTGAGTTACAGAGTGGTCTCTTCAAAATGCTGAAGCCTGACACAGTCAGCAAGCATAGGTTGTGCCCAAGGCCCCGTCGGGCTCTTGTCTTCCTCCCTTCCAGGACCCGAGAAGCCAGGTCCTGTATGGGCTTGGTGGGGAGCAGAGACCTCCCTGGCTCTGCTTGGGTTACGCTTTCATGGCTGATTGCAGCTCACCAAGGCCCAAAGTCTAATAACGAAACAACGGAGGCTGGGAGCTCCCTCTGACAGCTTAACCGATGGTTGTAATTAGGGACTGGCCCACACAGCTTTTCATTAGCGTGCCGCTCCGCTTATTATGACTGCTGTGGAGAGACTGTGCTTTGACGTCCAGGAAAAAGGCATCAAGGCCCTCAGCCTTCAGGGAGAGAACAGCAAGGCTGGGTGCCAGGGGGAGCTCTCCGTGCTCCTGTGGGTCCCCAGCTGCCCATCAGAGCCATGTGTGTCATGCACCCCATCACCCTCTCAGTGGTCCCCAAGCTCTCAGGGGGGGAGGAGCAGTGTGTAGGGGGGTGAAGGCACCCCCAACGCAGCACTGCTGTGTGTTCAGGTGTGCAGTGCCTGCAGGGAGGGCTCCATGCTGCTCTCAGGCCAACAGACGTGTGGTTCCCAGCGTGCTTCCAGCGCAGGATGAGGCCTCATTGACATGAGGTTTGGATTCTGGGTCCATCCAAGCACGCTCATTTCATCGCACGTTGGATGTTCATCATTTCCCAAACTTCTGCAGCACCCTGGCCATTCCCCAGATGCTGATGACTGCAGGCAGTCTCTAAGCCTGTTTCCTTCTCTCCAGACAATTTGCATATCCCCAGGTCAGCCTGACCTCTTCCCTTAATCCATGGGCGATGGTTTTCGGCGATGATTCACTCACCAGCCTCCTCCGAGGGCTGGGTAGGATCTTCCACTGCAGCTGTGGTGGTACTGGGTGGCTGAGGTGTCTACATCACTTCCTCTGATTTTCTGCCTGAAAAAAGAAGGAAATATTTTGAAACAGAAGTGTTTTACAGGGAAAAAGACAAAACACACTCCAAAAGGCACTCGTTCTATGGATGGCAGGTACAACAGAGTCCTCTGCATCCCTATTTTCTTTCCCCCTCCCTCCTCTCCAAGCAGAACTGTTTCCCTCTCCCGCACTGCAAAGAGGGTTTTGTTTGGTGTCAGTTTGGTTCTGCAGCCTCCGTTTTTCTCCCTCCTGGGCAATGTCTGCTCTTCTCGTAGCTGTTTTATAGAAGAACTTGTGATTGTAAATGGCACGGGGAAGGAAAGGGAAGTAAACTGGTTATTGTGCCAGAATCACTCTTGGCTCTCCTCCCGTTCCTATTTTCTCTCGCATTATAAAGCTGGAATAAATCAGAACAAACCCCCCCGAAGCGAGCAGCACACCAATAAACTGATGGGAGGGGAGCAGAATGTGCAGGTCAGTCCCTTGCACTGGCATAGAGAGGTACAGCCCCATGCAGCACCAGAGCTACCCGGAGCTGCAGGAGGTGGGGAAGGAGAATAGGCTCAGAGTGTTTATTAGCAGTCATAACCTTAATCAAATAACACTCAAGGATATGTAAAGAAATCTGTTCCACTGCAGCCTCCCAAGCCAAATAAAGGAGTAAATGGGACTTCTATCAAAAATCTATTTTGAAACTCCTGCATGTTGGGCTCTAAAAAATATCCCCATTTCTTGGGGGAAGAGCCAAAGCTCCAAAGGAGCCGCCCAAGATCAAACCAGTGGCCATGGTGCCAAGTCTTCAGCCCCGGCCATAACCAGCCCCAGAGCACCGGGGAAGGGCAATGCCCAGGGTGAACGCTGGGCAGTGATGTGGAAGGAGGAGGATGCTCTCCCTGAAAGCACCAGACCAGCACAGAACATCTCCCAGCTCAGGGGTCTCAGTCGATGTAGAGCAGGGACTTCGTTCACTCCCTCTCCCCCATCCATGCTTTAGTCATCGTTTACATATGATGCAGAACTACATGAGAAAAAAAAAAGAGAAAAGAAACAGACTCTGTGTAATAGAGGTGCACGTAAATAATCACTGGCCTAATCCCCTTTGACAATGAAAGATATCCAACCAGAAAACCTTCAAGTCTGTAACTCAACCTGAAATTTAAGCACAAGGAAGTAGTGTCAAAAGGGGACTCGGGTTCCCATAAAAGCCTCTCTAATTCCAGACCCTGGGCCCCTTAGCCAAAAAAACAGAGCCAACTTCCAGACATAACATCTGAGAAGTGCAGGCCTCGCAGAGGGACTCGCTGACCTCTGAGACTGTCACCAGGAGCACGAGGGGCGAGGGGAGCCCTCGGGCCCTGATGGATCCAGTACCTGCCAGCGACGGAGGCACGCTCCCCATCACAGGTCCCGCAGGCTGTGCTACGTCATCCCACGGTGGCAGCTCCCTCAGGGGAGTCATCAGGCTCAACAAAGCCCTGGAGAAGTTTGGTGGCTGGAGTCTGTTCTCCGCTCTCGTGCAACCCCCTGAAGTTGATGTGTGACAAAAGCGTTGAGCTCTGTGCAGGAAGAGGAGCCCCTGGGCAGAGAGAGGTGGATTAAATAACCTCAGTTGTGGCTTCAAGGCTCTTGCTTGACTGCTTCTATCCCACTGGGGATACCCAGTGTGTGAGGTCTGGCTCGGAGCGGGGAAGCGCTCGTCCCTCTCATCCCACTCCCTGCCGCCTCTGCTCCCAGGTAACAGTGACAGGATGAAAGGGAATGGCCTCAGGTTGTGCCAAGGGAAGGTCAGGTTGGATATAAGGAAAAATTTCTTCTCTAAAACAGTGGTGATGCATTGAAACTGCCCAGGGAGTGGTGGGGTCACTGTCCCTGTAGGCGTTCAGGAACCATGGGGATGTGGCACTTGGGGACATGGCTCAGTGTCATGGTGGGGATGGGTTGGGGTTGCATTGGTGATCTCAGAAGGCTTTTCCAACCTTCATGATTCTATTATTCTGTGATGAACTCCAACAGAACATGTAGACCCCTCTGTGAGGACACCTGAGGTCGATCAGTGGTTGTGTAAAAGAGGAGAAGCAACAGGAGCTATGTGTTGGGCTGCTCTTCGAGGCCAGGGCCTGACTTCTGGTTTGTCACATAGGAAAAGAAGCCCTAGGACAGCATCATAACTCAACACCAGGTGTATGCAAGCTGCTAGCACGCTGCTGTTTCTCACATTACCTTGGCTTGAAGCGCTCAAGACCTCTACCCAGGGCAAGTGAACCACTGGGGCTCCAGCTTGCACTCCCGTTGCCTCCCCGTCCCTAACAGGTCCATCTGCATCACCTCTGCTCTGCAAGGCATGCACACTGCACCCTCTGCCTGCACGCAGAGCACCAGCACCCTGGTGACAGAAACACGAGAGGGAAGTGCTGGGAAAGCAGGCAGCAGGCTGCAGAGAGCTGGTGCAGCTCAACTGCGGGGCTTCACGGTTTCCATGCTGGCTGCACTTTGGCTTTACCCAGAGCCTCCAGACATCAGACTCCGCTGGTGTTAAGTTTCCTCCCCGTGTGACAGCCGCCCTCCCGATACGCTGGGGAGTTTCTCTTTGCTTGCTGGGAATTTTCCGACGAGGCGGTTTCTCATCGGAAAATGTCGATACACTGAAATCAAACTTGGTGGGAACGTACCAGTTTCAGGGGATCTTTCATGGGAAAGTTTTCTTCAGTCCCAGTCTGGAGCCTTCTGCCTATGGCAGGAGCCAGCGCGTCCCCATCACCTGGCAGGTGACCACCGGGACGGGAACACCCCCATCCACTTTCCTCTCCCCTAGGATCTCCACCGTGAATCCCAGAATGGTTGGGTTGGAAGAGACCTCAAAGACCATCCAGTCCCAACCCCTGAGGTGGGCTGGGTGCCCCCCAGCCCAGGCTGCCCATGGCCCATCCATGGCCTTGGGCACCTCCAGGGATGGGGTACTGCAGCTCTCCGGGCATCCCTTCCTTTAGGAGGTTGATATTCTGCAGAGCACAAAGCCATCAGATCTGTCTTACCTCTAATAAACTCCATAACCTCCAGGGACATGCACCCTTCAGCCCTGAGGGCAGGACGTTGCCTCAGGACATGGAGAACGGCCAAGCTGGATGCTCTCTTGTCCCACTAAAAGCCTCACAGAGCCATGGGTTCACCCCGAAGAAGGACTGGAAATGGGTTTGGATCTGGGAGAAGAAAAACCACCTGGGAGCTGGGACCTATCCTGAGGCAGCCTGCAGCTCAGCAGGGTCTCCCAGTGTCCCCCTGTCCCCTGGAGGCTGCGCCATGGCTGAGCCAACAGCACCCCCGTGTGCCTCGGCAGGGCCGGGGCCGGGGCACGGCAGCGACAGCCCCGCAGCTCCCTCTCGCGGCTCCTGGGAGCCAGGAGAGATGAGAGCGGCTATAAGGAGCAGATCCGAGCGCAGCTCTGACCCGCAGCTTGCCTGCACCACCAGCCTGCACATTGCATCCCGGCTGCATTTTGGGGAGACCACTCTTGGGCATGGCAGGAGCCCAGCTGTGCCCAGCTCTGCTCACAGCAGGGTCCATGCCAGGACGTCCTGCAGGCAGGGGTTCATCATCCAGGCGGGCAAGTCGGGATTTGGTAGCTCAGACTTCATTTCACTAAATTTATTACCCCCCCAAAAACCCATCTGAACTGCTGTGGTCCTTCAAGGGATGCTCAGAGGTAGGTGGCCCCACCTGCACCCTGCAGGCAGTTTAACTGAACTCTGTGGCAGTTTGAGGTTGATCCAGGAGGATGCTCGCTGCAAACGTGCTGCACAATGCTGGCAGTGGCTGCAAGGATTTCAGCTCGAGGTTCAGCAGCTGGCACTTTCAAGCAGAGCTGAGGGGTATTTGTCCCTATTCTTTCCCAATCAACTTTTCCCCTCCTGTAACCACTTTCCAAATTCACATCGTGATGAAATGGGGTCCTTCTGAGGTCTTCCCCCAGAACAATCCTGAGGGCTGACAGATTGCAAAACCTCTTGGTGCTGCCTTATCTGCCAGTGCTGGAGCCACACTCCAGGCTAAATAGTGCTGCTGCCAAGCAGAAAAGCTGAACTTTTCCTTAAGGACAATTCAATCCACAGAACAAGTGCAAGGAACTTTTTAAAGGGTGTTGGCAGCTGTAGCTTTGGCTGCGTCCTTGCCACCCAAGGAACGCAGCAGCAGTAACCCTGTTCACCCATGCTCATCTTAAACCTGGATGCTCCAGCATCCCTGACCTCAGTCCCTCTCCCACCTGCATCATTTGGCTCTCGGGCACAACGCAGTGCAGCTTTCAGCCCTGTTCCCTCTGCTCAATCTCAGTTCCTCACTCCTAGCTGAGCACCCTCCATCTCCCACCAGCATGGGGCTGTGATGGAGGTATTTGGAGCCAGCATCTCCGAGCTGTACGAGCTCAGCCCTGCAAGCTGCCTGCCCCCAGCATCCCACACTGAGCTTCCCAGGGAGCACGATGCCTGACGCCGTGCCGGCCTTGTTGCTCCCTATCGATGAGATAATGTCTCTTAAATCTGGATCTGGGACATGAGGGCGTTCAGCCCTGTTTTGCCTGCGGCTGAGTTCCAGTTTCAGGACAGAAATGACCAGGAGAAATATGAGAGGTTAGTGACATTCTTGGCTTGGAAATCATCAGCCTGTCGTGGAAAGGAATGCGATCAAAAAGAGGCATCGCTGGTGTTTGCTTTCAAGCCCTTCATGTATGATGCACTTGAACACACGCTGTTCTAATGCAGCTTTTGGGCTTCAGGTGAACCCTGCTGAAAGGGGTGGGACAGGTTATTTCTGACAGAGAAGAATATTGGGCCAAGAACTGCCCTTAAAAAAGATCCCAACGCATCATGTCTATTTATACCCTGGATGCTGCTTTCCTGGGGAGAGGAGAGGGAAGTGATGGGCAGCCCTACATCCTGCTACCCCATGCATCCTGCTTTCCTGTTCATCCTGCTGTCCCATGCAGGTGGTGGCAGCAACATTGCCCATTTCCAAGAGTTTCCCTAAAGGGATACTGGAGTTTTAGACAGTCCATGGGGGCTGCATTCAACACGCACGCAAATCTGGGAGAAAGCTCTCTAAACATGCAAGGATGTGTTTGTGCTTTGTGCTGGAAATGACAGCCATGTGGTACTTTATTAGAATTCACTTGCATGGACAACAGCAAAACAAAAGCTTAACACAGCCTGATGGAGCCCAGCGCAGTGCTGGTTCAGTAGGGACACGTTGCCTTGGGCACATCGATGCAGTGTGGTGCTGGGAAGGCTCAGGTTGCTCAGTCTTCATCTCTTGTTACAAAGGAAGCAATCTCCACCCTGCCAGAAGGACCCTGTTGTTCCAACAGCCCTTCTAGGGGGGCAGCTTCCTCTCCCAAGGCCATAGCCTGAGGGGCAGGGGATGCAGCTGAGTGAGACACGCAGTGTGCTGCTTCTGCTGCTGTTTGCAAGAAGAAGAGGGAGGAATCCAACAATTTGTGTTGGCCTAATCAGAGAAAAATATTGACTGGCACAGGAGCATGCTCCCATTGCACAAAGAATTCCTCGAATGGCCCTGAAGATAGCATCAGAGCTGAGATTACAGAGTGCTAATGCTTAGAGAGACTGCAGCTCCCCCAGGGGCCATAAACACGAGCAAAACAGAATGTGCTGCAGACAGAGCATCCAGCAGCACGCTCAGTGCCCGCTGTTGCCATGAGCAAGTTGCAGCCATCAGGAGGGCACGAGCCCGGTGTTAGGAAGAAGCCCTGCTTGGCTCGCTGTGCTGGGAGCATCCTGTGCCAGCCAGATGCAGACAGGACGAGCCGGCAGCCTGGGATCTCCAGCTGAAGGAGCACAAGCTCAGCTCATGCAGCCCTTTCTCCCCATCCCTACATGGTGGCACCCATAAAAGGCACCAGTCCTTTGGGATGGGGCTCGCTGCACTGTGCCCATCACCGGTGAGCAAAGCTATTCCATGCCCAGTGCTGCCACAGGGCTGACGTTCCCACCCCCTGTGCTGCCTTCCCTGCTCACACACCGGTGGCTGAGGCCTTTCCCCACTGCGAGGGGCTTCCCCCCCATTTCTCTGTCTTATTGCTCCCTCCCACTTGCAGCTGAGAATTAAAAGACATAATAAAGAGCCCTGGGACCAGAGGGGGAGCATCTGGTGGGGGGAAAAAAATAAAAAGCAGGTCCCTTGTTTGAGCCCAGACCTCATCTGCCTCTCCCTGCAGAGATGAAGAGGCCCTTTCACCCCAGCAACCAGAAGGTTGGAGCTGGATATGTGCTTATGAGCGCGGCCGTGGCTGGGATCTGCCAGCCCGGGGCCGGATCCCGGTGACATTTCTCCCCCAGATTAGGCGGCACGGTGCAAACCGCATTAGAGCCCAGCCGGGCGCGTTGCTGGGGAGATCGGCCCTTCATGAGGCCGCACGCCTGGGAGCGAGCTGCTGTAGCTATGAAACCAGCACAGCTTCAGCCCTTTCTGCAGCTGAAGGTCGGTGGGAGCTCCCCGTGCCCACCCAGCGCCGGGGCCGCCAGCCCAGCGCCTCTCCCCTCCGCTTTTGTCCTCCGCTTCTGCCGAGCGATTTTCATTACAAATATCCTCTGATGGGGCATGCACAGGGGGAGAGAGGGGATGGAGGGAGGGGGCGGCCCACACAAAGAGCAAAGCTGTAATTACAGGGCTGGGGCTGCTGGCTGAGGGATTGGTGCGGATTCGACATGGCAGCATTTCACACGCACGGCCCCGCCGGGGGAGAGCTCCTGCTTCCATTTCATTAGGGCCCGCTGGGCTGCCAGGGCAACTTTTGCTCCGAAACGAGTTCTCAAAGAAGGGGACAGTTGCACTTCTTTTATTCTTGCTCAGAAAGCAATTTTGCTGCCTGCCCTGAAGCCCCCGCAGCTGCTGCGGTGCACGATGGGACGCACGGATGGCAGCAGCAGTTCCCCACCACAGCCCCACGCACGGGGAACCCTCCTGTGTGTGCTCTCCTCCTGCTCAGCACGGCCAGGAGTGCCGAATCAGCCCCTCAACACCTTCCAACCCCACACCCGAAGGCTCTCAAGAAGGAAATTCTCTGTTCCTCCTTTTGGAAGGTTGGTGGAATAACCCACCTAGAAAGGGATGGAAGCAAAGCCTTGCAGGACTGAGAGTTGTCCTTCTGTGCTGTTGCATGGGTATCACACAGCCTTCCCAGTTCAAGCTCCCTGGATGGGTCAGCACAGCACCAGGAGCTCTGCAGTCCTTCACACGCAGCATTACAAGGTCTGCACAGCTCTGGGTTTGCTGCCATTGGTGACACTGGCTTAGAGCTGGTCCAGGCTGATGTTGGAGATCTGAGAGAAGAAACCAAACCACCTCATCCACTCTCTGCATTAACAACAGATCCCCCTCCCATTCGCTCGTGCATCCTTGGACACAAACTTGACAGAGGGACTGGCTGGGAAACACAGCGAGCCCAGCTTGCATCTTCCCTGGTGCTGAAGCCAAGGACTCTGGGATGTGTGCAGGACTCCTCTCAGAGCAGGGCTGACGATGAGACAAAGCTCCATCAGAAGGATGCTTCTGCCATTAGCACATGTTCTTCTAGGCAGGCCACCCCCATCCTTTGTGGTTTCATGATGTGTACAAGACAAGGACCAGCACAGCAACCCACTTTGCACCCCACCTCTGGGATTGCAATCATTCCATGGAGTCATTAAGGTTGGAAAAACACGCTCAGATCACCAACCCAACCCCACCCCACCATCCCCACTGAGCCACGTCTCCGACTGCCACATCTCCATGGTTCTGACCACCTCCAGGGGTGGGGACTCCACCACCTCCCTGGGCAGTCCCAATGCATCATCACTGCTTGGGAAGAAATTTTTCCTAATATCCAACCTGAAAAATGTGGTGACAAATGCTACAGAACCGCTGTCCCTGAAAGCTCCCACACTCCACATCTACCCATGTACTTCAGGAGCCAGCATCCACTGCTCTTGGATCAAATGCAAAATGTGCAGTGGTACTGGAACCTAGGTTTCAGGTAACCCACTCTGCTGCTAAAAACCAAGCCCCAGCTTTATGGTTTGCCTCCTTGTAAAGAAGAAACCATCTGCACAATTCAGACTCAAGCTCTGTGTTCAGTTTCCAAACACGCTGAATTCTGCTTTGGTTCCGTCTCATAATTCCCATCGCCTTCTCTTTCTCTCTTTATTTACTCGTTAATTTCCATGGGTCTTAATTTCCTGCCCCCGAGCCCTGCTGAGCCAGCCCCTGCCTACATGGGATTGCCCACTGCAGCCCTTCCTTCTTCAGGGAAAGGTCAGCAATGGGGGTTTAGCGTGGCGAGAAGAAAGGCAGCAGCAGCCAGACAGAGAACACTCATAAAGATCTGGCTGTGAGCCTCTCTGAGAAAATGTCAGGCTGGGGAGGCTGTAATAGCTTTAATCTGCAGTACAAGGGGATTAAGGGACTCGTTCTCACAGCACAAAAAAGAAAGGAGCAGAGCGGAAGGAGCCGAACAAGGGGAGAATGAGGGCTGCGAGGGGAGGAAAGGGGAAAGTTAAAGAGCTCAGCTATAAAGAGCATCGGGGTTTGAAGAGCTCCGTCCTGCAGCGGGATCAATGCGAAGTGGCCCGCACGGAAAGGGGCTGTAGCCAATGGCTTTGCTTTTGCTGTTTCACACTCAGCACACAGACGTCATCCTGCCTCAATCACGGCAACTCGTTATGTTTGGCTTTGTTGATTTGTAGGAGGGGGAAACAGAAGGTTTATGAGGCTCTGCCAGATGCAGCACCTGAGAGGAGCGGGGGGCATTAGGTTTTTTAAACAGGGGTTTATGGGCTTTGATCCTCACCCCTGCTGTCCTGAACGCCCCTCGAGCCCCTCTTGTCCCTGGGGGCCACGGAGGAGCCAAGAGCCTGGGAACAGGAAGGAAGTGGGGTGAAGTGTGGGATGCTCCTGGAGCACCTGTTAGTGACCTCAGCTGCTCAGTGAGCCCAGGAGATGGAGAGAGCCTCACTGAAAGGGTATGGGAAGAGAAAAACTTTTTAAATACTTTTCAAAGTGGGAAAAAAAAAACCCAACCCCAACGCATCATTTGCAGGATATAAAGGCCTATGAGCCACCAACGCGGACAAGCAAGCTGCACTCCAAAAAGGAAACGAGGCACTTACAGGCAGCTTTTAGCACTGCTCATGCACTGCAGGAAGCAGGGCTCCTTGGGGCTGGATGCTAACTGCACATCGGGGCTGCCCCGAGGACTGGCAGGGAGCTCTGGGCACATTCAGGATGCTGCCAGCATCCTCCCTGAACACAGGAGGTCTCTTCCCCACCTGCATGTAAGGACATCGTCCTGTTTTCAACAGCTCTGAAGAAGTGTTAATGCAGGATGGTAGAACCACACAGCAGTGCTGGGTTTCCCCCACCACCACCCTAAGGCACTCTGAGAAAAGAGGTGGGATTCTGTGTTAAACAGGACTGCAGCATTCGCTGGGACCACTTCTGCCAGCCACCTTCCCAGCCCAGCAGGCTCACACACAGGGGAGATGCTCCAGGACACCAGGCACAGCTGCATACCTAAGGCAGGCTCCCTCAACTATTTTATTGTCCCAGTGTAGTGTCAGGGGCTGGCAAGCCTCTGTGCACAAATCATAGGAAAAGGAAGGAAAAAAAAAACCACTAAAAATTCTGTAACAGAATAAGCAAGCTCCAGACAGGAATTAGAGTAGAGCATATCCAGTGGAGACAGAGGCTAGAGTGGCATTAAGGTAGGAAGAATATAATTACCTGAGCTGGATGGCAGCCAGGATAATGGTATTAATTTATTGCAAGAAAGCCAGAAGTGCCCAAACTGGGAAGAAATTTTTAAACCCAGAAGATGGCAAATCACAGCATCCCCATTCCCTTCTTCCAGCATCTGGCTAGAAGGAAATGTCTCCTGATGGGCTCTCGCTGCCACTGGTCAGGACTGGGGGCATCATCATCTTCATCTCATCATCTTCATCTCGTCTCCACCTGGGAAGCTTGATGCCAGCCAGCACAAAGCCCCGGAGCTGATGCTCTGCTACAAGGCACACATCACCGAGGCAATGCCTGCACCACGCGGCACAGAAAGAGCCCCATCCCACTCCACACAACTCACCTGCAGGCAATACAGGCACACAGTCCCAAACACAGCCACAGGACAGCTCTCTAGAGCACAGCCTCTGCTTCGATCTGCTATTAATTATCCACTGCTCTGCAGAGATAAGTGCTTAATCCTCTGGCTGTTGACACTGGAAGTGGACCAACCCAGCCTGGGGTGGATATTGTACAGGGGAATTGGCTTCGGCTATGATCCCTGCACCATGTGCTGTACAAATGTTCCCTGGCTCGTAGGTAATGGATTTCATAGGGTGCATGGGATCTCTCTGTGGCAGAGTTAATCTAGAATAACACATGACCCAAGCATTCACTGTATCAGGTTTTCCTTCCTTCCCAGTACTTTTTCTTCAATGTAATATTTCAATTTTCACGTGGAATTTCTCTTTCAGACATTCACCCGTTTCCCTATAGCTTTCCCAGCCCTCCTGCTCCAGGACTGGTGTCGGGGGACCTTCCCAAGCAGCAGTGCCCAAGGGATGAGGAGATGGCTCTGTGTTACCCCTGCTTACCTGGGTGCCTCACTTTCTTCCAGAATGGCCAAAGCTCTCCACACTGCTCCTCTGGTTCCACACTCACTGGGAAGCCTCAGTCAAGCAGTTGCTGGCCAGGGAGAAAGCAGCAGCACCGATGGTACCAGAGAAGGGAAAACTGACTTCTCCAGCTCAGCTCCTCCTGTTTAACTTATGGTGATGCTCTGAAGCTCTGCACTGCACACCAGCAGCCCCTGCTTCCAGGATGCCCTACAGTCCAACCAGCCAGTGCTGGGGGACTGAGGCAAGGTGGATGAAATGCTTTCCTCAAGCCACACACTCAGCAAGAGGGGGGCTGGAAGCACGTTGCTATGTGCAATGGGACAGGAGAGCTGAGCCCTCACCTGAGCCTCGAGCTGTTCTGCACCTGAAGTGAGGGACCTGCAGCTCTGAGGTTCAACCTGGCTGCTCTCAGCTCCCTTTAGAGGAGGTTCAAGCCTTCTACACAAAAAGAAGGAAGCTTGCTGGGAACGTTAGACAGAGGGAGATTTTTCTTTGCTGGCTTTGTTTGTTTTAATAAAGCAATAATTCCAGTCCAACGCAAACAAACTTCCAGCCCACCTGAATACAGAACTTTATCGCTATTGTGCTCAATTTAATTTGGAAGTTATAGTGAGACATAGAACTGGCACTAGAAAAAAGCTGAATTTCGTATTGGATTTTGTATTCCTCAACAATAAGATACAGAGAGGGGCTACTGGTTCCTGGGCAGCTCCATCCTGGCTGAGAACGGATGAATATCTGGGAGGAGAGCATGGGAGCTTGAAGCCCAGCCAGTAAGAGCATGAGAAAGGGCTCTGGCAATCCTGGGGTCTGCTTTCCTTGCTTTAAGAAAAGGGGTTCTGGAGATTAAAATAAAGATTTCACAATCCAGTGAGGACTGTACCGGCCTCTGCCCTCACACCATGCTCATCTGGGAAGCCACCAAGCACAACAGGGTACGTTGCTCCATCCCTGGCTGAGAGCTCCTTCTTCCTCTCCTCAAGAGGGGTGACGTAGTAAATTGGAAGTGTAAGAAAAAAGAAGGGAAACAGAACCCAGATAGCAAAAGAAAGGGTGAAGAGGGTACCCCCAAGGAGATACTGGGTCTAAAGGTACAGAGGAGTGCTGCTTCCCAACCTGCTGCTTGGTTATTCCATATGATTATTCCATATGGAACATTGTCCCACACGTTGTCTAATCTGCTCTTTTGCTACCTAACACACCTACTCCCTCCTTCCCAAGCAGACAGGCAAGCCCACCACCTCAAAAGCATCACTGATGAGGAACTGCTCTGATAAGCTGTGCAAAACTGCTTTGACTCATTACATTGCATTGTGCCTAGCCTTGGGGCTTCCTAAAAATATACTCCCTGGCAGCAAGATATTCCTTCCCAGTATTTATTGCACAACACAGGCACACACACAACAGGAGCACGAAGAAGCACACAGCCATATGTCTGTTATTAAGCAGCTGCCTCTGCAAAGAGCAGAGGCTCTGCTTTCAGCAGAACACATGCTGGAATTACATGACCACAGGGCATCCAGCTCCAAGGAACCACATGAAATGCACCACTTGGTACTGTGACATGGGAACGAGCTGCAATCCTGCATGTCTCCCTCTTGCAACGTCTCCTCTTCCCAGTGCATTAGTCTGTTGTGAGCACCAGGAGCAGCATCCCCTTCATTGGCAAAGTCCAGCACCGGTCAGTTTGGGGATCCATATACAGGAGAAACACAGACAGGGCTGTTTGTGTGCATTTTCCACGTCCACCTGCCCTGTCACCAGTCTCACAGGTGGTGCTCTCAAGGACAGCTGACATCCCCTGGCATGCATCCTGCATTCCTCCTGGGCTCAGAGGTGTTCACTCCCCTCCCGGAGCTTGCTGTGACAAGCACTGGAGTGGGAGCTGATTCACCTGCTGTGTGCCACACACAGGCCAGCTCCTCTTCTGTGCCTTCCAGGTGACACTCTCTGGGACTGAACTCAGCAGGCACAACACATGGTATTCCTAACACCCAGCTAAGCTACCACTGGGGACAGTTCTCTTTTCTAGGATTGCAGCTTGCCCTACTTGCCTCCTGCTGTTCAGGCAGCAAAAGATGCCAGAATATGACCACGTCACAGCAGCAGCAGCAAGGAGACAGCTTGCCTTTCAACTTCCCAATTATTTGGGCTGTGGGGAAGGGTTCCTGACTTCAGCACTGCTGTCACATCTCCTCATTGCATTCTCTCTCCACCTTCCTTCTGGTCAAACAGATGGCACAGGGCAGGCTGCTTAGAGAGCAGGGATGGCATCCTGTCCTCCTTTCTCCTGCCATGAAGAAACACCTGTTGACCAGATACTGCTGTGCCATGCCTCTGCATGCCAGTGCCAGGTGGAGCTTGGAGATACAGAAGCAAAGCTTGTGTGCTGTCTGCCTTTACATGTTTGGGCTGCTCAGACACACAGCACAGGACATGGCATCCCAACAGCACCCACGGGCAGTCTGCACATCCTTCTCAGACTACCCAGCTCCCAGAAGTTAGTTGTCTTCAGGCTCTCCATCAGACCAGCAGTGGAGCAGACACCACATGGCAGAAAAACCTCAGCTGCTGCCACTGGGTTTAATCCATCACCCAGTCAGAACTGAGAAGCCTGGAAGCAGCCTCATTTAGCCCTGGCTGGAAAAATTCTTTACAAGAAGCTTCCAGACATGTTCAGTAAGCACTGAAAATCAAATCATCCCATGCCTGTGGCTTCTTCTCTCCTTCACTGCTGGCTACACCAGCCCTCGTTAGTGTGCTGAAATGCCTGCTTTCTCCAGGCCACTAGAGCCAGATGGCGGGACAGCTGCAGTCTCAAGCTCATCAGTGGAGCCCTTCAGAACCAAGAACTCCAGCAGAATGTCCAAGAGGCAGAAAACCAGGTGTCTGAAATGGAGAGAAGACAAATGTTAGCCTGGTCAGGGCACAGTGGAGCTGGGAGATCAGCTCCAGGCACCCAGGAGCCAAAGGAAGGCAAGGAAGAAACACTGACTGCCTTCAGGAGACCAAAGATCTCATGCCCTAGAGGAAATCTTTCAAGGAATGGTTCAGTTTCCCCCCACCCCCAAACCAGTGGGTGTTTGAAGCTGATGAGCAGCACAGAAAGCACAAATGCATCTCCAGGAGAGAGGTGGCACATGCATTTCTCTGCAGTTAATCACTGCTTTCCCAATGCACAGCAACGGCATCCAGAGTAACACCATCTACAAATACATGCAGCTCCCTAAGCAGTTCCAAAACCAACAAACCAAACCAGGATTTGATTTTATTTCCTTCCATGACATCTACAACCTAAGAAAGCACAACATCATAATTAACGATGGGCTCAACAACCCACAGCTCCTGAGCACAACTGAGGTCCTAAAACACACCTTCACAGTCATCACCCCAAATTCTCTTTGACAGTATATGAAGATGAGCCAGATAGGCTCTGTGCCAAGGAGCTGGGAGTGCTAATTTCACAGCAGAGGCCCAGGCACAGCTTACAGGGCCCACTGCAAAGGCTGTGGAGGGAAGGAGACTGTAAGCAACATACCTGTTTATAACGGGATGGCCCAAGGACTCCAGCACCAGGCTCCAGCTCATGCGACATTTATTGGTTCCAAGGATTTGTTGGATCACATCTGTCAACATCAGAGACAAAGCTTTAGGAACAGCATGTTTGCACTGTGGGCAAACAGGCTCTGTCTTCTCCTGGTGGCTGCCAAATCAAACTTTGTGATGGTGCTTAGAGCTTGAGGCACCTCATGCCCAACATTACACCATGAGAGAAAACACAGAGGGATGGGGCAGATTGCCACGGAAAGTGTTTCAGCCTGGAAGAACTGGTAGCACTTTTTCATTCCCAAAGGGCAGTAAGGGCTCCTTACACTGCAGCAAGGAGCTCAGACTGCACTCAGTTTTGGCAGCAGCTGCTTTCAGGCCAAAGATCCCCAGGACAAACCTCAAGAGGAAAGCCCAGCGCAGCCAGACTCACGATTCCATCCAGTGGAAAAGCCACCGTTGTCTTTAGAGCAAGAAGCCAAGGGGATTGCCTTATGACTTCAGCAGTGGTACCTCTGGCAGCAGGCACAAGCACAGCATGGCCCGGGCTTCCTGAGCCACACCTTGTTCAAGTGGTTCAGCAGGAACAGCACAAGCACCAAGAAGGAGCACGTGGCAGTCTGCACCTGGGAACCACCAAGACATGCCCTTTCTAAGTATTTAAACTATCTAGAACTGGGAAGGTAGTGCTTTTGCTTGCAGGAAACCATTCGAATTCCACAGATCATGAACACTTCCCAATGTGTTGGCACAAGCAGACTCCATCACTGTAACTGCATATCCAGAGACGCCAGCACACTCGAGTATACCCCCGTGTCACCCTGGAGGATGGGTGGCATCTCTGGGACACACTTACTGGGCAGGATCCCCATCAGGCTCTGCAGGGCCTGCTCTGCTGCTGCTTTCTTCTGCTCCTCTGTCCTGGCTGGTTTAGGCACTTCTGGGAGAACTCCTCCGGGCCAGATGGACTCCTGCAGCAGCTGGAGGTACTGCACCCAGCGCTGGGCACAGGTCAGGTTAACCACCTGGACCTCCAGCCACCTGGGGGGAGAGAGAGAAAGGGCAGGAAATGTCACGCTTGGACCAACTCTGGAGGGGAAATCAGCTTGCTGGGTAAGTTAACATGCAGTTTTCAAATGTACATGTCAAACATTTTCACAGGCATTAATTAGCTGAGGGTTTTCTCATGCACCAGAAGCAGATAGAACCATAGAACATCCAAAGTTGGAAGGGACACATAAAGATCATTGAGTCCAACTCCTAAATGTTCCCCATCTTGCAAACATATACAAAGTCACAGGGGAAAAGCAAAAAGCCACTGAAAGCTCCATTGCTCTGCTGCCCACAAGAAATCGAAGGAGCAACAGGTCCCAGAGGGAACCTGGCCAAGGGATGTGACTGACGTGACATCCATGCACAAATGGATGATGGAACAGAGGCAGAGATAGGAAAAGCACCTCCATCTCCTTCTTCCAGGATCATTGCTCTAACTCTAAAATAACCCCTGTGACACGAAGGATGTGAACGTGCTCTGGCACTGGCGCTCTCCCCTATCCATGTCCCCACCACCCAGCCCTGTCCAGCCACCAGTGGTGGGCAATGAAGTCACTGCAGCAGACGTGCAGCACAGGGCTTCCAGGCTGGGAAGAGGAAGGCTGGAGACCTGCCAGCAGACTGCTTGTGGCCCTCCTGCTGGGCCAAACTGGGCCCTTTATATGGTAACAATCCGCAGAGCCCGAGGCTGCAGCCATGGGAATGTCACTCCCATAAGAGCTTGGAGGTGCCTGCAGCCTGCGTGAGGGAGGATCCGTCACCACCACCCAACAGGGCAAGTGTCTGACTCCGCACGCAGACCCTCTTTCCGAGGAAAGAAGTCACCTCCCTGTGCAGCAGCAAGAGCCACGGCCATCGAGCAGAACTCACCACTGCCTCAAATCTTTTCCCCAAGAACAAGGAGCAGCCAGCAGCCAAACCACTGATGCCACCAAGGTCAACAGGAGTGTCCCACTGACTCAGGGCTGGGGTTTGGGCACGGAGAAGGCTCATGGTTTCACCAGGACCTCCAGAGCCCCAGTGGAGAGCCGTCGGCAGGCAGGGCCAGCAGCCCCGCTCCTCTTGGCAGCTGGCGTTCGTGCTTGCAATTCCGTCACCACTACGCCCCGGCAGCTCACAGTACATCCAAGAGCATGGGCCCTGCCAAGGCAAACTTTATTTAACCTGCGCTCTGCCAGACTGTCTGCATTCTTCTCCGGCGAGGCATCTGGGCCAAGGGCATCTTTCCCCATCGCGGGGCAGCACGGTGGAACATCAGGAATAGCAACACCGAAAGGTAACGGGGCAGAAGGGCAGGCAGCCAGCCCGGGGCTGCAGCATGTCCCCTCCTGAGCAGGGAGCAGGATGCCCAGCTGCAGGTTGAAGGGTGCACATCCAGCAAAGGCCAAGTGCAAAAGCAAAGAGCATTACAAAACTTGAAGTGAGCCTTGGTGTGCTGCAGCAGGACGGCTGGGCCTGTCTCAGCGCAAGGTGCTACAGGAGCCCAGGCAGTGCTCCAGGTACCTGTGTGTGGGCTGAGCAACCCCTGCAACAGCACCGAGGTGGAGCCTTTCTGCTCAGCCAGGGACCACAAGCCCTGATGCTGCTACAAGATAGCACCAGAGACCCAAAGTGCAGCTTCCACCAGGGGAACAGGACAGAACGTCACAGCGCTGTCTTGTCTGGGAAGAGTCGTGTTGGAAAGACAATTGTTTAAAAGAGTTTTTATCTCCAGCAATCAGCAAGCTTAACACTTTGGATCATGGCAAACCTTCCAGCCATCCCCAAGCAAATTAAAGTGCTCAACTGTGGCTCCTCCAGGGAGGAGAGCTTTCATTAACATGTTTTCAAATACAATCTGTTTCCTTAATTGAGAAAACATTTGACAGGCAACAGAAGGTTGGAGACGTGGGGACAGAGCTGCAAACAGCACAACCCTGCACCTAGGGACACGGATCCAATGTTGACTTGAAATTCACCTCGGCAACAGTCATCCACCAGCCTTTAAAGGCTGCAGCAAGCAAAAGAACAAACTTGCTTTTTGTTAGGAATGCTCCTAAAATAGCAGAAATTCAAGCAAATAGCACAGAGTGAAAGCTGAGCTCTGAGAAGACAGCACACATTTCCAGACAGCTCGTGAGCAGGCTGAGAAGTGACGAATGCTGAAGGCCTGATACAAACAGCCACCATTCCCAGCTCTTCCATTCCCACAAAGCCACCAGAACTGGGCAACAAGACCTCAGAGTAACACCTATAAATCTTATCGTGTGTGTACGCATTTTGGTTATGCAAGTGCTTGCAGGTCTCAGTTCCCACAGTTCCAAAACACAGTGGATGGAGTTTGGTCTGGCAGCTCCCTGCCTGCCCATCTGGAAAGAGAAGGGCAGGATCCCAGGAAAGGGGGAAGAGGGACCCAAAATGACAGAGCACATATATGAAAAAAGAAGAAAGCAGGCAGGAAAGGAGCCAAGAAAGAAGGAAGCCAATGTGCATGCACTGTGGGTTGCCCTTCCCAGTCTACCAGTGTGCAGATCTACCCCAAAAGCCCTGGGAAGAGAGGAGCCCTCACACTGACGCACCTGGCTCAGCGTCCTTCCTGAATGCTCTCAGATGCTGCAGAAGAAACTGTCAAAACAGTAAGCTGGCCACAGAGGGCTTCCTGCCCTGCTCCCATCACTCTGTGCTCACAGTGCTCTGCACCCACCGAAGCCGCTACCGAGCTGCACTTTGGGGGATGCACACTGCTACTGCCCAGCAAAGAGGCATGCATGAGCAACACTCATTAACTGCTGAGGAGCACGGAAATTCCTCACTCTCAGCTGTATTTGCAACTCAGGGAGGGTCACATCAAGCTCTGTAGATAAATCCCACCTGAGCAAAACCCAGATCTCCATGGCAAATTGACCTTTCCGTCAGGCAGACACGCTGCATCAGCACTAGACCAGGTTTAACAGCTCAAACTTCTCATGCAGGAGCTCCACAGCTGACCCTCACCAGCTGATCACTGCTGAGTTTTGGTACTATAAAAGAACTAAACATTAGATTCGTGTGTCACATCCAAAACACACACACCCCGCTCCCAGGTACAAATAAATACGGTAGGAAGCACAAACAGAGCTGTCTTAGGTTACTATTTCCATTCTGGTATTTAATGAAGAAATAGCTTTAATAAGAAAAAAAAACAAACCCAGCACCAACCCATCTCCTTACACTTCGCTGGAGCCCAGAAATAGATGAAGTGACCTGTAGGGCTCAGACGTTCAAATGCTTCGATCGCGCCCAATGCAAAGAGACAGACTGCAAAGGCTACGAGGTGCTGCCCGCTCGTCTGGAGGTGCATAGCATGCCCATGCTGTAAGGGTCCTCTGCTGGAAATAGCTGCTGATGGAGGAATGAAATGGCTGCTAAAAAAGAGCTGTTTTAATGCCATGGCTTAAGCTGGAACTCCAGGGTCAGCTGACGGGAGCCATTAGGACAAGAACAGCAGAAATGCCCTAGGAACGAGGAGCAAGGCCTGGGTAGCACAGACTTTGGTCCTTCTCTCTCTAAAAGAAACAGGGCTGCTAGTATGGAGCTAGCACAGAGCAGCCTCAGCAGGCAGTCAGGGACAAAGCACTGTGCATGGACCAGAGCTTACCTGGCTGCTGCGAGCAGGAGTGGTCTGCCCCGAGGGTTCACCTGCAGGAGAGAGCTCAGCTCCTTGAGAACAGGATTCACTTCATCAGGAAAAAAAAAAAAGATGGATCAAGAACAGTCCAGTGGACCAAGAGATATGGTTCCAGCCACACTTAGGAGCAGCTGCTGGAAGCTGGGAAACCCCTGCTCTCCTCACTCATCAGGGTGAGAGCTGCTAGGTTCATCTGAGCCACGGAATGGTTGGGGGCTGTAAGGATTTACACAAACAACCTGGAGCCTATGGAAAGGCTATAGAAAAGCTATAGAAAGATGGGAAAGCTTTAAGTGGTTTGCTTTAGGGTATATAACTGCTATGTAACTACAATAGCTATATGACTACAGTAGCTCTATATATACACACGATCTGTGCACAACAGTAGCAAGTCCAGCTCGAGATCTGCTAGTTTCCACCCCAGAACAAGGCCTCTGTTTCCCTGAGCTAACCAGAAGCTCAAAAAGGCCTGGGAGACCAAGGAAATGAGAGGGATTTAAGGAAAAGGCCACATCTGGAAATGCACAAGGCAGCCAAGCATCTGCCTCCTACGAAACGAAGGCAGGCTGATACTTACACCACCAGACCACCCCTCCCTGCTCAGTACTTGTCCCCCAAACTCTTCCCCAAGTTGTGCCTCAACCCACAAGAATATCCTTAACTCAAGGGCTCAGAAAGAGCAACACCTCGATGCTTTGACTACAAACCATCTCTTAGCAGAGCTTATAAAACTGAACAAACAGCTGCAGTGGGCACAGCGAGAAGCATGGAAAAATACAAAGGAGAGCTGTGGCCCCCAGGCTCAGCTTTTAGCACCTGCTGCTCCAGCTCACGCTCACCTCCTCTGGGCAGCTGCCAGCAGGAGCACGTGCAGCTGAGAGCTGGCAAGCTCAGCTCCAGCACCTTCTGAGCAAAGCCCCACTTGTCCAGGCCATGGGTAAACTCTTTGCAGAGGAAGGAAATAGGAAAAAAAAACAAAGCAAAAAAAAAAGTCCTCCATAAATCAAAGAATACGAAGCATCCCGAGGTCCTTCTAAACTGCCGGCCAAAGACACACACGCAGAAAGTAAACTACCCTTCTCGCCTTACTGGAAGTGCTCCTCTCCTGCTGCCCTATAAAAACTTTACTATTGTATATGCTGCGAACAACGCGTCCTGTACCCCTGCCCGAGCACACATGATGAAGTGTTTGACCAGGAGGCAGCGGCCCCGTGGCCGAGTGCCTGCCCCTCGAACAGAGTGTCTTGCCAGCCTCCAGCACAGCCCTGCCGAGGGCAGGGCCACCGAGGGAAGAAGCAGCAAACAAAGCTGCAGGGAGCTGACACAGGTGGAGTTTGCATGCAGCGTGCTTGCCAGACTTGGCTGCAGCAGCAGCTTGTGAGCACAGGGCAGGGGGATTTACGTGCTCGACTCAGGTGCTGAGATCGGAGCTGGTGGGCACCTTGGGAGGGGCATTGCATTTCCCTAGAGGGCAGAGAGGGGACAGCACAGATCACCCCTGCTGCTGCAGGCACAGAGCTGTACCTGGGGGTTGCTGCTTGCAGGCATGGAGCCATGCTGGCTGCTCAGGTCTGGGGCACTGTGCTGCCCTCTCCAAAACACTCCTGCTGCAAGAAGCAAGCCTGGAAATCCACAACTAACATCTTCTCCTCCCCCAAGTGAATTAACCGAGCTGCTCTGCTGTGTTTTGACTTTTCTCAAGTTAGATCTCCCTGCGACACCGTGGGGCTCAGGAAAGGGGGAAAACGCTGCAGGATTAAAAAATTGTCCCAAAAAGCCCTTGATTTTTCACAAAGCATCCCAGCTTTCGATAACATCTTCATCAAGTATTTATTGAGCCAATTAAGCTCTCAGCAGTGCCCCAGGGAGAGGCCAGGCTGTCTCAGCCAGGTCCTGCTCAGAGCAGATTGCTTCATTAGCCCACTTCAGAAAAAAATACATAAAAACACCATTAACCCTTCACGAGCCAGGGAAAACTAAGACCTACAAGGAGAAGTTTTTTCCTTTCAATCCTTTCCCTTCTTTGTCTCCTCTGTTTGAAATAGGAAGTTTCTTTTTCTTCTTAATTTGGAAAAGAAGTTGGCAGGTCTCTGATTGCTGAAACAGAGTCCAAAGGAAAAAAGAGATGCAGTTAAAATAATGTTGCAATTGTTATCAAAGCACAGCGCGCTCGCCTCATTCCAGCGGCTGTTTTTGGAAGAATGCTGCTTCTAGATGAGGGAAAAAATTGTTTGGGACAGAGACCCAAAGCCGGATCCAAAATTTCCAGGTGCTTGGAGACAACTGAATCAAGGCTCATTTCCAAGCTGATTTTTATTTACTTTACACACACAGACACACGCAGTCCTGAAGATCACTTTTGCTGACATACCACAGCCCTGCGACTCCTATTGCTCCGTGCAGCTCCAGCAGCCAGAGATAAGGAGGAGGAGGAGGATGCCATAAGGCTGCCTGCCCTGCACACAAACCACTGCTGGCTTTTAGGCAGGGCCACGGGCATGCAGCAAAGGAGCCGTAGGAGCCCTGCATGCCAGCACAGCCCCTAGGCACACAGCTGCAGCAGTGCTGGCTACACGTGCCCACAGCAGGGCACGAGCCAGAGGAACGGGCTGGCTGAGTTGCTCCCACTGCACTGACACTGCTGCTGCCAGCACAGCTCCGAGGTGCTGCCCAGGAGGAGCTACCTGCCAGCTACAAAGCCAAAGGCAGGAGCAGAGTGCTGGCAGCAGCTTCAGCACAAACCTTCCCGGCTTCTCCTGGCACCCAAGAGCACAACTGGCCCTCGGCACTAATGGCTTTTTCAGAGATAACGCAGGCAGGGAACAGATCTGCGCAGAGGGCATCTGGCCAAGCACAGCCACATCCCACGCTGGGTGCAGGGCACGCACACAGTGCAGCTTTGCACCATCCCTGGTGCAACCCAGCACCGAGGTCAGGCCTCTTGGATGCAGACACAGCTCCTGCAGGGCTGCAGCCAGCCCGGACGAGCTGTGGGCAGCGTGCTCCCAGCACACCCAGGCTGCAGGTGCAGGAAGGGACATCAGAGAGGGACGGGGTCAAACACTACATGCCGGTGGCACTTCAAGTCAAGAGGATCAAGGAGGCTGCCAAGGGTCTTTGTTTTTGCCAGTTGTGTTGGCACAGAGATCAAGGAAGAAAAGAGAAAAAACAGAAGGAAACAGCAAGCACCACAGTGAAGCTATGAGCTCCTTGACTCACACCACAAGTGCCCACCCCACCTGGCCTGACACCCATGGGCTCCAGCACAGAGCCCCAGGGCCAGGAGAGCAGCGAGAAGGGCAGCCCAGGGCAGTGCAGCCCACCTGAACCCAGCTCCTAGAACGCTCTGGGGACAAAGGAGGCATATTCTGCTCTCCTCATCTCCCATCAAACACGGGCTGAATGTCCCAGACAGCATCAGAAAGAAGGACAAACTGCAATACCCACAGCATGGCAGGCTCCAGCTGCCAGCACAGGCTGCAGCATCGAGCTGCCCACCTGCAAACCCTGGGGAATGCACGGAGGGGAAGCAAGCAGCTCTGCTGCAACACCTACATGGCACCCAGCACAGGAAAAACACACACACCTACATCTGAAATCCTCCCAGAATGCTGGGATGTGGTCCTGGGAGAAGCCAGCAGAAGCCAAAGGGAGCTGGTACCCTGCTCCTGGTGGACCCCTGACCCAGTGACCACTGTGCCATCGAGGACAGACTGAGGGCAGGGCGTGGGGTCACGGCCACGGCGTGGTTTGCATGCTTGGCATTTATTTTTAATGCAGCTTTGACTCACAGGTTCCAAAAAGGACGCAGATTCTCCAAATGCTTTGCAGCGCTTTCCCTGGACAGCCCAGAATAACCCCACGTTCTCCCCTCGGCACACAGGTTCCTATTGCAGCCTCCTGGTGAGAGCAAGCCCTTCATTCCCAGCCTGCAGGAGGGCGGTCGGACAGAGGAGGGGCAGGGAGCAGGGTTTGGTTACAGGCAGGGACCCGGAGCACGCAGCACGCGGGGGCTGCTGGAAGCTCTCCCAGCCCCAGGCTCCCCTCCACCCACCTCTCCTTCCAGCTCCAAAAAAGGCTCTCTCCCTGTTACATAATGGGATGAGCCCGCTCGGATGCAGGCTTGCACACGCAGCCTCCCTTTGACTTAGCAATACCTTTTTCGGTCATGCTGCCGTCCTCTGCGCTGCCATCGAGCGGAGACGGATGGTGCCTGGCTCCAGCGATCGCAGCTGCAGAGGAGGGGAAGGAGGAGCACAGAGGGATGCTCCCTGCAGAGAACAGCAGAGTGGGACAGGGAGGTCCCAGCCACCAGCTGTGCTGGTCACCCCATGTCACCACAGGAATGCTGAGGGCACCAAAGCCATATGGATGAAGCGCCGAAGGAGAAGGGATTGGCTCCCTGGAGAAGCCCGACCTCTTTGCTGGTGGTGCTGCTTTGGTTTGCTGCTCTCCAATGGGGCACACGTGGTGCACAGCAACAGCAGAGCCCACAGAAGGCTGCAGGAGCAGCACGCTTCTCTGGGGCACAAGATGAGAGGGCAGCCTCCAGCAGCAAGCCCCTTCCTAACACCCTAAGTGCTGCTGGGACAGCTGTGTGGCACCCACCATGTAACACAGCCACCGATGGGAACAGAGGAGACCTCATCATGGATGTTTGTCTGCCTGCTGTCAGCTCTGAGCAGTTCCTGCACCCACTGCAGCACCCGGCTGACACCCAGCCACCCGGCTGACACTGAGAATCTCTCACCTCGATTCAAGACGAAGCACCCTCCACCCTGACACTCCTCCCATTCAGGGGACTGAAGCACAGCCTTTGTGTTAGCACCAGGAACACGAGTGGAACACGTTCCCTGCAGCAATCCTNCACCAGGAACACGAGTGGAACACGAGTGGAACATGAGTGGAACACGTTCCCTGTAGCAATCCGAGTTCCACTGTCCTCCAGGCAACAGGTCAGCTCACACTGTGTCTCCTTCCCCATCCCAAGCACACCAGACACATGCATTTCTCACTGCCCCACTCCACCCAAACAACAGGCAGATGTCAGCATGGATATGGACAGTCCCAGGGACACAAGGCTGTGTTTGCAGCTGCAGGAGGCACTGACCACTGCACCAAGGAGCCACACAACCTCACAGCATCACCTCCAGCACGTTCAGGTTCACCCAGACCCATTGAAGCAGAGCTGCTACAAACACAGCCATCCTCATGTTGCTCTGCCAGCAGGACACACAGAGCTCCTCTATCTCCCAGAGCTAGGCATGTGCTTTGTGTATGACAGCTTCTCTAGTGGAAAATACCAACGCCACGTGTCAGGGCTGCAGGCTCCCCGGGTGACTGGGACACAGCTTATTAGGAGGTGATGACGTGCATGCTCAAGCTCTCATAACTCCGTGCTTACACACAAGGATTGGGTTCCAGCTCATTCCCCAAGACACCAGAACCCATTTTGGAGAAACGGGAGTAATACCAACCTCCTCCCACCCAAGGAAACTGACGTGGGAGTGACAGCCAGCAGCCTCTGACCTGAAAGTGCTCCAGCAACCTCTGCTGAGGGCAGCTCAAGTTACCACCCAGGTTACAAAGTGCTGCCCTGCACATTCTGGCGCTTGCTTTGAATGTCTGCTACAGAAAAAAGGGTGCAGGAGTGGGAGAAGCACTGCTCTGAGGCTCCCCCTAGCCACAGTCCTTCTGGGAAGGCTTATCTTCTACTCTGTAGACCACATCTATCAGCTGGTGAAAGTCACCGACCTACACAAGAAAACAGAAATGCTCTCTGTTTGTGTGTCTTGGCTTGGTGCCTTACCACACAGAGGCACTGGCCTCAGAAAAGCTTGGCAAGTGCATACCAGCTGGAAAGGAAGTCCTTCCCTAATACATCTGTGGGTCAGTGCCCAAGGCACAGGCACTGCTGGCCCACCACAGATTGGAGAGGGATGCATCAGTGAGAGCAGAGCAGAGAGAGCAGTGAGGCCCTGGGAGACTGCACTCCAAGCTGTTACTTGACAAGTCCCTGCTCCCCGTGCCTGTTTACTCTCCTTTTGTTTTAAGGACAAGCTGAGGCCCTGGGCAGCAGGAGACCAGCAGAAGCCAGTCTCTCCCTGGAGAGCTGAGGAGTTGGGCGTATTTGCCCCGTCTAAGACGAGAAGCCTCCCACTTACAGGGCTGGATCCCTCCCCTATATTAAAGGGAGGAAGGCTGTCTATTGGAGTTCCACTGCTATAAGATGTAAGCTGAAAGCAGCTTACATTGCAAACCTCCAAAATATTCAGTGCATGTGAATCTTTACATCTCCTTTACAACAGAAAGCATTTATCTGCATTCAGGCAAGAGCTCCATTTTAGATAACTCCGAAGACTGTGCCACCATGGAGCTCTGAGATTGGTCACTGAGCTTTACCTTTGAATGAGGGTCCCAAAGAGCAGGTGGAAGGCCTTCTGGATGTTCTCTATGCACAGCCAGCTCCAGTGATCCATCAGAAGCAGGCGCAGCAAGTCCAGGGCCAGGTCAGCCAGAGCTGTCTCCGAGTCTGCAAGGATGAAGATCAGATGAAGTCAGCTCAGAGCCTGAGCAAACAGTGGAGAAGCCATCACCCAAAACCCACTTTTCCCCAACAGTCTGAGCAATGTTCCCCAGCTTAACACCTTGTGCCAGGTGCTGATGCCTGCTGCAGCACACTCAGCCTGGGGTCCTGCCTCCCAGCACCCTGATCACCTTCATTTCAGCTCCCTCACCCCACCATCCTCCCCACCAAGGGGAGCACCAGGACGTGGCTGCTCCAAGTGCAGCTTTGCTCAGGCCCTGCTTGGTTAAGCTGAGGGATTATCAAACCCCAGGCTATGCAAGAAGATGGCAGTGTGGCCAAAACAGATGAAAAGGAAGATGGTGCCTGTAGTCAGGAGCAAGGTGTACTGCTGAGGACCATCGTTCCCAGTCTTCCTGAACACTTTCCCTCCTTTCAATATGCAGTTTTCCAGGCACACAGCTCTGGTTGGTGTCTGTGGGCTGCCATCATGTGGCTGGTCCGGGTCTCAGCAGGAGGATGGATGAAGCATCTGGACAAACCAGATGCATCAGTTCAGACAATAACACCCCCACATGCAAACATATATCCCTGGTGGCACAGATCTGGCACAGAAAAACCTCTCTCATCCTCAGATGGCTGTCAAAGCCTACAGTAGAAACACACTCAGCCTGCTAGAGAATAAATTCTTTGCTGCTTGGACCCAAAGCATCACAGGCAGTAAGCAGAACCAACCTGTTAATATTCCACAAGCCTGCCTGAGATACTCAGTCCTAGGCCAGCACCCCTACCTGAGGCTGCTGCTCCTGCAGGATGAGCCACCATGCAGCAGCTTCTCCTACTATGCCATTCTCCAACACCTCATCTTTCAACCTCTCTCCCTATAGAGGACTGATGGAAGTAAAAGTGAGAGAGATTCTGAAGCCCTTCCCTCCTTCCCCCTACTTAGGAGCTGGGCTCTAACTTCAGGCCATTCATCTGGGGGAGTCAGGGCACTGGAGTGCACTCAGCCTCATACTCCAGGCCACGCACAAGCCAGCCCTAACGCCTTGCCCTTTGAGACTTGACTTCCCTGTGCAAGAACTGGAGCAGGCTGTTCAGCTTCACCACAACCCCATAAAAAAGGGTTGTCAGCAAGCTCTGTTTACTCCTGTTGCATCCAAACTTCCTTCCTCGGAGAGCTGCTGGCCACCCTCCTCCACCCAGCAAGCAGACAGGGATGCTGGTTGCCTCCAGCCCCAGACATTCATTCCTCTTATTCCCCCCAGACCAGTCTGCCCTGTCTCAGCTCTGAGGCATCACAGACCTGCAGCCATGTGACATCATTTACGTACGATTTCCTTAAGAGTTCAGCTAACTTGGCCTGCCTGTATCTCTTGTCCTCTGTACAGGACTGACCTCCAATTCCAATCCTGCTCCACAGCAGCCCCAGAACAACTGCAGGCATGTGTTTCAAGAGTATAGGCAAAGCTGGTAGCACGGGCTGGGTTTCAGAATAGCAGACCCATCCTGTCACAAGCATGTGCTTGCAGTCAGAGCCTGCCAAACTTTCAAACCACTGGAGTGAAATTTTTGGAAAGTTCCAGCTGATACAGTTCAGCTATTCCAAGAACTAGATTAGAGAACATATTTTTGCTCACACTCAGGATAATCTTGTAACTGCTCTGAGAGAACGTAGGGCCTCTGTGCTTCAGAGGAGGGATCTATAACCAGGAAGGGAACACTGTTCCATGAACTGGGGTGATGCATTTGCTGTTCCCAATAAATTCATATCAACTACACTGGATCTCAAATGTCCTTTTATAGTGTATGGACATAACTTGAGAGTATCAAAAAGCCATAACTCAGCAATTTATCCACGTAAAAGAGCTCGATTTTACAACATCAGCAGATGAGGTAACATTTCTGAAGGACTTGTATTTCTGCAGTAACTGTAGTGACTATGCCAACCTGAAGATCTACAGTGACTCACGCGAGCCAAGCCCCAATTTGCCTCCCATAGCAATAAAGATGAGAGCAATCTCCCAACAGGGCTGCAAAAGGCACAGTTTGCCTTAAAGTGCAACAGACAGGGGACCAGGTCTTCCTGCAAGGTGAGCAGGCAGCTGGGGCAGGACCAGGGGAGAAAGGCTGCAGCCCTGGCAGAGGGGCTGAGCTCACCTGTGTCCAGATGTGCCCCCTGCTCCAATGTGCCCAGCCTGGCTGCATCCTCCTGCATGGAGCTTTCCTTAGCTTCTCTGCTTCCCTCGCCCTCGGGACCTTTGCTGGGAACTGCCTCCAGCAGCTTCTCCTGCTTCTGGATGAAGGACTCCATTGCAGCCAGCGACAGGGAGCCAGACACCTGCAAAATTACCAGCGTGTTAGCAGCAGCCTCCACTGCTCAGACAGCCCCACCGCCTGGTCTGCAACTTGCTCTATCCAACAGCACAACCAGGGCTGCTCAGGGCCTTTCTGCAAAGGCCTGGCATGCAGGAACAAGGCTGCAGCAGCCACCACCTTTGTGCACGTGGATAATTCCAAGGCAGCACCCCAACAGGGCAATGATTAGGAACATGAAAGGATCGTAAGAGGGATCTGAACTTACAGTGCCGCCCTCCCTCACAGCGTACACGATCCTGTCATGTACCTCACTCACACTCAGCACTGGCGTGATTTTACTGGATGGAAACCTCAGCCTGGACCTGCAGAGGAGACACAGAGCACAGTCAGGCTTTTCTCTGCAAACTGTGAGTGATGAGTTCCCCAGTTTCAGCCAAGAACCTGTACCAGCTATGTTTGTCCAGTGTCATGCCCAACCACAGAAGTCTGACCAGAGCTAAAGTGGTCCAAAACAGCACCTGTCCCCACCTAGGATGACTAAGAACTAGCTGTCAAACCACACAATTAAAGCTTTAAATTACTTGTGCTCAGCTACAACATTCTTTAACATTGGCATAGCCAAGGCTTTCCAATATCCACCACACAAACGTCTTCTTTGACACACGCAGATGCTCAGCAAGGTGTGAGCACATCAGCACGTCCAGGAAAGTGTTCAGAAAAAATCTGAGTTGAGACACACTCAGCAGGATTGTGAAATTCAGTTATAAACACATATACAGAAAGGAGGATATGAAAAGGCATTTTGGATTTGGGACATGTAAAATAGTCTGTTTATCATGAAGGAATTTCCTTTTCAGCCAAGATGCTTTAGAAGTTGAACTCTTTTTCCTCCTTTTTGTTCTCCCCCTTTTTTATTTTTAAAATTTGTATCCAAAGCTTTTCCTAGCAAAACATCTCTTCCCTGGAAAAAGAAGCTATATTCATGCAGAAACCTTCCCTTCTCCTGTAAGGGAACAACCACTGACGTGTAACAGGGCACATCACACAAGCAGCACCAAGCATTGGTAAGCAAGGTAGGAGCAATGGCCTTCAACATTGCTGCTAAATAAATATCCAAACATTTGCTGGGCAGAGTGTCATGTCACACTGAAACACAGGGCAGAGGCAGGAGTAAACCTTCAGGCAGACACTAGAGGTAGAACTAGGTGGAGTGCTATGTTTTCTTCTGGGCAATTAGAGATCTGTGCATGGAGTAATTGTTCTCACCCATAGCAACCCAATGCCACCTATGTAGGTAATAAATGTCTGAGGGTAAAAAGCAGTTCTCCAGGAGCACCAACACCTTTCCCAGCAAATGTCACTGTCTCAGTTTCCTCAGGAATAAACCACAGGCAGAAAAACCTTCAGCAGCAATTGCTGTGGAAGCCTGACCATTCCTGGAAAAGCTTTAACCCAAACAGGAGCTCAAATACTCTTGCTGAACACGGGAAAGAGAAAGTAACTCAGCTAAAGGATGACAGCTGAAGGAGCCCTTACTTGTTGGCCTTCTTCCCATCTGTCTGAGATTTCCCATCCACTTCAGACTCGCTAAGATCCTCCGTGGGGCTCTGGGGCTCCGACCTGGGGAACGCCGTCTTCAAGGTGTCCACAATGGCATTGACAACAATCTGCAAGAGCCAGCAGTGCCACCAATCATTGACAGTTTTCCCAAACAAGAATCAAGAGTTTTAAGACTTGCAGCATCCCTATGTTCGATGAGAACAACAAAGCAGGCTCTGACCCTTCCTAGCTTTATGGCTTTCTGGGCAAGCTCACCCCAGTGTTTGAGGTTTTTTTGCTCCTGCAGCAGCACTACATACAGACAATGAAGCCCAAGAGGCAAATGCACAGGAAAATGAGTGCAAATCAGGAGGTTCACACAACCAGTTCCCCACTTGCCTACCTTGTCTATCCTGGAGACAACAAAGGGTTTCTTGACAAACGCAATCCTGGCGTCAGTGTTCAGGGCAAGGAACTCCTGCACCTCCTCACTGTTTGCAATCTCGGGGACTGCACACAATTGCTGCAAGGGAAGAGAGATTTAGGTCTTGTTTGAGTCAGTTCCCAGCTTTCCCATGCCAAGTGAAGCAGAAAACACCTGATGTGCTCCGCTGTGTCAGTACAGAACTACCCCGAGCCACTGCTTTATGTAAAAAATAAATAAAATACTTGAAAGCTAGCACAAGAGCCCATCTCTCCGGTCTAACATATCAGCTGTTATCTGATCACTGCACCAAAGGAAGGGGAACGGTGAGAATCCTCTCAGCAGCCAAGGGAAGCGGTGCATGCAGGCACTAAGCAACCATCTCACCTTCAAGAAAGATTCCAGCAGACTTTTTCTGGCTTCCACTTTATCGCTGTCCATATTTCCAAATGGGAGATCAGGGAACAGTTTCTTTGGTCCTTTGATATCTTGAAATAAAACACACACACATCTGCAAGCTCCTGAGAACTCTAAGAGCTGTATTAAAACCTTAATGCTCTCCCACTTAAGACTACCACTACCCACTGCCCTGCCTCAGCCCAGGACCACACACCACCTACAGCAGGCTGACTGAATCAGACCTTAAATCCACACAGCATCTGCATGGAAACATGGTAAATTCAGGGCTTTCAGTGTTTTTTTTGATTTATAATAAAGCTTATATTCACCACCTGCTTGTATATGAACAAGACACCTGCAGAAAACCAACGTTTTGGTGGCGTTGTTCATTTTGCCAAGGTGCAAAAACGCAAAAGGCAGTTTGGGAACAAGGGTGCTTTTTGCAACACTGGAATTTGCCAGGGAAAGAAATTCCTCCTCCAGTCAGCTCTGCACAGGCAGTGGAGGACACAGGCACCAGGAACAGCCCAGCACCCAGATTGGCTCAGAAGGGCTGGGGACACTCAGAGAAGAGAGGGAAGGGTGTTCAGAGGGCTGACGCAGGCACTGACTTTTCAGGAACTTGCGAAGCTCTGGCTTCTCCTCCAGCCTGGTCTGGAGGTTGAGGAACTCGCGGTAGCGGCGGTTCACGGTGTGGTAGGCCATCTGCTGCAGGCTGCCCGCGCTCTCACCCTCCAGGGCTGTCTCATACTGAGGAGAAAAGCAGCAGTCGTTAAACCCTACAGACCCCAAAACAATCCTGACGCACTGCGTTGCACGACAATTTCTCAGCACACAAAAAAATTTGGGCATGGTGATGATGGGTCAGCAGTTGGATGGGATGATCTTAGTGGTCTTTTCCAACCTTAACGGCTCTCTGAAATCCCTCACGATGAGGGGATGGGTGAAATGGGGACACGAAGGACTCACCTTGACGGTGTACAGGGTGTAGGGGTGGAAGCCGGTCCCGCTGTGCTCGCGGGCGGTGATGGTGCCGGTTATGCGCAGGTTCTGGATGACCACTGGCCCGTCGGGGCTGCTGAGGGGCTCGAAGCTGAAGGTGCTGATGGGAGCCGTGGGGGAGGAGGAGAGCAGGGGAAGGGGCTGCCCAAGGTCCAAGGGGCTTTGTGGCAGGCCCTCTGGTGCCCCCAGTTCCTTCCCCAAGCTGCAGGGTCTCTGCGAGGAGGGCTTCTTGGGGATCTCCTCCTCCGTCTCCACTGCTGGGTCAATGTGGATGTCAGGGCAGGAGCTCAGAGGGAAAGCAGAGGGGAGAAGCAGGCTGGTGTCGGTGCTGGTGGCATGGCCATCCTCCACGTCCCCCATCCCATCCTCCAAAGCATCCGGTCCTTCCAGCACAGCAGGGACATCGGGGAGAGACTCATGGAGAAGCTGCCCAGCAGGTGATGGTGCCAGCAGCTCCACGTCATGGCCTGGATCAGGCACAGGGGACTCCAGCTCCAAACCCTCGCAGGGGAACAGTGAGCCCAGGGCCTGTGGCCGCAGGAAGGGCCCCTCGCCGTGACTAGGCCTGCTCGCGGCCTCCTCAGCCTCCTCGCCACTGGCCCCCCCAGGTGCTTCCATGGCCTTTGGGGACGGGGACAGCCCCGCTGGGGCAGCACCTGGCTGTGCTGCGAAGGGCACAGAGTCCGGCACCGAGGCCGCAGGGCTCAGCTCCTGGCCCCGCGGCCTCCTGGAGAAGGCCGCGACCAGCAGCAGGTTGATCCAGTCGGGGTCGGCCATCTTCCTGACAGCGGGCAGCAGCACGTTGCAGGCCACCAGCTCCACCACCACGAAGCGGCCTGTGCGTGTCTCCAGGTGGGGCGGGGGCACCAGCGCCCGCAGCAGCAGCTCCACAGAGGCCCGGGCGTAGCTCGCCTCCGCCATGGGGCTGTGCAGGGCCGGGTGCAGGCCCGACACGCGGCTGTACTCCTGCCACAGTGGCCGCCCGCCCGGCCTGGTGTCCCGCAGGGCCTGCAGGTAGCTCTGGAGGTGGTGGCCGCACAGCAGCAGCAGGCGGTGGGCCAGGGCCTGGCGATCCACGCAGCCCATCCGCCGCCTCAGCTGGGCCGCCAGCCCTGCCATGGCCTCCTCCACCTCGGCCTCGAAGCCGCGCTCGCTGCTGACGGTGCGGTACCAGGAGGAGACGAAATCCCGCACCACTTTGCTGATGGTGCTGCGTATCTCCCGCTCCAGCTGCTCCTCTGCCTCGGGGCTGGGGGCTGCAGGCCGCAGGCTGCCAGCAAAGCGCTCCAGGCGCAGGCGCCGGCCCGGCCCACTCAGGGCACGGGGGCCCAGCCAGCCGCCCAGCACCGCCATGGCCCCGCACAGCAGCCCCAGCACCCACGGGTCCAGCAGCAGCACCAGCAGCCAGCTCAGCACCACCACCACCAGCAGCAGCTCCCGGCGGCACGGCATGGCACTGGGGCTCAGTGATCGGGATCTGAAACGGGATCCCAGTGGGGTATCGGGGCTGCAACCACCAGGCTCTGTAATGGGTTCCTAACCGAGCGCCAGAGCTGCAACTGCCAGGACTCAACCAGACAGCTCCTTACCCAACACCTGGCTCCAGCTGTGGGCACCAGGGCTCAGCTGAGCTGCTGCTGGCTCCTTACTGGGCACCAGGCCTGGCAGTGAGGCTCGGCTGACCAGGATCTCAATCAGGCACTAGGGCTGCAGCCAGCAGAGCCCCACTGACAGGCCCCTTACTGGGCACTAGAGCTCAGCCAAGCTGCTCTTTACCCAGCAGACAGACTCTAAGTGGGCACTAGGGCTGCACCCAACATTCTTTTACCAGGTGCTAGGTCTCAATTGACCAGGCTCCCCCCTACCAGGCCCATAACGAGCCACCAGGGCTGCAATCAGCAGGCTCCCTCCTGGGCACAAGCGCTGGCACTAGGGCTCAACTGATCAGGCTCCCTACCAGTCCCCTTACAGGACACCGGGGCCACAACCAGCAGGCAATAAGGCTCTACCAAGTGGCCCCTCACTATGCTATGGGGCTCCGAGCAGCGGGCTGCGAGCCGTGCACCGGAGCCCTAACTCCCAGCCACCACCTCCCTGCCCGACCGGGCTCCCTACCTGACCTCTCACCAAGCACCAAAACTGCAACCACCGAGCACCAAAGCCCTAATCGCAGAGATCAGCCGCCCAGCCTCTCGCCAGGCCCTGGGACCGCACTACCGGTCACCGCAAGCACCGGATCCACCGCCACCGCTCCGCGCAGCGCGGGACCCGCCTCTTTTCCCGCCTTTTCCGGCCCCCCCCCGACCCAGCCCCCGGCAGCTTGGCGCGCGCTGCAGCGCCCCCTGGCGGCGCGCGCGGGGCGCTGCAGCCCCTGAACGCGCACTGGTGGGAACGGCTGCCTCGGTTGGATTTTTTTTGCATGCATTGGCGAAAGCGCCTAGCACATGTGCGTTAAGTTTTATTTTGCATGTGCTAAGAAAAGAAGAGTCTATACCCTTGCATTTCTTGTTGTGCACACATGCATTAAGGAAAAAAATGCACTCCTACGTTAACGTGGCTATATGCGGTTTTTAAAATATAAGTTTTGTATCTGCTTTATTTATAAAATACCTCGGTGTTGGTATAGGTGGGTAGTTCTGGTGCTAATCAGCCCCACCTGTGCTACAGCTGCTGGGCACCGTTGGAAGCACCTGAAGCTCATTAAGCACCGTGAAAAACAAAGATGCGAAGGGGTCGGGTTACAATGGGAGCTATGGGGCCTGGCCCAGGTGGGCACTGCGAGCAGCACAGGTGCTGCTTGGAGTGTGGCTGGGTGGAGCAGCAGCACCTATACATAGGGGCTGGAAGCAGCAGCTTCTGGTTGCTCCCCAATACAGTGTTGGCCTTAAGCCTCTTGCTGGGGGTGTGAAGAGCCCACATTTAGTTTCTGCTCTGTAGAAAGATAAGGGTGATTTACAAAGCATTCCTGAAGTTGGGGAGGGAGGTGGGCAAGGTGCTTGGGGGTGCCTTAGCTGTGAACTGGGAAAGCCTGAGGAGCAAATCTGGGTTCTGGTGATTTGAATCTGGGCTCTGGTTATCCTGGAGAGTTTTTTTTGTGGTGTTTGCACTGAGTGGTGGCTGGGCTGTGCCCCCCCAGTGCTGCTGGGAGCTGGAGGTGCAAGGGGGTTTGTATCTGAGATGTCCCAAAGCCGTTGGGGATTTTGCTTCTCTGTGGTTGCAGCTTTTGGTTTGATATGAGCAGCAGAAAAAAACCTCAGAAACAATCTAAGAAGCAGGGAATGGTTCTGGCTCCCCAGGCTGCAGCCCCTGTGTACACTGAGCAGTGCTCTTTGCTTCTGACTTTTCCTCCTTTCTGGGTGTTCCCACCTCTTTATCTATCTACAAAGCTTCACAGGTGCACTAACAAGCCCAAGGAGCACTTAGTGTTTTTTTCTGTTTCTCCTTGAACTAGCTTAGGCTTGGCAGAGCTGGGGGCAAGCCTGGGGGCAGGAGAGGCCAGGAGCAGGGAATTGCAGCTGGTGGGTGGCGAGGGGCCATGTGCTCATCAGGGCACTTTTCATTGCTGTGGGTAAAGCCATGCCAAGCACAGGTGCCATGGGGAGCTGTTGTTCTTCTGTGGTGCAAGCATGGCCAATTACAAGAGATTAATTTATCATGGGTACAAACAAGGAATCTGGCAGCTTATTATTAATGGGTAAATGCAGAGCAGTGCATGGTGTTAGTGCTGCTCTGGGGAGGTGGGAGCCTCCCAGCATCCAGGGTTGGGTCACCTGGATAAGGTGGCATCGCCTTTTTTAAGCATCCTGGCTTGTGCCAATCAAAAAATCATCCTGCTCCCAACCCCGAGGGTGAGACTTCTGCCTTCGTTAAATAGTGCTCAGCTTAACGAGCTGCTCCTGGAGATGCCTTATGGAAGTTACAGCTGTGTCTGGGAGTTGTAATGGGGGTGGGTGTAAATGATGCAGAAAGGAGCTGGCTCAGGTATGCGGGCTCCTGGAGGGCTGTAAAGTTTGCTGCAGTGCTGTGGAGGAGGATGAATGGCAGCCCGGCCCTGCTGCCGCTGGGATGAGGACAGATAGCTGCAGCCCCTGCTCTGACAGGGGGTTCCCATGTGGGAGATAACTCGTGGTGTGCTTCCCCTTGCAAGCAGACACAAAGGAGGCAGTGGTGTGGCAAAGCAAGTGCCTTCATCCTGGGGCTAATTTCCACTCCTTCCCCCCCTCAAAAAAAAAAGGCAAGAGCAGCTCACTCAGATGCAGAAGGCAGCTTCCATAAATCCATCCTTGATCTTTCCCTACTGTGACACTGAGGCTGTTGTTGCTGTGCTTGTGGGAGGATGGGTGTCTTCAGAGTGCACAAAGATGGACTCTGCCTTCAGATGGGAACTCAGGGATGAGGCACAGAAGTCATAGGCACCAAACCCTTCTGTGGGCTTGGAAGAGGAGGGGAGCATGAAACTGTTGGGATGGTTTTTCTCTGACATGAGCTAAAAGCATCCTCAGCACAGCCCTGATCATAAGGCCCTTCAGGTGCCAGCCCTGAGCCCTGCAGCTGTTGTTTGTTCATTGCTCCCCACCTGCATCCTGCCTGCACGTTGGGGAGTTCTGGCCCCTTGCACCTTGTTGTTCTGCTTGTTTCCTGCCTCCTTAGCAGCACAGCAGAGCTGTTAACACGGTGATGCTCTCTGCCTCTGGACCACAGAGGCTGTGGTGGGACCCTGGTTGCTGTAGAAATGGTGGAAGTGGGACATCCTACCCAAATGCACTCACTCTTAGCACATCAATCTCAGCAAGAGCATTTGGGGAGGGACTTCCCTGCCTTCAGGAAGCCTTGCCTTTAAATTATTTAAGAAGCTGCTTAAGCAGCTCAGCTGTTGTGCATGGAATTTGTCAAGGCTCCATCAGCTCTGTACAGCGCAATGTGACAGCCATACTTTTATTACAAGCAGCGTATTAATCTTGGAATAGTGCTATTTGTTTTCCTCTCTTGCTTTTATGGTGCTTAAAAGCATGTATCTTCTCCTGAAAATCAATAACTAAAGCCATGAATAATAAAAAAACACCGCGGTGAATGGCTCGTGGAGATCCTATGGCTGTAAGTTGCAGCAGTAATGACTCTGTTTGCTATCCATTAAGTATGGGAACTCAGAAGAATTATGCAGATTATAATAGCTGTATCAACATAAGTATGTTTTGCTGATAGACTTTCCTGATTGGATCCACGGGATGTAAGCCTGCTAATCCCCTGTGCAGAGGACCTGATTATATGAGCGTGCTCTGCAGATCTGCAGATAGAAAGTGAAGAAACAATTAAAAAACATTGGCCGGTGTGTGGCATTTCTCAGGAGTGCTCTGGTGGCTGCTGTGTTTGTGTTTCTCTTGAAGCAGATGTGTGTGGTTGTTTTGTTTAATTTTTTTTGGCTTTTTTTTTTTGGTGGGTCTTTGGAAGCCGACAGACCCAGCTCCAAGCTGTGGTGCTCGTGTGTGCTTTAATGCTTGATGTACAAGCAGACTTGCCCCGTGCTGAGCCTTAAATGGCACTGGGGCTTTGCACTGTGCCCCCTCACCTCGGGAATGGATGCTGGGGGTACCTTGATTGATCCCCACCGTGGGCAAGCACAGGGATTGCTCATCCAAGTGCCCACCTGCACCTCTGTGTGCTGCCAGCATGGGTACTGCTAATTGGCTCTGGGTGTTTGCATGCCATGCACCTTCCCTTGCTCCCCTCCTCGCCTTCCAGAACTTGTTGGCTGAAGCTAATAATGGAGCTGCAATGAAAAGAAAAAACAGCCTGTAATTAAAAAATCTGCTTGCTGTGCACTTGACAGTCTTCAAAGTGGTGCGATTTTGTATGTAAAAATTTACATGTAAGATCTGCTGATTAACATCGCCTTGCTTAATGTCGTATGTCACTGCAGGAGGTGGCAGTATGTTGTGATCTCTGCTCTTTTAATAATGCTTCAGATTTTGTACAGCTGGGGAAACTGAGGCACGGAGCTGTGACAGATCCTCCTTGTTCTTCTTCCTAAGCTGTGCTGCTTCCTTGGTGCTGTGTGATTTAAACCAGCTGGAAAATTTCCGTGTGATGCCCAGGAAGACTGATGTAGCTAAATTCCCCATCCTGCTGGATCTCCTTGGTTGTGTCTTGCCCTGTGCTGCTGTGAGCTTGTTGGCTGCAGGCTCCTGGTGCACCTGACGAGCCCCTTGGCTCCCCTCTGCCTCTTGCATCCATGCTTGGAGAGATTCTGGCAGCTGCTGAAAGGAGTGGAAAGGAGGTCGCTGCATCAGGGCTCAGCAGAGAGACGATCCCCAGTCAGCATAGATGCATACAAAATTTTGAAACATCGCTCTTTATTTATTTTTATTTTAATGTTTGAGGAAAAGATGAAAGCACCTTTCCACCAGAATATCTTCCAGCATCTCTGCTCTGTGCTGAGTGATGCTGTGGCAGCTCTGGGTGAGACCTGGATGGCAGAAGGGACTGGGCTGGGATTTCTGTCCTTGTGCACCCAGCTTGAATTTTTCCTAGAAAATGACCAAAAATGTAAAAAAGTTCAGGCTGCCACAGGATGAGCAGGTCTTAATTATGGCTTGAGTCCCATCTGGGATGTGCATACTCTTAATTATGGCTCTCAGCTCCCCCAGAAGCCTGTGTTGAAGGGTGCTGCGTTGAACCTCGTTAGGACATCAGCTGTAGGGTTGGGTTCAACTCTGCCATATAGAGAGAGAGCAAGGGGATATGATCTGGGTTAGCAGAAGTTCATCTCTGGGGGAAGGAGCTGGAAGCAGGACGGCATCTCATGCCCAGATGAGGAAGCCATTGCTGCAGCAGCACACCCGATGCTGCCTGGCATCCCATTAGCAAATAAAATTGTTATTTTCGGGATAACGCCGTGAGTTAATGTGATGTGCGCATCGCCAAGCCCCAAACGTGCTGCATGCAGAATGGGGCGAGTTGCAGTGATGAATGTCATGCAAAACTCCAAGGCACTAATTGAAGGTGGTTTCAACAGAATATTCAATTAATGCTCTCTGCGTCGCAGACAGTCTGGAGAAGGCGCAGTTTTCTCCCGAGGATCTGTGTTACTGTGCAACAAACAGATGAAAATGAACCGTTTTATGGCCTTCTAATTGAAAGTCGATGCACCAGTTTTATTAAAATTTTCATGGTGGGGGGAACGGGATGCCTCAGGGGCTTGGTAATGGGATGAGTAAGCTCTGCCTTTGCTGCTCACATCCAGCCCCGGGCAGAAGCAGCTGAGAGCAAATGCTGTGCTGTCCCTGGTGGCACCGGTGGTGTTAGCAGGTGGCCCTGGTGCTGCTGGAGCATCCCTGGGAAAAGCATGTGGAGCAAAGTGCTGGGCCAGCAGAGTGGAGAATGGATTTTTCCACCCCTCTTTGTGGCAGAAGGCTGAGTTGGTTTGTTTTTCAATTTGTTTCACCCTCTTTTTTTTTTTTTTGTGTTGTCATGCTATGACCTGGGGGGGGCTGAAGCTCATCAATAGGGCAATGCAGCAGGAGCATCTCCATGCCCACCCCTCTGGGGACATACTGCCCCATATAGATGGAGAGCCAAAATATGAAATAAAACTTCAGAAAAGTCTGCACATTGGCTGTCTGATGGATTGAAGCTGTTAGCTGGGCCCTTCCATAGCGTTGCACGAGTCCTAATTTATGCTCTCGCACCCAATGATGATTTAGCTATTTTAAAGCGTTATTTATGATGAGTTCCTATACCCATTTTGCCATGGTGATTGTGTTGTGATAATGGGAATTTACAGTCCTCTCTGACAAGAGACTGTAAAGCAACCGGCTGGATATTTTTTTGTATTCCTACAGGCCTAATTTGTAACATAAAGCACTTAATAATTGTTATTAATGAACCTGCTGCGGTCGGTCTTATGGACCCAGCTGGAAATCACATCTGCTATCGGATCTGCAGCAAATCCCTGCGAGTGGAGGGGAGCATGAGCAGGACAGATCTGGGGAGGATTGTGGCAAAAGTGGGAAATCACCCCACACTGCTATGGACAAAATGTGGAGAGGTTGGATCTGTGGATTCATGTGATAAAGTGTTATTTGTCCATCTGGGTGACTTTAATTGTTGCGGATCCTAGCGTGGCTCAAGGGAAAGAGGAGTGTTTAATAAAAATGTAAGAAAGAAACATATGGTTTCATAGGGACGGGGGTTTGGGGACAATGAAAATGTGTGTTTGTAAACAACAACTGTCAGAAGAAGGCCTATAGGGATGCCTGTGCCCATCCCTCACTTGGATGGGGAGCAGCTGAGGGTTTTACAGCCAGCCAGGGGTCTGACTGCTTCCAGTCTGGAGAGCCAGCCGGGGGTGGAGGGATAAGGGATGCTCTAATTTTTCCATTGGGTTGCATGTGACCTTGGGAGAGATGTTGAATCTTCCTGTGCCTCCCTTCCTGGCTGAAGTAGGGCTGTGCTGGAGCTCTCTGGGTGGCAGCAAAATGGTGTGAAGCTACAGGCAGCACGAGCCTGGGTGGCAATGCCTTCTGTTAAACCTCCCTCCTGGTGGACTCACCTTCATGGTGTGTTCAACAGCTCGGGATCACAGGATCAAAGCGTGGAATCCTCTGTTACCAACAAGCAATGAGAAATCAGAGTACTTCTGGAAGGTGTACTCCTCTTCCAGGTGCTGATATCGATACTTAGGTGGCTTCAGAGGGTCGGAGCATCCCCCAGCTGAGCCCTCTCCTCCCCACTTGCAGCCCCGTGTGTTGTCTGTGGCTGAATGTAATGCTTTGAAGTATCAGCACCTCTTTGCAAGAGGAATCTTTTGCATAATTGGTTTCTGACAAGGCCTAAAATACTATTTAGAGTTGCACGGCTGAGTGTTAATTTATGCCTGTACTCCTGAGCGTAACTTTGTTATATGGCAGCGTTATTTACGACGCAGGCTCAGATCCATTGTGTGTTGGTGATAATGGAGATAGATAGCTCGTTGTGGCAAGAAGCTATAAAAGAAATGGGGAGATGTTTCTCTGCAGTTATGGACTTAATTTTTTAATGTGAGATATGGTAGCGATCGTCAGTGATGTGATCTGATAGTCAATGGGAAGCAGGATGGCAGAGGGTTGGGCATTTTTTTTTTCTTTTTGGGAAATAAGTTGCTTCTGGATGATGCTTTTCAGCTCCTGCTGAGTCTGAGCACTTCTTGCAGCATTTTTAGTGACTTGAAATCAAAATAGCGGGCGCTGACTTGTCGCTTCTCTTTCTGTTAAATATAATTCTCACATTTAATTAAAACTTAAATCGTATAAAAAATTAATCTGATGTATTTAATTTGATAAATCTTAGCCTAGCAGAGATGAAAAAATGCATTTTGCTGTAGCAGTTTTGATATCCTTGAGTGTTTTGAGCACTTGTGCTTTGTGTTAGGGCTGGCTCCTCTGTCCTCCCCCAAGGCACGGGTTCTGAAACACTTGGGCATCTCCTTGCCCTTCAGCCTGAGATCCATCTTCAGCCACGTGTTTTGTTGGCTTTGTTTTGAATGGGATTGAAACACTGTTTGGAAACTCCATCAGACATTACAGGCAGGAACATGTCTTGGTTTTGCATTAGCTATTTGCGTCCTGCTTGACGAAGCACAACAGGAAATAATTGGGGAAAGCAAGTCTGAGGTTCAAGTTGCTTCAAAACAAAGAATGCTAATGTGAGATTTCGAAGTATCAAAGCAGGATGATTCCAAGTTGTCGGATGTTATTTTTCTTTTTTCTGTGAAATGAAATTTCTGCAGGGAGAAGACCTGACTCTGCAGAGTGTTTCACTTCCAACAAATCTCATTTTTTTTCTGATGGAAAACGATTCCACCCAAGCTTTTTCCAGCCAGGTCTGCAGCTTACCCTTTCTGGGCCAGATTTATTCCTTCCCTCAACATGTTTCCTTGTAAGCGAGACCGCCCCAAAGCTCTGGGAAAGGAATCAAAACAGCTGCGGGTACTTCAAAGCGTGGCGGTTGTGTTAGATGTCCTGCAGCCACCGATCCAGCGTGGGACGTGACCCCTTCCCAGGTGTCCCCCTCTTCCAAAGGCCTTGAAAAGAGCCCTGATAGACTGAACTCAACTTCTGCTGAAATCGCCTGCCTGTGATACTTTCCCTGTGAAAATGCAGGGGATTGGGGAATCTGAAAGAAGCATGAGCGAGATGAAATGAGAAACGAGGGGGAAGCTGACGAGCAGGCAAGGTGTTAGCAAGATGGAAAGAGTAAAGGCTTTACTGCAAACTGTAAAAGCCAAGATGAAACTATCACATCAGACATAAAGCTCACAATTTACCAATAGCTGGGCTGCAGTAAATCACTGAGCAGGGAGGAAGGGGGTTTGCAGGAGCAAAGGGGAAGAGAAGTGGTGGTCCTGCCCATTTGTGGGTCTGTGAGCACTTAGGACAAATGTGAGCAAAACTGAGGCTGGTCCCCATGGGCTCTGCAGAAAGCAGATCATCATTTCCTGGGACAGCCCAGGGAATGTGAGGAAACGGCTCATTCTTGGCTTCCCCATGGGTTTTCCTACATATTCATCATTTCCTGGGAGCTCCTCGTGGGAGTACGACGACATCTGTGTTGCAGTGTATGGGGAATTAGAGCAGTGCCCACAAGAAATGGAGGAAATCTTTTGTTTAGTCTTGAAAGCTCATTCCTAAGTGGTGCAGAGGATGCTTGTTAATATTCCCTCTGAAGGCTGCTCGTGATGATTCTTCACTTTCTACATCACATTTAGAAATTTTCTTTAAACTGCTATCACTTAAAAATCTTCTTGGCAATTATGGTTGTTTAAAAAAAACTTAAAGAAAATCCCCAAGGTCAGAGCAGTCTCATCTTTATATGGATTGCAATAAATTACTTCCAGTCTATTCATAGGATAGGGAAGACCTTTTTATGTAGAAAGGATCATTATAGAGTTGCCAGGTCGTTAATTACATTGGGTTCTTCTACTCGCGATGCGAGTCATTTCCATGAAGCTGCTAAGATCATGGTGAGAGATAATGCAGTAAAAAGTGCATTAAAATGCTTCAAATGTCCTTTGCTCCAATCTGTACATCACTCAGAACTACAACTGATTCCGAAAGGGCACTGCCAATTTAAATCAATAAATTTTTACTGGTTTGGCGGTGGCCTGTATAGATACTTAGAGTCAAGGCAGGGGGCTGGTAGCATATTCCGTGTTGATGCTCAGAAGTATTAAAGTTTAATAGACTTTCCAGCTCCATTCTGGCTGCCTGTCACCTTGGTGCAAATCCAGAGTGGCTCCATTGCAGCTGATGGAGGGATGCAGGTGCATGGGCAGGATCTGGCCCTCGGTGCCTTATTTACCACTCCAGCCACCTGCTTCAGGAGATAAAGCAGCTGCTATCTCTCTAGCTTTAAATGTGACATTCAGCCAGTGATGTGCCTGGTCCCCTCCTTGCTTTAGATGCTTGTTGATTTTTCTTAAATGTCAGAAGAGTTTTTAAATGTTCATTTGAATGCGGCAGCGCGGCTCTCCCACGAGGGCTGCCTGGTAAACGTGGGGTGGGGGCATCAGCCCTCTCCTTTATTAGCAAGGAGAGATTTTTAGCCGCCTTTATTAATAAGAGATTTTTGCTGTGTCTTACCTCCCTTTAAGAATGCCATCCCTTTTTGTAGGCATCACTGTGTGCCTGGGGATGGGCAGTTCTCACTCCCCCCCCTTTCCTCCCATCTCTTGATGGGGCAGAGAGAGGCTGGTAGCAAAGAGCAGTTTGGCATTTCCTAAGGTGCACATCCTTGAAATGGCTGCAAAAATGCATCTCAGCATCATGGCTTGCCCTTGGTGTGAAGCAACGTGAGCTCAAGCCCTAGGTTCAGCTCATCTCTGTGCCTCCAGTTCCCTGCTGCTGGTTGTGGTGAGCACTGTGCAGTGAACCCGTGTTCCCAGGTGAAGGTGGGAGATGCTTGGAGGATGCCAAGGAAGCTCGAGGAATAGGGGGCTGCTGGCTGGGTGCTCTGACACTGCTGGTGCTAAAGGTGGAGCAGGGAAAGCTGGCTCTCTGGAGCTTCGTATTCAATTTGGTTTAGGATAATAAATAATAAACTGGAAGTGCTGTTAGTGAGTCTGTGAACCTACAATCCTGGAGAAATAGTTTCCTATGCATGGAAAGGATGATTCTGAGTTATCAGTGTGGCTAGCTGGGAGAGATTTAAAATCATAGAGGTCTTGAAAACATGTTGAAGGTGGAGCTGATCGGTAGCTGCACTGAACTAGCACTGCTGTGAAGGCTCAAAGCTTTGTGTCAGCTGGAGACCATCTCGGAGCTGGGCTGTGGTGACCCATCTGAGGCCATGGAGATGAATCTGGGGAGTGTTAGCAGGGGCTGGGATGCAGGGCTTGCTGCAGAAGGATGCTACACCAGCGCACACCTGAAAGAGGAGGATGCAGCATCCAGGCGCTGCTCTTGCACAGATCAAGTGATGTTTGCAGCTCTGAAGTGTGAGCAGAGCTCTGCCCCATGCCTGGAGTGGGGCAGGCACAAATGCACCGTGTCTAATCACGAGCTCAGAGCCTTCGCTATCAAACCTCCAGCTCTTCACAGCCTAATTACAACTTGCCTGGCGCATTGGTTACGACGAGCAATGAAGATATAATCAGTGCTGTTATTTGTCCTTCCCGGCTCCAGCTGTTAAAACAATTCCTCCTTCATAGCCCAGCCAATTTCATGGCTCTGATGTGTCCCCACTGCTTGCAGCCCGCTCCCGCATCCCCTGCGTTCGGTGCGATGCTCCACAATCTCCATGAAAGCAGCCTATTTCCTGCATGAAGCCCGTGAAATTGGGAAGATAATATTTTCAGAGCTGCTGGTACCCTGATTGCGTGTTTGTTTGAAATGACAGTTTATGTTGTCTCTCTCTTTCATTAGGGAGGTTCAGCGATCGCGATGTTATTAACTAACAACAGCACTCACTGCATATAAACATGATTCCGCAGAGACACTCCAAGGAGCACTTGAAGGCAGAGGGGAGGGAGATTGAGAAGGAAGAGAGATGCTATGCTTCTTGCCTTTTTTTTTTTTTTCCCCTTCCAGTGCAAGGAAGGTTTGGAAGAGAATTTTAGCTAGATGAAAGCTCAGAAGAGTTTTGTTTTGTACTGAAATCCCCTGACAGCAGATGGGAAGGGTAGCTCTGACTCTCTGGTGTGAGCTATCTGGCAATTCTTACAGCACTGGGCTCTGCCAGGGCTCAAGGACTTCCAGCATACAGACTACAGGCTGCTCTTAGGTGGCTCCCAAACAAAACCTCACATCTCCAATGCTGGCTGCTTCCAGGCACCATCCATGCCCTCAAGTGGAGGGATGAGGATCTTCCTATTCCCTTTCCAACCTAATCCACCTTTCAGAGGAGACTGGGATGCAATGTCCCTTGCTGCAGATGCTCCCTGGTGTTGGTAGCATCTCCCAATGCCCCTCGCAGCTCCACCTCTGTGCCAGGCAAATGCTGTCACTTAATTACTGCAGCATGACTGCATCCCAGGCAGACACAAGCTGCAGCCTCTGCACCAGCCCTGTGAAATCCCCTCTGACAGATTTGCTTTGCTTGGAACCTGGGGGAAGCCATGGCTGCAGGCTTGTCTTCTTTTAATGCAGTTTGGTGATGGGAATCAGTGTGGACTAACAAAACTACTGCTTAGATGGGGAGGGGGCGGGGGGGGGAGTTGGAGAAGGAGGAGGAGGAAAGGAGAAGGGGTTTCTCAGATTCCGTAAGTTAAAGATGTGCTGGATGCTGAGTTCCTGGAGTTTCCATTGATGGAGGCTTCTGGACCTAAAGCACCAGGCCAGTGCAGGAGCTGCAGCCACCAGGGTGTATGGCAGCCAGGCAGCATCCTTCCCTGGCAGCTGGGGGTGATGCTGAGTGCACTGGGGGAGCAGGGAGCATGGGTTCAGGATGAGAACTTCACAGTGTTAGCGTGGCTGGGTGGGAAGAGAAATCCTTGTGTTCTGAGGATGTATCGACCAGCCTGGAGGAGTTCTGTGAATCTTGGTTGTAGACCCCACTTGATGATAGACCCCTTGGTCTAGAAAATAGAGGTTTATATCATCAGGACTGGGGCTTGTTGCAGGGTTTTGCCCTCATCTCTCTCCTGTCTGTGTGGTGGAGGGAGGAGATGAATCGTTTTGTTGTGTGCATCAGCACCCGACCCGCATGGCGGCTGCGCTGCTGATTTCCCATGCTGCTGGTGCTGCCTCTTATTAAACATAACTGGCTGTGAAATGGGCTGCGGGGGGGTTAGCTGTCCCGAGGTATGGAGCTTGTTTTAAATGGAGCCAGCGAAGTTGCTTGTAGCCAGGGCTGCCCATTATAAGATCCTGTTTCCAGTGAGTCAACTCTCTGCCAAGCGATAATTGTTCAGGCTAAAAATTTCCATGCTGTAAGTCTGCCTTGGGCTATTTGAAACTGGGGAAAGGGGATCTTTTTCAGTCTGTTTAAAAGAAAAATAAATAAAAAAATAGAGTAACTTTACAATGGAGCTGAAGAGATCTCGTCTCTCCATGAGATGGAGGCAGAGACTTGGAGTTTGGCAGGGGGATGCGGATGCTGCGCAGAGCTGAGATTCAGCGGTGGGCATGAGCAGAGAGAGCAGAGCTGGGTCTGGTGAGAGATAACTGTCCATTTTCATTACCACCGACTCATAAACAGGAGCCTCTGCTGCGGCTCTAATAGCTGCTGTCTTGTTCAGCCCCATATGGGCTGGTTGGTTAATGTGGTTCTCCTGGCTAGATAGCAAAAACGTTCACGACAGGTTGTTAAAGGAGCTTGATTAAAGGTATAGCAATTTAGGAAATAGCAGAAGGCTTCTCATTCAGCCTTAATTTGGCCATTTGCATGGATTTGTTCACTGTGATTGTTTTGAATGATATAATTGGGTGTTATTTTCTCTATGGGAGTGCTTTATCTATTCCAAAGAAGTGCTAGCTACAGTGCAAACATCTCTCCCTGGGTTCTGCTTTGTCTCTGTCCTGTCTCCAGGAATAACCATCAACAACAAAGAGACAGCAGAGCCTGGTGAGGTCCTTAGATCCTGGTTTCCAGCAGCCCATGGCCTGGGGACTTTGTGAGCTGGACGTGAGGCTCAGCCCCTGTTCTCTGTGATTTTGATCTTTTTCTGACCTTGCCCATGGTTTTTGCCTTTCACAACACCTTGCTGCAACAAGTTTGACAAGCTAATTAGATGTGTGCGTGTGCGGAGAAAGCATTTCTTCAGGCTTTGCACTCAAGCCTGCAAAAAAAAAAAAAAAACCCAGTGCCTGAACTTCAGACCTGCCAATATCCCACCGTGCTGGTGGAGGGGAGCAGGGCTGCATCCCTCCCGTGCCCTGGAGGGATGCTGGAGGGTGGTACCCAAGGGGGGGGCTGGCGCCAGGCGGTGTCGGTGCCTCCCTGCATGTGCCAGCTGATTAGAAAGCAGAAGAATGGTAAGAGAAAATGGAAATGGGAAGGAGCTTGACAGCCCATGGAGAGGTATTTCAGCTGCAACACAAAACATTTGGTGGTAATTATAGAATAACCTTCATTTAAATGCAAATAAGCTTGTAATTAAGATAAGGGCTCTGTCATTTGCCAGTATTCCTTCCTCCTCCCCTCCCTTGCCAGCCATGAGTTGGGAGATGTTCCCCATCTCACTGGAGCTGCCTGTTTGCCTGAGGGCCCCTGGGGCAGGAGACAGGGCTGTGTTTGTCTGTTGCTGAGGTGCAGATATCATCTCTGGGTTATGCTGGAGCCTGCACCATGTGTGTGATGCTCAGCAGGAGCTGCAGGAGCAGAGCTCCTCCACCGTGTCCTGCTCTGCATAGGAAGAGCTTGGGGTCGAGTTCCAGAAACAGGCAGCGACCACTTTGTGCTGCCTAGGTGAGAGCAGACAGCATTGCATAGAGAGCTTCCAACCTTGCTTGTGGCTGGGATTTCCCAGAGACTGCTATTTGCTGGGAGAGAACAAGAGAAAATAAGGCTGCTCTTGGCCTTAGCCAGGATGCTAGGAACTGGACAAAGATGAGTTGGTAGGCTGAGCTGAAGTGAATTGCACATAGACCTCTGGATGCAACGTAATAATGTGATAATATTTTGACACTCCATCCTGGAGGTATTGGTGTCATCAGCACTGGAAACCTGCAGGTAATGACTTGTAATGCTGGGAAAAATCAGTGTGGAGGCAGCTGGCTGGGAGTACCTGAGTGCTGCAGCTTGTGCTGGAGCTCCCTGCATCCCTGCTCCCCGTGGGGATGGGCACCAGAGCACAGCACAGCTCAGGGAACAGCCACTGCCAGAAAGGTTAGCCAGCAACCTTTGCTTAAACTGTCTCAATCTGTATGAAATGTTATCTCTCCGCCTGACTAAAGATATGTGAGCCGAGGGAGCGGAGATGCTCCCAGATTGTATTTATCTAGCCCTTTGAAAGGGCGTTTGAGAAATTAACTCAGCAGCTTAGGAGAACTTTAATGTTTTGATAAGTGGCTGAAGCTGCTTCTTTGCTTGACACCCACAATTGAGCATCTCCATCCCAGTGTGGGGGACACAAACTCTGCTTCCAGCAGTGCAGAAGCTGCCATCCCCCCATGGTGCTGCTTCTGCCCCTTCCTTCCCAGGCTCTCCCCACTGGGAGCAAGCCCTTCTGTCTGCATCCATCCCTCCCAGCTGGGAGTGGGTGATGCTTGAGCCCTGAGGCCATCTGCATTGCAGATACCCATGGAAATGATGCCTGGTTTATTCATTTATTCTTTCTCTTCTTCATTTTCTGGAGACTTCTGCAGGTGTCAGTGGAGGAGGAAAGAGCTGAGTGAGTGCAGACCCCATTTTGGTAGGAGTGGAGGTGACTCCATCCCGCTCCAGGAGCAGGGACATGGGCGCTGTCTTGGGATGGTGGGATTTGGGGATGATTAGAGATGAGATTCTGCAGCAGTAAGAATTTTAGTGGGGTTGGAGGCGAAGGCTTTAAAGGCACCCAGGAGTGTTGGTGTTAAATGTTTTCCTCTGGACTTCTCCAGTAAAGTATCCAAGGGAAGAGCTGAGCTGGTCATCCCTAGGATGCAGTGCTGAAGAGGCCAAGCTGCTTTTCATTGCTGCTTTGTTCCCGACTCTGCTGAGCAAGGGAGTTGGAAGAGACTGCAGCGTGGGCTGGAGAGGACCAGGGGAGGAATGCTGGATGGCCTGGATGGCTTCTGTGCTCCCAGCAAGGTCCGACCACGGGGAGAGCGTGGGTGAGTGCAAAGGTGCAATTAAACAGCAAGATGTATCAGCAGCCCTGGGCTGCTCAGGGAGCTGTCCAAAGGAGGGAAAAAAAGGAAGAACGACTCACTGGTGGAAATGTTCTTGAATATACAAAGAATACATCAATATAACTCTGTTTTTAATATTTGATACTGGGCTATGAATAATTCACCTAAATGTACAGCCAGCTTGGTGACCTCTGAAGCGATGCTGAGTGCACCAAGGGGAGCAGAGAGAGCGTGGATTTGGGATGAAAGCTTTATAATGGTGAATAGGACAAAAGCCCCAGGGCAGTCCACGGGGGAAAGCCCTGAGCTCTCTTCCTGCTGCCCACGAGATGGCAGCCGGTGCCCATGCAGACACCTGCACCCAGCACTGTGCCTTGGCCACAGGCGCCCCACTGCCCCAAAATTCCAAGTATAACGCTGCTTTAGGACCCCAGAGGTCACCCAGTGCTGCTGTGCCTGTTCTGCAAGGGGAGGGTTGTCCCTATGCACTGCTTCAGATGGAGCAGGGGAGAAGAGGTCATCGGGGTATTAAACCCCAGGGAGGTCAGAAATAGGTGCCCTACTTGAGCTGCTTGGGGATAGGATTTACTGCTGGAAATGCTGTTCAGTGAGGCTGATCACATTGCAAGCTGGCTGCTTGGTGGGAATCCTGTGCTTGGGACCCTCCCAGTGCAGAAAGGACCTTCCAGCATCAGCTTTTTGGCTGTAGGATGGAGCTCAGGCTGGCTCCCTCTTGTATGTGGGGTTGTAGATGGTGGCAAGGAGCCTTTACCTGGTGATGGATGTGGGAGCAGCCCCGTGTCCCTGGGGAGGCATTGCAGCAGTGCCAGGGGTTGCCATTGTTAGCTGTCCTGTGGCACTCCTGGGCTGAGCACGTCTCAGTGTTGGGCTCCTGATGCTTTATTGATTGCTGTCGCTTGTAACACTTCATTTTCTCCATTTCCTTCAAATCTAAGTGGCTGACTGATTTTCTTATTTCACTTCTTTCCTCCCTCCTCGCTGCCCCTCTGAAGTTGTTTTAAGGGTTTATTTGTGATTTCTTATGCCTTAAATCTGTACTGAAGGGAAAAAAGGAGCTGTGAAAGGACCCCATCGGGCATGGGGATGCAGGATGCTCTGCAGGGTCCTCACCTGGGGCAGGTGGGGAATTGGGGTTTGCAGTACAGGTCTAGGTTACTGCTCCCTGTTAATGTACTGGGGGGCAAACCCAGCCCTCCCTCAGCCCCACCATAACCAGCAAAGGAGCTGCAGCACAGCAGAGGGCAGCAGGCCCCTGCTCAGCCCCCCTGCATTGCTCCTATTGCTGCAATAGTTCATGTGCTACAAACAACCCCAATTACAGTATTGATCTCCCACATGCTGGGAGCTGATGGCAGGTCCCTCCCCGGCTGCCTGGCAAACAGCTCTCCATCGGCTGGCACTTTGTGAATGTCACAGAGCAACTTGCTCATCATCTCCCCATGGCCATTGTGGGCAGCTCTCTGTAAGGAAGAGGTGAACCATTTGTGAATAATGGGAATAAATTGGGTCTGCTCTTCCCCTGCCACTGTGTGTTTTCTGTGGCCCTAAAGCTGGATCTGTTTGGCATGCAAACTTGCAAGCAGCAGACAAGCAATGATGTCCTGGTGATGCTATGGGTTGGTGACATGTCAGTGGTACTTTGTGGGGCTTCCCATTTCCCATGGGTTACTTCAAGGCACTATGCTGTATTGCCAACAGAAGTCAGTTTGGTTTGGTGTGTGCCAGCCTTCATTGCTCTCAGGGTGAAGCTGAAATATTCCACAGCCTGCGAAGCCTTGCCAGTGGGATGAGTCCCTGAGAGTGGGGCGCTGGGTATCCTTCCTGGAGTATCTGATGTATCTGATATGCAGCATTGATGTGACAAAACACGACACATGGGTGAATGAGGTCTGCTTTTTTATTATTTTTACTGGCTTTTGGTGTACTACACAGAAGACCTTTACAGTGCGGATATCCCCTTCAGGGGAAGGTGTGATTGATTTTTCTCACTTAACCAACTTAACCAATCTGATCGTCCCATGCTGGTGATGAAAGAGTGAGGTTTTTTTGTTTGTTTGTTTGTTTTTTGCATTAAGAGTTGACTTGCAGAAGTAGTCCTGCAGGAAAGCTGCCTTCCTGCTCTGTCCCCCTGCAAGAAACACTGTGCAGAATGAACGGAAGCTTCAGAGGTAGCATCCAAGCTCCAGTTAAGCCCATTGCATTGGCTATGGATCATAGCCAACAAAAGCCACATCCATTAAAAAATGGAGTACAGAGCCTTATTTTCACTGCCTCCAATTAGCAATATTGTGCCAGGGCCTGGAGGTATCGTCCTGTCCTCGGGGCGGGATGCGCGAGGAATGCAGAGCAGGGCTGCGCTGCCCCGCTGCTGCTGGCGGGAGCAATCTTTTGCAATTCAATTCTGCCTTGTGTCCCTTGGCTGTTAATTTCCATTATCCGAGTGTCTGTGCGCAAGGTGATGGGGACAAATGGGGAATGGGACAGGAAGGCCCTTCCTTGTGCCTTCCAGGGATGCTCTGTAGCTGCAGCATTAAGTGGTCCCCAGCACAGCCCTGCTCCAGCGTGGCAGCCTCAGTGGAAAGGCTTTGGTTGACCTCAGCCTGACTCCTGTCATGTGTCTGGCTTCAATTGCTGCTAATTGGCTGGCCCAGGAGGTGTGAGATGAAGGGCTGGCATTGGGTATTCCTCTGCTTGAGGATGAGGTTCTGCTCTCATTGCTTCTGGGCAGGAGGGTGCTGGTGGCTGTGCCCAAGGTGCTTCGCTTCCTACTGACCACAGTGTAAGACTCTGCTCTGGCTTTGCAGGCTCCTTGGGTGATGTCAATAAGAACAGCCAACAGGACTGCTGTTCTGGTGGGGGGACCTACCAGCAGGGCCGGCATGCAAGCAGGGTTCAAAACCCTGCTTGGATCTTGTATTCTTCCAGTGTTTCAGTTTGAAGCCAAAATCATGAGAGCTGGATGCTGAGAGAAACCCATAGTTGCCATAACGACCAAAAAACTGTAATTAGTCAAAGAGTTGAGGAGTCCAAGGAACAAATGGAACAAGGAGCTGCTCTTGGAGGGGTGCTGGTAGAGATCACAGAGCCTGGTCACAAGCATGATGCAGGAGAATGAATCTCTCCTGGTGCCACTTGGTCTTTAGACCCCAGTGGAGCTGCTTGAAGCCATGTAAACTCTGGATTTTCTGTTACTTTCACTTCTGGAGGACAAAGGAACTAGAAATGTCCCATGTGCTGGGGCTGTGATGGGATTGTGCTGATGAGGGGTGTAGAGGTGTTTGTGGTGCACAGAGAGGGGGAGCAGGACAAGCTGAGCTTCCTGCAGGATGTGCTCCTTCCCCTTGCTCTCAGCATCCCGGGGCCATGGGAGCCCTCTCCCTCTCTGACTCCTGCAGTTGCATGAGCCTCTTGTCAAGATCACAGAATTGTAAAAGTTGGAGAAGACTTCTCAGATCACCAACTCCAACCCAACTCATCCCTCCTGTGCCACTGTGCCATGTCCCCATGTTGCCATGTTTCCACAGTTCTTGAACACCTCCAGGGACAGTGGCTCCACCATTACCTGAGTAGCCTGTGCCAGTGCATCACCACTCTTTTGGAGAATTTTTTCCTAATACCCACCCTGAACCTCCCTGGTGCAATGTGAGACCATCCCCTCTTGTCCTACTGCTGTTACCTGGGAGCAGAGGCTGACTCCCCCTCACCACAACCTCCTTTCAAGCAGCTATAGGGAGCCTTGAGGTCTCCCCTGAGCCTCCTCTGCTCCACACTGCCCCATCCCATTCCCTCCGTGCTCCCATGGTGCTGTGCTCAGACCCTCACAGCTCTGTTCCCCGCTCTGGACATGCTCCAGGGCCTCTCTGGCAGTGCAGGGCCCAGAGCTGAGCGCAGCACTGAGGTGCGGCCTAGCGGTGTAGCTCAGCACCCTGCTCCCCCCGGGTCAGGGGGTGAGTGGCTCCTGGATGCTCATGCCTTCGGTTTTCCTAAAAACTGTTCTTGGGGTTGCACTTTAGGGTACTGTAGATACTGAAGCCTGTTTCAGGAGTTCCAAGCAGCAGCAGTGACTGCTCTGCTCCCAGCAGTGGAAGCAGTCCCGTGGCGGTGGAGGTCAGGGCTGGCAGAGCAGCCCTCTCGCTGTGGGACAAGAGTCCCGGCTGCTTTTTGTCTCAGCTCCTCGTTTTCAGCATGGCCTGGCACGAGCTGCTCTGCTCAGTGCCCCAGTTCTGCAAAAGGGACACGGCAGTAAATCCCCACATCGTGTGGGGAAAGCTAATGAGCTCAATTAAAGCCCGGGGCAGTGCTGGCCGAGCTCTGCCCTTGTACCCATCTCTGTGCTCTCCTCCTTTAAGGGGCAAGAGGCAGGCAGGCAGCATCCACGTGGGGAAAAGTCATGCTAGCATGAAAAAATACCCCTGGAACACCTCACAGACAATATAGAACAAAAAAATATATTATAATATGTCTGGAATACAATAGAAGCAAAATCTCCTGGCAGCAAACATTCATGCACTTGACTGCCAAGAAAAAAGGACCTTACAGAAGATGAGACATGAAAGGGATCCCTGCACAAAGACTAAAAGTCGGAACACAATAGTATATATTTCAGGCGTATGAAAAGGAAGTGCGACAGTAACACTGAGGAGACAAGATACTCCAACAGAACTGGAGCTGGGGAGAGAGGAAACTCAATCAGCAGTGACACGGGCTGCGAGGAGAAGGCAGCTCTTTGAATGGATCGCAGTCCTTTTTTTTCTTTAAAAAAAAAAAAAAAAAGGCAATGCTGCTTATTTTTTTCTCTAGGAATTAATCTTTCTCCGTTTTTCTCAGCTTGTACAGGAACAAGGGAGCACATGAATAATACATTGAGACCAAAAAGATACAAGGGGCTGTGTGCAGGGGAAGTGGCTGCATTGATGCCAGCACTGTGCTGTGTGGGGATGGTGAGGGGTGTGCAGCGGGACAGGAGCTGCATGCAGGGGAACTGAGGCTTTCCTGGGTTGTCTGGCACCAGGGAGTGCAAGGCTTCCTGTCTGGCCTCAGAAACAATTGTGTGTATATTTAACAAAAGATTTTAATTTTTTTTTCTTGTCCTTCTTGTGTGACTTGAGCTGGTGCTGCGAGGAAGGAGCTGTCCCTGAGATGCCGTGCAGGAGCTGACAGTGCTGTGGCTGTGCTGGCCAAGGGGGTGGGTGCCAGAGAGGTACAAGAGCTGATTTGTTTTATTAATTTTTTCATCAATCATTCAAATGCAGTTGGAGGACTGAAGCCTGAATTTTCTTTTCTTTTTTTTTTTTGTTCTTGCAAGGCCAGGGCTTTCCAACTGTTTGATGGCTCTATCCGAGAGGCTAAATTCCTTTTTAATAGGTTGTTCTCTCTCTCCAAGATCAGAGAGCTCGCCTTTCCTCCACCCACCCCTGGCAAGGCCCTGCTGTCTGCAGTTCAAGCACATACATTAGCTTTAATGATGTCCTGTAACAAGAAGCCTCCTGCCATCACCCCGCTCAGATCTGGAGCCTCTAAAGGACGGCTCAGAGGATCAGGATTGCGCTGCTGGTGCGCCTTGAGAAGAAACGAAAGGCTCTGCTGGATGTTTCCATGCTATAGCAGCACCAGTCCTGCAGATGGTGGGTCACAGCCCTCATGCCATGGCTGTGTTGATTTGATTTTCCTGGTTGAGCTTCCTTCTGGAAGGCTTTTGGCCTTGACAGCCTTATAGGCTGGCAGGCTCGGAAACTAAATATTGAGGTCAGGGAAGCCCATGCTTATTACTTCTGTTTGTTTTGTAAGGAGAGAGCCTTCAGAAGGAAAACCCTGGTGCTGTCTGAGTGGAGGTCAGCATGCAGGGGGATGGCTGGGGATGCAGTTTGTGCCAAGGATGAGTCTGCAAAAATGTGACAGCCTGGCCAAGGCAAGAGGGCTTGGACAGACATCCCGTCCCCAGGGATGTCCACACGTAGCAGAGGGCTCTTCCCATGCCAGGGATGTACCCGGGCTCAGGAAGACAGGACCTTGTTGATGTGCCCATCTTTACCTGTCCTAATGCTTTTTATGGGGCTGCCATAAAAAGACACTCATCAGCCAGCGTTGATTTTTCCATTAATGTTGATGCACCAAAAGCTTAATCAATTTTCTGTGCTCGATGACCCCGCTCCCAAAGGAGAGCAGAGCTGTTGAACAACTCTGCCTTACAGATCGAAGGCAGAGCCTGCAGATGTGGCAGCCCAGGTACCGGCACAGCTTGTGTCTGGATTTGTGTAATGTGCCCAGGAACAATGGCACTCAAATGTCTTTTCTTTTCCCTGCTTTACATCTTGACTGAAGCCTGCTGACAGGGAAACTCAGCCCTCTGCTGTCTGAGCCCTCTGCATGCTCAGGGAGCTGCTAATGGGCTCTGCAGAAGTGCAGGTGCAGTGCTGCAACATCCCAGCATGGCTGCCACATCCCTCAGTGCCACGATGCATTCCTTGAGTGATTAGTGCGATGCTTTCCCACCTTACTACAAGGGTAAAACCATATATATTCAAGAGGCTGACTTTAAAATGAATTAAAAACCCTACAGCTGGCATTCTAGCATTCCCTCCAGCTGTGCTAGAGGAGTGCAAATGCTCTGAGCATTTTGCATGGAGCAGAAGGGCCATCCTCATGGAGGAGGACCAATGTGCAGCCCATGCTCTGCTCTGTAGCATCCCACTGCAGAGCAGCAGCAGCTGGCTGCAGGGGCTGGGCAGGATGCTCTGTCCTCTTCCCTTGCACTCCTGGGGGCTTGCAGCCCTGCTGGCTCCTTTGGCACCAGCTGCTGCAGGTTGGTAATGACTTTCTTTCTCCCCCCAGGGCTGGATGTGAATGGCTGGGCTGGAGGTGAAAGGCCCCCATTCCCATTACCGATCCAATTTCCCAGACTTTTACCGGGTAGATAGGAATTGCCAGAGCGGAACTGCCTGATGGGCCATTGAGCCCAGTGTCTCCTGTCTGACAGCAGCTACTGTTTGGCGTGTAATTAAAAGCCTTTGTGTTATTTGACTTGTAATGTAACATCACCCTGCTGCGTACATATCTCATTCAGGAAAGAATAGGCGCTGACATTTGCAAAGATGGAAACAAGTCGCCGTGCATGCTGTGGCCATGGGGTTGGGTCTGTGCCCGTGTTGTGCATTCCTCCATGCGCACATGGTGACTGCACCCTGGATGTGCATTTTGTGTGAGGTTCAAGTTTGGAGGGAAGGTTTGGGGAGAGCACAGCTCGCAGGGAGAGTGCTGTGATTTATTGGGTTCCGCTGCAAACACGGAGATTAAGGCAAGTGCCTTAAACGGTCCTTAAAAGCTGCCTTTGGTCGAAGAGATGAGCCTGTATGATTATTTCTTCTGTGCTGCTGTGTGGGCTTGCTCGAGTCCCTGTGTGCTGACATCGCTGCCTGACTTTGCACCGCAGCAGATAAGCAGCGTGCGCAGCCCCATCCGTCAGCTGCCGGGAGGGCAGCGGCGCGTCGAGCCGCACGCCGTGCATTTGCTGGCAGGCGCGTGCCTGTTCCTGGAGCGTGAGCAGAGCATCCGCGTCGCTCTGCCTTGCAGCGATAACTGCCCGGCAGATTGCAATCTGCTCCTTGTTGCTGCGTTCTGGCCTGGGTGGGAGCCGTGCTGTGAGCACCGTGCGGTGCTGCTGCTCCATGTGCAATGCTCTGCTCTGTGCCTGCCCTTTGCTGCCCATTGGGGCTGACCCTATGGGATCTGCGTGGCTGAAACTGAAGCAATGCATGGGGCCGAGGGGATGCTGCTGGAGCTGGGAGAGCCTCTGAAGGAAACTCACATCGCTCTGATTTTGATCAGATGCCAGAGAACCTTGAAACTTCATCTTAGTGGCACTGAAACAGTTTTGCAAGAATAAAGCTCATTTCAGTGAGGGTTTGCCCAACCCCTGTGCTGTCTCCAGGGTCCCTCTCCATAGGGGGGGCTGTGCTTAAGGCTGATTAATTTGCCCACCTGCTCACTGCTCCCTCTAATTGACTGAACCTACAAGAAAACAAACCTGTGCCGATCAATAGAGAAATAATTTTGCAAATTGTGGGCATAAATCATTCCTGATCGGCGTGTGCTTGCGTTCATTAATGAATAAACCAAACAAAATCAATTTTCTTTATTAAAATGCTATTGTTCCATCTATTATTACTTTAGACAGGCGGCAGGAGGAAGAGGATGGTGGCTGCTTGTGCTGTAGGGTTACTGGGACGTGATGGGGACACACGGATGGGTGCGCTGTGTCTGTGCTCTGTGTGTGCCAGCTCAGTGTCGAGAGGTATTAATTAGTGTCATTACAGCATTATTGCTATCTTCAGACAGGAGATAAAGGAGCCAGGTCCCAGCAGATGCATCCATGCTTTGCATTGCTGCTGCTGTCACACATTGCTCATGCTGCAGCCCCTCGGGTGGGAGGTGGCAGTTTGGTTTGTTTTGTTGCACTTGGAGCTTCCATTGGCCTTGCTCTGTCCATTGGCCTTTGCCATCAAACTGCAGTGATTTTTCCCCATAAAATGCCTCTGTGTCCAGAAGGGCTTTACCCTCCATCTAGGCATCCAAAGTGCTGCCCAACTCCTAGGTGAAAAGCAATTTTTGATTTCCTCAGCAGTAGGAGAAGGAGCAGGGCTGCTTTGTGCCCTGATTTACAGCCTTCCTGGCCAGGAGCAGAGCAGCTCTCAGCCCTTTGCCTCCTACTGTGTGTGATAACAGCCTTAGAGCCTTGCAGGTCTGCTTACGGAGCCCCATCTTTGTATTGATTTTATTTTTTGAATAGCACAAATGAACAAATAACAGCACAGGGATAAATAACCTGGTGCTTGGCACGCTCAGGCGGATGGGACTGCATGAAATGCAACGCAGATGGGCGCCCGCGGAAGGTCAAGTTTTTAAATCTAAGCTGGAGCTAAGTAAAATATTGGCTAACTAACTGGATTCCAAAGCTCATAAAACGTTGATAGCGCTGAACGTCGGCTGGAATATATCTCCTCATCTTTTAGACAGCGAGCCGGTGCTCGCCTTCATCTCCCCTCCCTGGGGAGATGCAGGAGGTGGCTGGGAGCAGCAGAAGGGAGCCTGTCAAGTGCCTTGTTTTCCTCTGTGTTGGCAGGGCAGAGCCGGAAAGGTCACCAGGGTTAAGAGCAGCAGCGAGAGCTGAGCTCCGAGCAGTGCTTCCAGTCGCCGTGCTCTGATTTCTTAAGCTGAGCCACGGGCTGGGATTGCTGCGGAGGATGCTTGGAAGCTGAGCTGTGGGCTCGGAGTGTGGCTAAGCCTGCCTGCATCCTCTGTAGGATGGGGCTGTCCCCATGGATGGGCTATGATGTCCCCGAATTGGAGGAGGGACCCTTACACTTAATGTCCTTGTACTCAAAAAAGGTAATGGAGGGCTTGTTTGGAGGGGACATGCCATGAGGATGGATGCTGTTCCAGATAGTGATGCCTTCCGCTACATGATTGATAACAGCATAAGTCAGGTTGGGTACCAGGAAAAGCTTCTTTGCCAAGAGGGTCACTGGGCATGGAACAGGCTCCCCAGGTCATGGCGCTGAGTGCTGGAGTTCAAGAAGTGTCTGGACGATGCTCTCAGGCATAGGGTCTGATTTTTGGGTGGTCCTTTGTGGAGCCAAGATCCAACGGACTCAATGGTCCTTCTGGGTCCCTTCCAACTTGGCATATTCTGTGATATCTGAGGGTTCAGGTTGGTGAAGCACCAACATGCAATGCCCCTTTTGTGCCCCAGCAGTGCCCACACGCTCTGATATATTTGGCACCCCAAGACCATGATGCCCATGTGGCTGCTGGAGCAGCACTGGGTGTGCAAGCTTCACCCCACGGAGCTTTGAGCTGGACACAGCCACCCTGCTCCTGCAACACGGCCAGTAGCAGTGCCTGCAGACGGTGTTGGGAGGACAAGCCAGTTAATGTTGGTGCAACATTTTGACAAAGGCTTTTGAAATTGGAGTTTTTTGCTTTGCTTTTCTCTCCTCTTTGTTCCCTTTGATGCTGTGCAAGGCTTAGTGTTGTGCCAGTGTCAAGGTCTGGTGGCCTCATGCTCCCTGGGACTATTGCGTTCTCCCTCAGTGGCTTTGCTCCAGGGCAGCGTGTTCCATTGGTATGCTCGGTGTGGCATTGCTCTTGACCATACTGCATTTTTATTCAAATAGTGGTATTGATCGTTGAAAATGTAATGGAGAAAATAAATGAAAACAAATAAACACTGAACACTTGTACTAAACTTTTTCAAGGTCTGCTTCTGAAAGTCAAGGAACCATCCGTACCCTGTGCAGGAGCAGGGCAATGGAGCTGTGATCTGCTCTGTGAGCGTGGATTTGCAAGTGCTTTTGGCAACCGAAGGGACCTATAAGGTGATGGCTGGGACTGGCTCCTGCTTGTAAAGCCCATTCACAACCACACTTTGCCCTGGTAAAAAAAAGCAAATCAACCAGCACACGGCTTTGCAGGGCTGCAGGGATGGGACGGCGCAGCCAGTGAGGAGCAGACGCCCCTTGTCCCTGCCCATGGGGAGCTGCTCTGTCCCAAACCCAACGTGGCCCAGGTGGGTGTTTCGGATGGGTCTGGTGCGTGGCTCTGCCGGGGTCTGCGTGGCAGCGGGTGGGTGATGGAGTACGGTGGGAAGCTGGCTGGTTCCAGCTGACAAGATAATGAACTGCCAAACACAGCACGGGAGAAAGGGAAATCCATGATAAATCCACCTCTCACGTGCCATAGAGGAGACGGATAAACTCCCTCTCCCCTCCTGACAGCGGGATTTTTCTCTCATGGCGAGGATGCTGCTGTCCTCCGGCACTGTTGGATGGTGGTGATTAATTTGGGGGATGTCAGGGTCGTGTTTTCCCCCTCTGGAATGGTGGGGTGCTGTCCCCCTGCTGCTCCCCAGCCAGAAGCACTATGGCACACATCTCCCTGAGCTCCCACATCCTGGCTCGGGAGGAGGTCAGCCCTTATTTCCAGCACGCTCGCTCTCCCAGCTCTTCTCCATGTCTGATTAATAAATCACAAAGTTTGCCCAAGACTCCCTCTGTCCCCACCCAAATACAAACATTCCCCGTCACCGCCACCTTGCAACCAGCAAAGCTGCTCCCTCTGACAATCAATTACCCTCCGGAGATGAAATTATTGTTTAATGGCTTTTGGAACAGGCTCCTGCTCTGACATTCATCACAATCAATAATGCATCAGCGGGGACAAAAGAAATTACCTGCCTCTTGCTAAGTGAAAGGGTCCATTTGTATTCTGCACAGCCCCTTGGCTCCCAGAGCTGGGGGTGGCTGGTGGGCAGGGAGCTCCAGCAAAGTTTGTTCCAACTTTGGAGGTGCTTTTGTTTGCAAAATTGGGTGCGAGAGCTGATGGTAGGAGATGGGGATGCTTGAGGAGATGAGGTTTGGTGGGCTGCAAGGGAGTAGGGACTGCTGCAGGTGGTGTCCCCGAGTGATGCTCGGCCTGGCGTGGGTTTTGCTGCATCCTCTCCCTGCAGCATCCTTTGCTTCTCGCATCCTTTTCGTCTCACCGTGGCTGCAGTTTAGTCCTTGTCTCAGACAAGGCAGGAAGCAGCTCTGCTCCTCGTTCAAAGCAAAGAGGGCACAATGTCCTCGGAGAGAGAGCTCTGATCTATGTAGCGCATCTCCCGAGATGTGCTATGATATCAGCGCGTCCCTGCAAGGGGAGCGGCGTGATCGATGCGTCTGCAATGTGAGCAGCGTGGCACTGAGCGGCTGCAGCTGGGCTGCTGGGTTATTTGAGGTCCTCGGCTGTGTCCCAGCACGCTCAGGTAAACCAGTTCTTCCCGTTGCATCAGGCTGGCTGTGGAAAAAGTTTTGCTTTTTTGGTCTTTAAATCTCTGGAAGAAAAGCCCAAATGTTAAAGAAATAGATGCTGCTCCTGTCCTGAGTTAAACTGTAAGGTGCCAGGGCTCTGGCAGCACCCACCTCCCTGTGTATGCAATCAGCGCTGGGCCCTACAGCATCTCCTGGTGATTAGGGAGCATTGTTTTTTAAGTGGCTGCCCCGATTAGTGCTGAAGTTGGACACCTCATCAGCTTGGTGCCCGCATTAGGACCACTTGATTGCTGTTGTTTGTTTTTCCCATCTCAGCTGCTCCTTTGCCATACACTAAATACACCCATAGGAGCCCGGCACGAGGCAGTGCTGGATCAGGTGTGCCAGGGGCCTTGTTCCTGCGGTGCTCTGGGCAAGGCCAGTCCTTGCTTTTGTGCTCAGGTCAAAAATAAGTAAAATTCCCCAATTCTTCCTTTTATTGCTTGAAAAGAAGCCCACCTTTGGCAGGGAGCACACTTTCCCCAGGAGTATGGGAACCTGCTACTCTCTGTGTCTTCCCAAGACGGGGGTTGTGTCTCAGAGGGAGTCCATTTGTGAGCAAGAACGGTTATTTCTTCTTCTCCACAGCGTGGTACTTCTGTTGGCTCACGATGGGGCTCTTTGCTGCTGCTTGTGGCACACAGACACCTTTTCTTGCATCAGAGAGATAAGCCCTGCAGAGCACTGTGCACAGCATCAGTGCTGCGTGAGCATCGCTGCAGTGGGGCTGACGAGGAGCGTTTGTGACATTTTCTCCCCTGAATTACGTCCTTGCTGCAGATGGGTCGAGCCAAGGGGTTCAAGCTGAATGCATCACTGTGAGAGCTGCCCACGGGTTTGGGGAGCACAGCTGGAGCTGAGCTCTTGCTTTGCAATCCCCAGGCAGCAGCGAGATGAAGGGGAGAGAAGGCAACGAGGGAGGGAAACGGCATTTGCACCAGCACGGTGTTTAGCTGTAATCTAACATGACTTTCCCCTCTGTTGGCAAAGGGGCGCACATGATGTTAACATTCATTATCATGTCATATTCGATTGACTGCCACAACGCATTACGCTTCCTCCTGTAACACGCTGCGTCCCGACAAAAGCCGCCCGCTCGCTGCACAGAGGTCTGGGAGCACCGGCAGCAGTGCGATGGGTCACTGCTGGAGCAGCTGCACCGAGCGGCCTGGTTGCAAAAATAATGATAACTGAAGGATGCATAAGGAGGGAGAATGCTCTGGGTGGGTGCAGGAGGATGGGGCAGCAGTGTGATTCCTGAGGCTCAGCAATCAGCGATGTCTGCCAGGGGGAAATGCTGCTGTAACCCCGGAGGAGATGCTGCGTTTTGGAGCAAAACTGCTCAGGGCATCTCTGGCATCAGAGAGAAAAGCAGGCACTTGCAAAGAGAGCAGAAAGTCCATCCTAATAGGTACTAATAGGTGTGTAATAGGTACAGGGGACTGAAAACTCCTTTTTTTTTTTTTTTCTTTATGGCCACATTTAAACCTGGAAAGAGGGAAGCGGATCCCTGGAGGTCACTGTGCAGATGCTGTCACCAAGTATTTTGTTTGGATACGTGCACATATGGTTACAGTTGCATGCAGGTACCCAGGAACTCTTGCACCTTGCCTGCCTAATGCTTCTCCCACCTGTTCTTACAGCCTTGTGCACCTACAGATGTGAGTTTGGTCCCCAGATGATCCAAATTTAGTCCCCAAATGATCCAGGTTTGGTCCCCCAATGAACAGACAGGAAGCCAAAAAACCCCCAAATCTGCTCTGTCCCCCCCTCCATGCAGCCCTGTGAGTTCAGCATCTTTCCCTGGCTGAGGTGTCTGCAACTTCACAAACTTTGCCCAAACTCCCTATTGATTGACTCAATGATTAAGCTGTTGAATCACCACTGCCATATTTGTAGTGTCTAACTGTCATTTTTTCCCCTAGATCTTAAAAGGATTTTTAACTGTCAGGTATACACAGCATATTTGCTCCTAATAATCAATATTGATTTTCTCGTAACGCCGTCTGTCTAGATGCCATGCCTTATTTGTTGTAAGATTAGAATCTCGATAAGCTTGTAAAATAAATCAGATTTTTCTTGTGTGTGCGTGCACACATATGCAGAAGTATCTTGTTAAGATAATTATCTTGCTCTGTTGGCAAAAGAGCTTGAGCTGTGCCTTGCAGCTGCAAAAAAATAAATAAAATAGCTGAGCTCTGGCTGTTTTACTCATGTTTTATGGTAGTGAATGTGGGGAAGAAACCCAGGGTGCTGCTATCTGTACGCAGGGAGCAGGTCAGGGGTGCAAGGCTTGGCTGGTGGTTTGCAGAATGAGCATCTCTGACACAGAAGCCTGTTGGAAGTTGGCATTTCTAAGTGTTTCTTTTTCTTATTTTTATTTTTTTATGGGCACTGGTGAGTTGTTAGAAACCATGAAACTGGGTCTATTGGTCGCATTTAATCCTGCAGTGCCTTGGGCCAGCCTGGAAGCGAGCTGTTCTGCTAAGCAATGAGCACAGGGCAGTCACACACCATCCTAAATGTGTCTCGTCTGTTCTACATGGCATTACCTGCATAAGCAATAAATGGTCTTCCTGTGTTGTTTTGTCATTAGGGATCTTAAAGCTCCTTGTTGTGCATGGCTGGAGCATCCTGCTGGTAGGGTTTGGCTGGAAACAAGCTCCTGTTGCCTGAGCAGGGAAAGGTTTTCTGTAAGGACCCACGGCAGAGAGCATGCTAAAACAAAAGTTGTTTGGATGTAGCTGAAAATGTGTCGAAGAAAATAGAAGGCTTTACCCAATCTGGGAGAAAAAGTCGATTTTCCCATTTTTGACAGAGGACTGCCAGATAAGATGTTTCAAATCGGCTTATTGAATTATAAAAACGCCGACATTTCCAGGCAGAGCGCTTTGCTTTGAAGTGAAATGCTGAGATTTTTCATTCTGACATTTCCCAATTGATATTTTTGGTAGCTTTCCACATACCTGGTTAAAAGTGAGAGAGGAGGGGGGAAAATGCAAGGTATTAAAATAACTGAATTGCTGATTGGGTAAAAAAACCTGCTGTTCTCTGGATAATTCTCATTAAAGCCAAGCCATTCGGTTTCTGCTTCACCTCCCCATTGGTATTCCTATTTGTGACCCCGAGTACCCAGCAGCTTGATTATTTTTTTAATTTTAGTTTCTGCATTAAGCATGCCAAAGGTCCCATTGAGTCCCGTGTCTCCGAGTTGTTTCAGGGACTTGCTTGGAATGTGAAGATTTTCTTTTTCCCTTCAAAAATTCCTGTTTATTGAAACTTCGAAGGGGGGGAAAATAAATCTCCTCCACGATAGCTTCTTATTCTGTTTTTTCGGATGTAATAAGAATGTTGTCTCCTCCTGGGTTTGCTGTGAAGGGGATTTCTTGGTGAAAACTTGATAAATATTCTCAATTCCACACAATTCAATTTGGAGTTAAGCAGGATAATAAAGTAGTTGCTGCTCTCGCCAGAAATAGTCAATGGAGATGAGATGGAGCTGAATTGCTTCGGTTCATTTTGGGTTTTTCTATTCCCTGGGTGGTGTTCTAGGAAGGGAGGGATAGGACTGGGGAGTGTTGGGGGAGGAGAACATTTTGGGGAGGAATCAGAGATTCCTGTAAGCGATGCATTTTTGTGTTAGCTTCCAATCTCGCTGTGAGGGATGAGCAGAGGGCTGGGGTCGGTCGCTGCCCGCTGAGCAGCACCATGGACAGGGCCGAGACCTCGGGCGGCGGCGGTGCGGGTGGGAGCGATCCGCAGCCACAGAGAGGGGGGGGGTGCAGGGAGAGGGCAGCATGCACCAAAAATAAGACTGAATACATCAAACTAAGGAGAGGAGAAAATTGAAACATCAAAAGAAACACAAAAGCAGCGAAAGACAAAGTGAAGTTCCGCTTCTCAAGCGCCTTTCGTGGCTCTTTCTGCGCATCCCATTTGGATTTCCTCCGTTTGGGGGCTGCGGGGGGGCAGAGAGCTGTGTGTGAGCAGGCTGAGCAGGGGATGCTCAGTGTGGAAACAACCCCTCCCCAGAGTCCCGGAGCTGCACATGAAAGTCGTGCCCCTGGCACTGCTGACGATACAGCCTCTAATTGTCTCCCATGCCTGCTTGCAACATAAATGCTGGAGAAGGGAGAAACCCAGATGCTGTTTGCTGAGCTGGCCGGGCCCAGCGTGCTCCCTGAGTGCATTTGGGAAGGAACAGCAGAGCATCCCTAATGCCTGGGGATGGAGCAGCGATGGGATGTGGGGGATTTGGTGCCTGCGGGCAGCAGACACGTGTTTGGGTTGATTTTGGGTAAAGCTCCAGCTTAGCTGCATGTGCTCAATAAAGCTTTTAGTTCAATACCTCTTAGTGCTAAGCCTCAGTGTATTAACTCAAGACTTCCCCCGGTCGGGGCATAAACATACACGAGCTCTTACTGCAGAGAGAACACTTGATGCTTGCCTCAAAGAGAGATTTTCTCCCCTCCTGTATAATGTCACATAGCTGGAGCTGCTCCAGGCTGTGCGTTCTGGGGCTTTGTGGTCCCAGTGGGGTGGCAATGGGAAGCAGGAGGGGGATGCCCCCTGCCTCCAGCCCATGTTGCCCATTTAGTACCCCCAGGCCAACTGCTCAGCTCAGCGTGACAAATAGTTCAGGCACACATTGCTCTCACGTCGCGTGCATTTGCAAAGGAGCAATTTATCAGAGCGATTTTTATCCTCGTTAAGGCAAATTAAGCCCACAAAGCTGGCAACAGAGGGGGAGAAGGGAGGGAAAAAAAAAAAATCAGCGTTCATGAAATATTTATTAAAAACAGCCATTGTAATAAATATTTGAAACCTGGTTATTAACATTAAATCGCATCAATGTCAAGTGCGTGTTGCACATGGGCTGTTCTGCTAATTGGGTGCAGGGGGGGCAGACCCGTGGTGCTGGGGTTCAGCTGGAGCCGGGTCAGACTGTGCTTTGCTTTTGGAGGGTGAGGGCAAATCCTAAAATGCAGTGGGGAATTGGGCAAAATGGAAAGGGAGCACACTTGCAGTGCTGTGATTGCAGCCCAAATGCAGGGGGAGAGCTGTGATTGCTTTCTGACATGGAAGGAGCATCGTGGCTCCCCAGTGGGGTGAAGTAATTATCCCATGGAGGATGCTGCTATAAACCAACGTCTCCGTGAGAAGCAAAGCAAAAGAATAAATCTCTGTGCTGGGACAGTAACAGGGGCAGTAAAATTGGTGCTGATTATTAGAAGAGGGGGCAATAAAACTCTGTGAGCACAAAGTTTCAGTGGTAAACACAGTGTGTGGATGTGGCTATTCCCATTCTGTTGGTGTCTGACACAAAAAAACCCTACAAAACACCACTGTATGAGTGTCAATTAGTAACAGAAGCAGCCTGTTTGTGGTTCCTGACCTTTCGTTTGAAGCATCTTTTATATTTATTAGAAAATCTAAACTGCAGCAGAAGCTCGAATTGGAAGCAAAGCGCTTGGTTAATCCCAAACCCACTCCTCTCCGCTCCCCGGAGCGCTGCCCAGCCCCACGTCCCTGCTTTGCAGGGCTCTGATCACCATCTCCCAGGAGGGCACTGATGAGCAGAGCATGATGAGCTTCATGGCTCTGTTTACAGCCCTCTGCGTAGGTGCCAAGTGCAGGCAGGTTTGCACAGGAGCTCTGGGAGGATTTCCCAGTGAGATGCTGCTTTTTGCAGCCCCAGCTGTGGGCAGGGGACCTGGCGGCTGCCTCTCCCTTTCCTCCCATCATTGCTGCTCCCATGGATATGGGTAGGGTAGAAGTTTGTGCATCCTTATTGTTTTTTTTTAAATTATTTTTTGCAAACCTACTGCCTTACTGTATGGCCTTGGACATGTAATCCGTCTCCATGCCTCAGTTTCCCTGCCTTGGAGGTGGTTATTTAATGCTTAAACCTCTGGGACTGGAGGTGCCTTATGTTGCTGCATGGACACTTGGTGGCTTTGCTCTGTCCCTGCTGCCCGGTCCCCTCCCAATGCACATTGCATCAATGCCACTTGCCAGCCCTCCAGTCTGAGCACTTGTGGGTATATGTGGTTGTTTTTTTTCTTTTTTTTTCTTTTTTTTTTTTTTGTAATATTTGAAGCAAGCAAATAAATAAATGGTAATTTAGTCGTGGACCCAACCCAGCCGCCCATAAAAGCTGATGTAAACCAGATTTACAGCACCGTGCTGAGATGCTTTTATGTGAAACAGAGCTTCAGAGGGGAAACCATCTATCAGGCATGGAGCTGGAGTGAATGAGATTTAAAAGGCAGCTTCCCTTTGTTCCCTAATAGGTTGGACACTCCGGTGTGAAAGTAGGGGAGGAGAGAAGGGGGAAATCAGAAGGTGTTAGGGATGACATCCGTCGTGGTGACATCGCACACCTATTTGGGTAATAGGCTTTAAACGTTTAAGAAGGAGAATCCTCTTATTTCCCGTGTTTATTTTCTCCGTCGCTGTACGTTTATCAGGCAGGGCTGGATCAGGTGAAGGCTGCGAGGAGCCCAACGTGGGGTGGGAGACCCTTGGTAGCGCAGGAACCTGCAATTTTCCAGACTGCAGATGTGCTGCCCTTTGTAAATGACTGTACGTGCCATTGTCAGTGAACGGCCACGACCATGAGCAGCACGGGGTGCGAGGCTGGGCTGGCTTCTGGGATAACCTCATTCTCCTGAGTTCCTGGGAGTGAACCAATGGAACCAGGCTGGGGCTGGGGCAAGGCTTGTGCTCCTGCCCCAAGCAAACGCTGCTCTTCTCCTTGCACAGAGCTGCAATGTTACGTTTTTTTTTATCCTCTGGAAGAGCACAGGGCAGTGATTCCAGATCTGTGTCACGGAGAGAGGGGAGAAAAAAAAAACATTTGCTTTAATCTGAGTGCAGGTGAGGGAACAAAGTGCTGGGGACGGAGGGAGAGAAGAGGTGGGCGAGAAGGGAAATGAGAAGGAAGGGACTTCTCGCAGGGATGTGGGGGGCTGAGTGCTGCTGCTGTGGGGCTGCCTGTGGTCTGTGACTCCCTAAAGAGCTTGGGCTGAGACTGGGGCTATGTGGAGCTCAGGCTGGGGCTGTTTGCTGTGCTTTGGGAGAAAAAGGGCAGGAAATTGGTGTCCTGGGAGGCCAGGAATTGGGGCTGTGGCTTGCTGATGGAGCTTTGTGCTTCTGCTGGTGGCAATGTGCTGCAGGCATCCTGCGGTGCTGCCAGCCCTCGGGGTGGTCCCGGCCAGGTGCCCTCCTTGCAGCAGGCTTACAGCAAACCTCGCTTAAACACAGGGTTGAAGTGGGGAGATTTGGAAACCAGCACTGCTGTGCTGTTGTGCTCTGGGTCAGGGCTGGAAAGTGCTCAGCAGTGAGCAGGTGCCAAGGGCAAAGGAAAGATTTGCTGGGAAAAAATAACCTGTCCCTAAAGTGCACCATTGGGGTGATTCAGATGGACACACATCAGCCCCCCCCTATGAGAAATGAGTTTCTGGAAAGCCAAAAATGCACCCACTTCTTTCCAGGCTGGCAATGACTCAGCAGCATAAGTGCTTGGTTTCCCTGTGCTGCCTAACACAGAGAGGGAGAAACAAAAAGGCGGTGGGAATGCAATGCTTTGGGGTGATTGGAGGTGATCCCTGCTGCTCTGGGAGATCTGTGCTGGGCTCGGGGCTGTGATTCCCCATTCAGCTCAGGGCCAGGCTGCAGCTCCGTCTGCCTGCACACGTCCAGCGGAGATGATTTCAGCCATTATTATAACCATCCCGGATCGCTTCGTCTAATAAAGACATCACTTTAAACCCCTTACAAGTGGCAATTACCTAATAAAATGCAGGAAGGATCTTCCAAGTTGGCAGTAAAATTAGCATTACCGGGTTTTAATTAATAGCCCAAGCCTGAACGGCTCTCCCATGCCCTACGCAGGAGGAATGGCTGCACGTGGCCGTGCATGCAGACAGGGCGTGATAGGGAGAAGGCAACGAGCCCCGAAAGGGAGACAGATGGGTGCTGGGATCCAGATTGTGGTTACTGGGGTGAGTGCTGGGCTGTCTCTGTGGGTCATTTGCTCCTCGTGCTGCTTTCTGATGGATGGAGGTTGGTGCCGCACCATTGGCATCCTCTGTTGGTCTTCCCTGGGTGCTCTTAGTAAACATTTGTTCAAAAGCGTTGCCTCCACCCCTCCTCTCCCCCAGGGGTGATGACTTGTTCACTCATTGTTTTTCCAGGATTTGTCCAAAATTGGGCATCTCTGGGCTGGGTGTGTGCTCGGCTCCCTCCCCGCTGAGCCCGTGCAGCAGCACCACGCGCAGGCACCGTTTGATGCGGTGTAAAACGGGCTGCTACAAAGCCAGCCTGTCAAAAAGGAAGGGAAAAAAAAAAAAAAAAAAAGCTGTACAAATCCGAAATGGCAGGGTGACTTTATACCTAGCCAGCGCTTTGCATCGTGTAACGGCGGTGTTTCTGATGCGGTACAAGAAGCCCTCGAGCTAGGCTGGCTCGTGCTGTCAAACCCGGCCCTGTTTCCTCGGTACCCATCCCACCTCCCTCTGCACATCTGTAGCAGAAGCAAAAAGTGCACGTGGTGCTGATGGAGGGAAGGACCCCCAGCACGGGGCTGGGGAGGGCGGCTGTCAGGAGCAGGAATCACGATGCTCCAGCAAGATTGCATTCCTGGGGGTGCGGGAGGAGCGCGATCTGCCTGCAAATGTGCACGCTGGAGGAGGAAAATCAAAGCGCTGCGTTTAGCAAAGCCAATTTCCTCCCGGCCCGGGAGAGGGAAGCGGTGGTTGGGAGATTGGTGCTTCCCGAGCTAATTGTATTGACAAAATAATGGAAGTGTTTGTATGCGCTTGTTCTTGTTGTATATAAACTATAGCAAATAGAAATGCATGGGATTTTTTTTTTTTTGGTTTTGCTATTCTCAGGCAATTTGTAGCTGGGAAATGATGGGAGTTCACCGCGCCAGTGGGAGGCTGCATCTCCTTCCTCTCTTGTGCTCTGCCCAGGAGTCAGTGGGAGGATGGAGAGGGGTGGGTGTCAGCCCTGGCTGTGCACCAGCACTCTGCAGCCCCCTGAAGCTCACACAGCATGTGCTGTCCCCCGCAGTGTTCCTCAATTTAGAGGGTGGTTCACCTCTCAGCTTATGGGGCCATTCACCACTGCATGAATGCAGCAGGGAATGGGGCAAATGTGCCAGGAGGAATTGCTGACTGCCTGATCCTGGCTCTGGGTCTCGAGCTGTTGGCATTCTTGGGGGGCTCCTGCACCTTTTTGGGGCTGTGCATCGCTTGCAGGGAGTTACTGGAGCAGAGCCCATCCTCTTCTGCTCGTTCAGCATCGCAGAGCCCATGTCTGGAGTTCTGGGGTGCTTTGGGGGAAAGGCAAGCGATGCGCTTAGGGGTGAGCCTTGCAGCACCTCGAGCAAGGAGATCTCTGTGGATGCCTCTGCTTTGTGGATGGAGGGTTGGAGAAGAGCTGAATGACTCTCTGTGAGCACCGTTTGGGGCTGTATTTGCAAATTCTCAGCTCCATCCCTCTCTCCCAGCACCCTGCAGCAGCTGTGCTGTGGGTGCTGCGCTTCCAGCTGTGCTCACCCAGAGCAGCGCAGGGGCAGCCAACTTCGGAGACAGTGCCGGGGAGCCGAGAGCCCGTCGTAAAGTGTCACTGATGTGGAAATACGGGATCAAATGAGTAGCAATTCGTGTGTCACCGCATGACAGAACAAAACCCTCTACCGAGGAATTAAAGCCATAAATATCCTACAGGGCCCCTTCCTGCTAACATGCTCCTGACATCTGGAGTGGCAGCCCGCTGGAACCTATCTGCTGTCAGAGAGCTCTTGCAATTAAGTCGTGAATGCAGAGGGGAGAAGGGGGAAAACAATTTTTTAAATGACTTGGCAGGTGATGGAAAACCAAAATACCCTATTCCATTAACGGGAGCAAATTTACCTTAAAAGGACTGGGTTAGAGACTGAGGAAGTTAATTGCCGGAGTCACTCAGTCAGTTCTCGGTCTCCGTGGGGCCGGTGCGGGAGTGATGGAGGGTCCATGGTTGGGTTCCCACCTAGGGCTCGCTGCTGCAGTATTTAACACTTTGACTGCCCCGCAGCGTGGCTCCTGAATGGCAGTTCTCCTCCAGTTTGGCAGCGCTTTCCCTGCCCAGCAGCCTCCGGGAGCTCCGCAGTCCCTTGCAGATGGCCTCCCCCTGCCTTCCTGATGGCTCAGCCGGGCGTAACCACAGCACCCCTACAAAAAGGGCTCCTGGTGTGTCCGTCTGTCCCGCTCAGGTGGCCCTGCAGAGCCTCATTGGCATTCTGCAGGGCCGCTCGGTGCCATGCTGCTTGCTTGCCCCGTGCTGCTCCTCGCAGGGCTGCTGCTGCTCCCGGTGCTATTTGCATTTGTGGAGCTCCCAGGAGGTGTCACTGAGCAGATACACAGGCAAGCTGCGTCTCGCGGAGAATTTTTGTCGGGGTTTTGCTCTCTTCTTTCCAATCTGGCTGCCTTGATTTCCATTTAAGCAGCATCTAGCTGCCCTGATAGATTATAAGGCACGGCAGCGGGCTTCGTGCTGGAGTTGTTTCCTCTCCCTTGCCCCACTGCTTGGCTCCTCCCCAAGGTACAGCCATTGCGTGATCGCCGCGTGCATGTGCTCCCCCAAAATTTCCCTTTCTGGCCGTGGGGAAGCAGAGTGGATCCCATCTTAAGATGGCCAACCTCTGTTCAGCAATAATTAATTGCTGTTATTCAGGGGCTGCGTTCTGAAGTGCTTTGGTGGCATTGCACGGTTCTTGTCTTATTGGAGGAGCCCATAAGCAGACCTGGTTTTATGAGTCCATCTTCTGATTAGCCCTTCTTAGGATACTGAAGAAGCTGTCTGAATATTGCCAGTCGCTTTTGCTCGTGGTTTCTTAAACGTTAAATTATTCCACCAGCAGCTCAGTCTTGATCAAGCTGCTTTCTGTAATTTTCCCCCTTGCAATTTGCACAAACTGGGGGGAAAAAAAGACTTAAGACGGATAATTTGTGTTAAACAGCCAGAGCTCTGTTGGTGCCCTCTAGAAGGGATGTTTTCACCCCAGCCCTTCCCCTGGAGCAGTGTGTTGGATATTAGGAAAATTTGTTCTCTGAAAGAGTGGTGATGCATCGGAACTGCCAGGGAGGTGGTGGAGTCACCGTCCCTGGAGGTGCTCAGGAACCATGGAAATGTGGCACTTGGGGACATGGTGGGGTTGGGCTGGGGTTGGGCATGGTGATCTTAGAGGTCTTTTCCAATCGTTATGATGCTGTGATTCCATAATCCTGTGATTCCTGCTCACTGGGGTTGCACATCCTCTTGGTACCCGAACCCATGGCATCACTTGGGCACAACCAGGGCTGCTCTGTATGGAGCTGAGGCAGGAAAACATGAGCTTGTGGGGCACCTCAGGTGCAAAGGAGCACCATTCGAGGCCAGGAAATCTCTTGCTGGGGGATGCTGGGCTCTCTTGCTGCTGAAAGAAGTTTGCTTCAAGTCTCACCCTGCACTCGAGCCACGTTGCCTGGTTTATGCAGCCATCCTGTTGTATTTTTCTGGGTCAATACTGTTGAGTGCTTGCTCTGAACGGCCTCGAGCCTGGCTGGTGATTCAGGGAGCTTGCCGTGCCCGTGTGTTTAACTCTCCAATTTGGCTTACGGCAGCGCTGGGCAAATTGCTGGCAGCGAGGAGTTTGCTCACCCCAAATGCAGCTTAGTGCTGAGCGAAGCGATCTGCTCAGCACATGTTTTCAGCCAGGAAAAAAGAAATTATATTAAAAAAAAAAAAAAAAAAGCAAATTGTTTCCAAATGGGGCATGTTTTCTATCAAGTCAGCTACACAGTTGTTTTTTTTTTTTTTAAAGGAATGATGAAGGGAAAAAAAAGTCATCTGAAAGCAGTATATTTCATCTAGTTGAACTGTTCTGGTCATGCTTTCAGCACTAGAAACACTCATACGTGTTTTTAATTGATCCATTAAGTTGATTGCTTGCTCTGCTGAGTTTTATCGTGAGGCCAAACACTCTGCATGTCATCCCTGCAGGGGAAAATTGAAGAAAAAGTGCAGAAATGAGAACTCCCCTGCTTTGACTGCGTTATCAGAGAGCCCTTCAGAATGGGTTTGGTTGGGAGCGGCGTGGATGGGGCGTTTTGTTTGAGATGGGTAAAAGGCAGCCACAACAGCGACGCGTTGTTGATGGTTTTGTCTTATTTAATGCTGACATCCTGAGGTCAAACTGCTCATCTCCAAGGAGAGCGCAGCACCATTAGTCAAACACAGAGATCTCGAGCTTTGTAGTTCTGCTGCATGATTTATAAGCCACGGGGGTAAAAAGAAGTTTTCCTCTGAAAATACGAGGGAATGTTTCGATCCTTTAGTTCCCTCGTTGTGTTCCCTTGCTTGCTTTAATTTCAGTTTTACGACATCAAAGTGCTGGAGCTCAGCTCTCCTGGCGTGGGCTTGGTTCCTGCAGCCCATCACACGGGCACCATCCTGCATCCCTCCGGGCTGCCTTTAACGAGCCCCTCCTGCTCCAGCCCGATGGGTTTCTGGGCCACGTGGCAACACCTTATATCCATACATCCATCTCAAAGCCACGTGGCAATGAGTGAGCTGAGCTGTGAGCACAGGGCAGGATGGCTGCAATCCGGGTCTCATCCAGCATCAGGGAAAAAGGCTTCCTCTATGGCAATGTCAGGTTTCCCTTTTCCTCCCACGATCGTAGAATGCATCTTTAAGGGAAGAGGTGGCAATCACTGCTCTCGACTGCTCCTCGCGTTCCAGCTTGGAGACCAAATGGCACTGCGTGAGCAGCTGACGGGGTCAGGAAGTGAAGCTCCCTTCTAGTGAGATTTTGGAGTCAGGAGGCTTTGTTTCATTCTGCATTTGCAACTCTAATGTATTCTTCCCCTGCGCTCCCTCCCACTCCTCGCGCTCAGCCCCAGACTTTCTGCTCACACGGCTATCAGTGTCGCTGCTGAAACATGGCTTTCCTTGAAAACCCAGCTTTTCATCAATTAAACATTTCTGACAGCTTTTCTGAAACAAAACCTATATTTAAAAAAAAAAAAAAAAAGTACTCTTTGCTTTCTAGCAAAGTTTTGTTGGTTTTACCTTGAAAGACTGTCAGCCCTACTGGGAGGGGCTCACAGGAAAGATTTTGGGACGGGTGTCCTCCTGTTGAGTTGTCCTCGTGTTAGCTGTGGGGCACAGCCCCATAGCTTGTCACCATTGCCATCAGTTGGGTACCACTTAGTGCCTGTGCATGGGGCTGGATGGATGCCCTTGGGTGTCTGCAGGATGGTTTTCATTACTCCTCCTCTCATCTCCTTCCTTCCTCCCCTAGAAGCCCCACATGCTACAACCCATCTCATCCTCTCCCCCAAAAACACAAAAAATGAAACCCTAAAAACCCAACAGCCCAACCCCTGATACTTTGTTAGTGCAATTGGGCTGTGGGTTGATGCAGTCACATCCTTTTGTAAAAGGCAAACAAGTGAAGGATTTGCAGATAGAACTTCTGGTGCAGGCTTTGCCCAGAGCTTGCACTTTCACTGTATTTTGCATCCCTAAATGCAAGATAGAATATCCCAAGATTATGTTCCTTTCTCCTCTTCTGTAAATACTTGCGGTCTTTTTCACATTCCCATCCCCTCCCATTGCAATTGGGTTTAATTTTCATGCCCAGTGGCACTTGGAAGCCCCTAATGAGCAGCAGCTCCCATCCCTTGCTGCCACTCATAGGGGATTGGCTGTGTGGCCATGCAGATGCCACACGGAACCGATGGGATGCGGTGGCTTTGCAATGACATGCAGCCTTCTTTAATTAAGGTGAATATGTTTAGCTGGGGAAAAAAAAAATGCACAGTCCGTGAAAGTTTGCTAAGCATGTTGATTTAATTGGCAGTTAATGAATTTAAAGTAAGCATCCAAGTGTAGCCCAACCCCCTTGTAAGGCGATCCCAGATCCTCCAAGGCACGCACCAAGAGGATGAGGCAGAGAAAGAATGAATGTCTGCTGGGGAGGTTTCTCCTCTCTCCCTGTTGAATGCAGTGTTGCTGGGCTCGTAATTTTCCCTTGTACCTTGGTGTTAGGGCCTGGTGTGGTTCCCTCCTGCTGTTTCCCCATTCCAGTGGCTGGGGACATCCTCTCTACAGTTCCAATGGGGAGCTCTCGGGTGGGATGTGCGCGCTGTTCCCAGTGTGACCCAAGTTGCTCACAAGCCTCCCTCCCTGATCCGTCATCTGGGAAATTCAAAGGTTAAAATATTCTTTTTGAATCTTTACTATTTTATCTTCTGTCTCTGGCAGACTAGAATTATCGAGAGTGACAATCTGTGGCTTTTAGATCTGCCCATGAACCTTTGTGCAGCTTTGCCTGAATTTGTAACTCTTGAAGTCTTTACTGGAGACAGACTGTTAACGTTCTGACACATGGAATGAAGAAAAAAAAACCCCAAAAAACAGGACATAGTTTATGAAGCATTGCACAGAACCAAAAATAATCCTATTTATTGAGCTTTTCCAAGATGATTTAATACAATGAATGTAAGGAATTTTTCTTTGGTGATGGGTTGACGGTTGGGTTTGGAGGTCTTTTCCGACATTAATGACTGTATGATTCCTGTGTGTGCGATAAGATGGAACCTGATGGTCTCCTGCCATCAGCGCTCTGGGTCTGTGCAATGGGCACGGACCAGCTGCCAGCTCCCAGCACCCTCTGCCTTCGTTTTCTTTCTTGGCGGTGGGTGCAGAGCTCTGATTGCACTCATTAGGGGTGGTTTGATTTCCTTCTATTTTGGAGCATCCACGGCACCGGATGGATTTGGAGGGACAGTGGGAGCTGTGCGCAGCCAAATCGGGGTGGTGAGCACCAGCCAAGGACTGCAGAGCTGGGGGACATCAGCCAAAAAGTGGCATTTGGGCTTTTTGTTCGAATCCGGGCATTTTCATTACAAAAAGGCAAAGGACCAATGGGAGAGATTTTTGCAATTTTCCTGCTCTTGTTTCTTCCAAACTCTTCAGTAGGGAGTTTTTAGAAAGCCCAGAGCTGTTAGGCTGAGCCCTTTATTTACTGCAAAGGATCTCTTCAATTATGGCTTTCCAGCAGCGAAGCGTGCGCCTTGCAGCCGTGCATCCCAAGCAGGTGCCTCCCCCAGCTTTGCACACAGGAGAAACTCCTGCAACAGGTGTCCTCTGCTTCTGCCAGGATTCCTGGAGCTGCCTCGAAGCTTGCCAGAGTTACACTGGACCTTTGCCATTGTGCCCAATCTCCAGTCCTGTGCACCTGCACCCATGGTGGTGGGGTGCTTGTGACCTTCAGCATCAAGCATCCATTGCAGAAATGTTAGAATCAGTTTAAAAATTAAAAATTGGTTAAGTTTGGTTAAATTTGTTGTCTTGCAACTTTGGACAGCGCTAAGTCATGGCACAGCTGAGAGAGGTTTTGCACATTGAAGCTTTGCATCCTGTATTCAGATGGAGGGGGAGGTGAGGACAGCAGCAAGTGGTGAGTCAAGGTTTTTGTGGCAGAGATGAGCCAGGCTGGTGCAGGAAAATGGTATAAAAGGTCTTCCCCAACACACCTGGTTCTGCAGTTAGCTGCATGGAGCACCTGGAGGAGCCAGGGGATTGTCCTGCAGAGGGATGGGGCTGGTGGGGAGGCAGCGGCATGGAGGAGAGTGATGCTGGAGGATGGAGGCAGAGGGACCACAGCCCGGCCAGGAGGCGTGCCAGGGAGTGGGGCCAGGAATGCAGGGCACGGAGCCAGGGCAGGGTTCTTGGAATTCCTCGGAGGATCAATCTGCCAGCTCCTAACACGACAGTGAGCAGCACCCTGAAATGGAGAGCAGCTCTGCTGCGGCAATTAGCTGCCACTGCTGGCTGCTGCCTTCAGAGGGGAGCAGAGGGGCAGGGGGAGGAGTGCCTGTGCTGCTTTGGGGTGCGATGCCTGCACCCCTCACCGACACATTGAGGGTGTCCATTGGCCCCCTGAGTGCTGCTGGTGCTGCGGGGCTCAGTGCGAGTCTGGTTTGGAGGGAAGGGGGTGTGCTGGCCTGCAGAGGCTCTTTTGGCTGGAAGTTGCTGTAGGATGCTGGACTTACATGATTTTAGTTCAAAAAGAGCACAAAAAAGGGCTTCTCAAATTAATAAACCAGGCAGTGCACGATGCTCCTCCAGCAAACAAGGAGTTCAGCGCACGCACGCGTTGCTGTCAGCACCCACCCCAACAGCACAGTGCATCTCTACATGCACCCTGTGTGATCTTGCAGCATGTGGTGCATGCAGCAGACGCAGAGCTGTGCAGCTGCTTTGCAAACTCTGGCAGCATGCTGGCATGCACTGCTGTGCTGCAGGAGAGCAGAGCACCGGGGGTGGCAGATAGAGGGGGGTTGGCAGCTGAAGGGGAGGTGGCAGCTGGAGGGGGGTGGCAGGAGCCTCTTCTTACAGCAAGTGAAAAATCAATCCTTGACCTTTAAAGGAGTTTATGAATTCCTGGTGTAGGGATCGATGTGCATTGATTTCTGTGTGTCTGCGTGGGCTCGCCGTGCGCGCTATCAGGTGATGAAAGCTGAGTTTTGCTGAGTCTGGAGCAGGCAGGAGCAGGTGCTGTCTCCAGCGAGCTGCCAGCAGTGAAAACATTATTTTTCCTCTTTCCCCCCACCTTTGGCTCTGTGGCAGGTGATGAGCCACGGGGTCACCTGGAGGTTTGGGATTTCAGGGAAGGATGCAGGGCCCTCTCCTTGTGAATGAGAGTTTAAGGCAGGAGATGCGCTGGCAGTTCCCTCCCTGCTGTGATGTATGTAAATATAAATTTATATATTTGGTGTGCTTACGTCTGCCTGCTGCTCTCCTAGGATGGAGCCGTGCACTGACAGCTGCGGGGGGGACGTGGGGTGCAGGGTGGGATGGAGCAGAAGGTGCCTGCACAGCTGCTGCAAGCTGGGGAGGGGGCACAGGGGGGGGAAAGCTGATGTGTCCCAGCCTACAGAGAGGGAAAAGGCACTGCACTAAATGCCAACACCCAGCAGCACAGCCATGAGTTGTGTCTCTAGCAAGAGCATGAGGATGGTGGCTGATTTCCTCAAGCCACGATGCTTAAAAATATCAAATTCCAGCCATGGTGGTCCCTTCTTTGTAGCTTTGTGGTGTTGCCAAAAGGCTCGAGCTGAGGTTGGAGTGGCTTGCACTGGGGCTTGGCACAGATGGGGTTAAAGAGTCCTTTCTCTGGCGGGGAAGGGAGATGATGAGTGTTGCTTTACAATGGGGAAACTGAGGCACAGAGTGAGAAATAACCCAGAGAGTGTGCAGCAGAGGCAGGAAGCAAATCCAGGCCCATCTCGGGGTGTTGTTCAGAAGAGCCGTTCTTTGCATCACCTCCCTCTGGGTGTTTCCCCCATCTACAGGAAGTGTTCTCAGCTCTGCCGTAGTAAAATCAGTCCATTAATTGGCAGGATAACGAGGTGCCAGGAGCATTCTGAAATGCTGCAGCTCTGCTCAGTTTTAGCCATCCTTGGGGCATCCACAGCAAAATGCAGCGGCTGCCCGAGCTCATCCCTGAGCATTCCGTGTACCACGGTGTGTGACATGAGGACGATGCTCCCCTCTCTCCTGCTGAGTTCTGCAGATCTGCAGATCCGGGCTAACACAGGGCTTAGTGCTGGCAGCGCTGTGCCAGAGCTGGGTCTGCACTGCAAACACTTTGCACCTTTCCTGTTGCTATTGCAAAACAATAACGATGATAATGATGACTTCCCTGAATCCTTTCACTGCCAGACCCAACGTGGGGGTGAGGGGAAGCACCCTGCCGGGTCAGCACCGATCCCAAAGCTTCCTTATTTAATCCGACAATTTCTCCAGCCTCTCCTACTGTCTCCTCTAATGTATTCCTATTTGTTTGATCTCCTACAAACTTCCCCTCTCTGATCTTCTGATGAAATAATAAATCTGGGGCCCTTGAAGACGCTTCGCGGCAGGAGAGTCTAAACGAAAACCCTTTTAAGCGTTTAGAGGTTTTTTAATGTGACAATCCCCTCCTGCAAGGGTACCGTATATACTGTGAGATGCAGGGCTGCCAAACCTTATCATTTACCATGCTGGATCCGCTTCCCTGTCCGGGGATGTGCAGGGCTGTGGGATATCCTGCTGGCACGCTGCTTAGTGATGGGCGAGCAGATGGAGAGGGTTTCCATGCTGGTTTTTAGCAGGATGCACACCCATAGCCAGGGTGCAATGGGGATGAGGCAGACTTGCTGTGAGCTCGTCCTGCCTGAGCACCTCTGCCCTGCATTTACTGGGGTTGAAATATTGCTGGTAAAAGCCCAGCTCTGCGCTGCTCCATCGAGGATGCAGCAGTGTAAGCATCAGCACCGTAGCCCCATTTGGAGAAGGGGAAATTTGCAGCACCCCAACACGGATGCTCTGCAAAGCCCCCCTGTGCTGAGCCTGGAGTGATTTACAGGATTTTTTCTGCAAATTATGGGAAATTCTGCAAATTTCCTGCAGAAGCTCAGCTTCTCTTTCAAGCTTTCTCATTGCACAGCCTGGGAACTGCTGTCTTTTGGTTTAGTATTAACATTCTGGCGCCTGGCACCATGCTGTCTCTGCAGTCCTCTCCTTACAGATGCTCTGAGGAGCGGTCCAGCCGTTCTGTTTTTTTTCCTATTTCAAAGCAAAACGCTGCATTGTGCCTTGCAGGGCCGGCCCTGCTGCAGCACGCGGTGCGGGGAGGGGGCTCTGGGAAGCGCAGTGCCATCGTGTGGCCGTGCTGCACGGCAGGGACAGCCCTGGCACCCCCGTGCAGGTGGAATTCCTTGACAGGGAGTCATCACGTTTGCTCCGTTTGGGGTTTTGGCAGCTGCTGCTGCTTTTCATTGCATCGCATCCCTCCATCTGCAGCTGATGGCAGCAGCGTCCTGCTGCGTGCTGACTGTGTTTGGTGGTGTTTGGGCTCAGTCTCGAGGAGGAATGGAGGGTCTGGGGGAGCCAGCAGCAACAGAGCATCCCATGTCATGGAAGGAGCCAGCTCTGCACCTGAGCTGGAGCATGGCACGGCCCAGGGGTGCGTGGAAATTGCAAATCATTCATTTCTGGCTGAGGGCAGGTACCTCTACCCCGTGCCTTGGGGTGGAGGTGATAATTCCCTCTCTCGTGCGCTAATGGATGGCACTAAGTGCTCTGCAGAAGCAGGCATGGCTGCGAGGAGCCGAGTGCTGCTGTCATTATTTGCACCCCAGCGGCATCGCAGAGCTCCGGTCAAGAGCAAGACCAACACTGTGCCAGAATCCATGCACAGCCCTGCATGGAGAAAAAGGCAACAGAGGTGGAGAAAACACCTTTCCCAAGGTCACAGAAGGAGAGATCAGTCCAGGTGTTTTATTCCAGGAGCAACAGCTTTTCCTTACGCTCCTTTTATTACCGTCATTCCCCCTTTTTCCCCTTTCCAGCACTGGCACCTCCTGCTTCGATCCCATCCGTTGGGCAGCCGCACCCAGGATTGGCTAAAGAGCCTGAAGTGAGCTTGAAGCGAGGGGAGAAACACGAGCTAGGGAGAAAATAATGAAGTTTGTGGCTCTGAATCTTAAGCAGCAGCTTTGGTTGGCGCTGCGCGGCGGATGGGGATGAACTCGCCCCTTCCCAAAGCTTGCCAGCCAATTGGCGGCTCCCTCAAGCCAAGCTGCTTTATAATTAAGTGATAATTGTTTTTGCTGGGGAGCACACAAGAAAGATAAACAGCTTGAGGAATCAATAAGCATCAAGGTCATAGGCTGAGTTATTTACTGAATCATCTGCAATTTATCTCCCAACTTTGCTGTACAAAAGAAAGCGGTGGCTGTTGTGCGGAGGATTTAGGAGGAGCGGGCTGAGCGTCGTTACTTAAAATAATCATAGAGGCTGAAAAATTGGTACCTTTATATGAAAAATATTCAGAATTAACCAAAGAAGATTTAAAGGCAAACTGCCAGGGTGCGATAGAGTCATCCACACGCGTGCACACCCCCATCCACACGTGCACTTGCTCTCTTACATCGGTTTAACCAAATCGATGCAAAGCCCTGTCTGGACACTTACTTCTCATTAGCTGAAATTTGTCCCTAATTGACGCAGACCGAACCGCGGTGATCTCGGAGGGAGCTGAGCTGAGAGCAACCCGCACAGCAGCGGGTTGGGCTGCTTTGATCTGCACCCTTGCTCTGCATAGGCCGATCTGCAGCGCTGGGCTGGCAACGGTGGGTGGTGGGAGCAGGCAGAGCTGCAGCTGTCAAAAGCAGTGGGTCCTCTTTCAATCTTTTTTATTTTTTTAGCCACTGGCAGCTGAAAGTTTATCTTTCTGTGCGAGAGCTGCTCCCAGCTTCTCTCTTGCCTCAGTCTGGTTGCAGATGGGTGCTGTATGCCTGCTGCAATGGGTAAAGCTGCGTGGTACTGGCACTCAGACACTGCTCAGTGGGGCAGCGATGCCTGCAGATGACAGGTTTCTTGTCTCGCTGTCTCGTGCAGGCAGTGCTGGAGCCCCTCCATATGCTGTCCAGTCCCTGAAATAACAGCTGCAGAGCACTTTCTGCTGGGGGACCTCAAAGCTGTTTGTTATCCCCGTTTGACTTAGGGGCAGACAGGGAGCACACGTGGGGAATTGGCTGAGGGTGATCTGAGCAGAGTGGTGACCCGGACCCGGTGCAGGCAGTTATCCACCAGGCATTGCTCTGCGTGGTGGAGGGCATGTTCCATTTATCTGGGAGAGTATGAGCCCAGCTTGCTCCTCTGCAGGTCCGGGCTTCCTCAGTGATGCCCTCGGTGTCCATCAAACGCTGCCAGGCCCTCTAACCCCTAAGGCTTATGGGGCTCCCTACCTCCTGCCAGGTTTCCTAGTTCTTCCCCCTGTCCTCTGCAGGAGCATCCCTCCCCTGCTCAGCCTCCTGCCTTGCAGAGCCCCGATGCTCCCCATCACTTTGCTCCCCCAGCGCCCATTGGTCTCCCTTACCTGGCTGCAGAGCATCCTCCTGTTTCTGCCCTGTTTTTCTACAGAGCAGACAGCGGGAGCCCGCCGTGCTCATTTCCCTGAGGCATCAGAGCTGAATTTAAACAAAAGCCGGAGAGGGCCGGCTATTAACTCAGCAAGCTCCCGGGTCCCCAGTGCTTGCAGATGGAAATGGCAGGAGCCAGAGTGATTGCACGCAGCATCCAGCCTGTGGCCGTGTCACTGCCTCCTGCCCAGCCCTCTGCAGCGAGGCAGAGCAGATCTGTAGCATCAGTGCTACGTGTCCCTGCTAGCTGCCTCGTGCAGTAGCTGGTAGCTGAAGGCTTAGGGGAACAGTGCTTCATTTTTCCCCTCGTCGGTGTTTTGAGACGCTTCCCGTGCTGAGGAGTTCACGGGTTCAAGTATCCATGGGAGTGACATTACGTGGCTATTTCTGATAGCGAAAAGTAGGGATGCTTGACCCAGGAGGTCCCTGCGAGCCCTCCATACAGCTCCTTTTTGTTCAGCTTTTTGCTCTAATGCAAACCCAGCGAGCCATGCCACAACCCCCTTTCCTGTGCATCTGCGTTTCGTGCCACCAGATGCTGTCTGAGCACTGCGCCTGTTATCTCGGGTTCCTTTATCTAATGAATTTATCATATCAAGGCAGCAATTCACACACCTCCTTCACTCTCAGCAAAGGCTGAAGTGCATTACCCGTCATGCTAGTGTCCAAAATTACAACTTGGCGTAGATCAATCCCGGCTTTTGAAATCCATTTAAATGGATGTAGCGATCTCCAGCGAGTGAGATGCGAGAGAAGAGATGCTGTGTTAATCTGTAATGAAACAAGCAGTAACCCTGAAGGGAAAGACAAGCGAGGGTGAATGGGGCTCTTGTTGCAATGAGCATTTCCAGCGATGTTCTCATTCTCTTTCCATTTTTGCTATACACCCTCTATTTTTCTCCATCCTTTCTTTCTGTGCATCGCCTTTTTTCCTTTGGAAATGCTCTCTATAATGATCCCGTCGCTCGAGTTTTCCTGAGCAGAAACGAGCTCTTTTATTTCATTTGCTCACGACCCTAAGAAATTTTAAATGGAGATGGTGTTAGCAAAATGCGAGCTGCAAGCTCAGAGATGACAACCTTATATTATATTTATACAGTCTGCCTTTAGATGAGTTTGAACATACTTTTTGTACTTCGGGAAAGAAACTTTTGAAATTATTCACCCACATTATGATTAATTTAATTTCCTATAGTTGAAGTGTTTGCAAAGTCAAATAGTGTTTCCATTCCCTGTTTCTCCATGTCATAAACTTCTCTCCTTTCCAACACAAATTAAGTTGTTTTGAAGCTCAAGACTGAAATTTTCAAAAATGCCTAAAGCACTTTGATTAGAGCTGGCTGGAAAACTTTCTAATGAAAGTTTGCAGAATAAAAACATGGGTTCACCGAAATCAAATCATTTTGTGGGACCATCACCATTTTCTCATTTACAATTTCATCAAAATGTTTTATTTCAATGAAGCCAAATCCCTTTGGTTCAGTCGATCGTTTTACATGTAAGGCTGTGTTGCAATTTGAAGCAGGGAATGGCATTATGAAATGAAAACAAAGCCTCTGAAGTCATTTTGATATTGCCAAAATGAATGGTTTTTTGCAAATTGTTTTGAGGTGGTGGGAAACTTGTGAGTTTTTTTTTCTGGTTAATGGAGAAAACAATGCAGGTTGGAATCTTGCAATGACACAAAGGTGATGTTTGCTCCAGCTGTGGTCTGGGTGCCCATTTCTGCTGGAGTTTCTCCTGGCCCCATCCATCCAACACTTCCCATCTCCCGTGTCAGGGGAGCTCAGCTGCCACTGCAACTCATAAATCACAACTTTGTAGTGTAGCTGGGGCGAGATTGCTTTGAAGATTAATTCCTTTGAAAGATTAGGGCAGAGGGCAAGATTAGGACCTTTCTCACCCCTCGAAATGGCAGCAGTGATGTGAAATGTCTCGAGGTCTGTGGGAAATGGCAGGGCTGGGTGCTGCAGATGTGGCTGTGCTGGGGAGGGCGCGGGGGCTGGGTTGGGTGTTGGGTCACCACTGGCCACGCATCTCCAGCATCGTGGTCTCCATTGGTCCTTGGGCATGTGCTCATTTGGAAATTTGAGGATTGCATCCAAGAGGATGTGCTTCCGCAGGTCCTGCCCCATGCTGAGCCATGGGGATATGCTCTTTTCAATGTACTCAACGTGCTGTGCCCAAAGCCCATCAATGTGGTGCCATCAGCTGTGCACCGCAATGTCTACACTTGCAGTGCCGATCTCTAATTCTCTTTAAATGCAGAATATTGTCTTGTTGGTATGATCTGTGCGATAAGATTCCATCAGAGGTCAAACCCCCCTGGGCTAGTTGCTGGAAGATGGAGGAGGAATCCAAAGAATAAAGAACCCAAAGAATAAATAGTCCGAGGAATAAATAGCCCATGTCTGGGGGAGTTTCTTGCCTAGTGACCAAGACATGGGGGAAGGAGCAGGAAACATTGCAACCCTGCATCTTTAGAACAGCGTGGTTCAAAGAGAAGAGCCCATGATACCAAGACACTTCCCCAGTCCTCCAAGAGCTCACCCTCGGTGCCAAGCTCTCAGTTTTTTGCAAACCCACTTCTGGTCCATCCCTCATGCCCATGGGTGTGTTGGTTTAGGTTTCCCCATTTCTATGTGATAGGGGGTTTCGGAGGAACAATGAGAACCCACCACTGAGGCCCTCTCCAGGTGCTGTTCTCAGCTGCCTCGAAGGTTTTTCAATTTCCCCATGCTGGCAGACACAGCACCAGGTCAGGATTTAGGGCCTGGCCTGGCCATTTCTCCTTCCTGCTTGCCAATTAATCCCCTCTGAACAAGTACCTTCCCTGCGCTTCATCATCCTGCAAAGAGTCCTAAAGACAAACAGAAAAGCAAGAAAGAAACAAAACAAGCCAGACGCCGATAAATTAAATGCAGAGAGGAAAACACAGAGGAGACCGAGCAAACCCCAAGCAGCCCCTTCCTCCGAGTTAATTAATTGGAGCCCTGTTTGAGGACAAGCACCCTCTTAAATCCCCCATTGCCGAATGCAATTTTCTCGGTACAATCACTCAGTGTCCCTGACGGACAGGAGCCCAATCACTTCTCGGCAGCAGGCGAGCGCTGCGGCAGCGCTGGAGTGCAAATAATAGATTTTTAACGCTCCCACAAGGCTTGTAAACACCCAGCGAGAGCCCCCGTCCCCGGCTGCCCCTGTCGGGAGGTGCTGGGCTTCAGCTCGTGTTTGCTACAGCGGGAGCAGCACCAGGGGTTGACTTTCTGCCCGGATTTGCAATGGGTGCAGGAGGTCAGGAGATTAGGGCCTTTCTCCCAGTCTTTAGGTTGTGCAATGAGGGATGTTGCTTTTTGCTGCTGGGACACACACAGCCCACACTGCTGTTCCCATCCCCACTGGGGATGTCTTAGCTTGCACCAAGCAAAAATGTCAGAAAAAAGGAGGAAGGTTGGGTGATGTTGTGTATGCACAAGCCAACGGCTCGGGCGATTCTCTGAGTCTTTGCATCTTTGCCTCGCTCCCAGTGGATTTTCCCTCTTAAATTGCTGATTGCATCCTTGCCCATGAAGCAGCTCTGGAGATGTTGGTGGCTGCGCGTGGCACTGTGTGGGTGTGGGTCAGCACCATTACGCGCCTCCTCCTTGGGCACGGGGCTAACAACTTAACTATGTTTATAATATCAGCAAGAAGCCATGTCAAATCCATTGTTGCATGATGTGACCAAATCCATTACTGCACACATGGAAATCAATTACTGCACATTAGGGAACATTTAACACTTGAGCCTTTTCCGCTGCGTTGTTTGCACGGTGTGGCTGGAGGAGTCGTTATCTGCTACTTTGGAAATGGAGCATTTTTTCAAAAATCTTTAACAAATGCACAGAGGTATGTGGCAAAGCACGTGTGTGAAGGCACTTGGTTATAGCAGGGGGTGATGTGGGATGGGGGTGATGGATGGGGTATGTTGGAACTGGATGACCTTCAAGGTCCCTTCCAACCTATGCCATTCTACGATCCAACGTTACCCTCATGGCAATTACCCTGAAGGAGAGGGAATAAGTGCTTTCCTCCTCCGTGCTGGGATGGGGATGATGGGAGGAGTGTGGTGGAACCAGATGATCGTTAAGGTCCCTTCCAACCGAAGTGATTCTATGACTGTATGATCTGGCATCGCCAGAGTGGGAATAAATGTTTTCCTCCGCCGTGTTCACACATCCCCCTCTATCTGATGCCTCTGTCTCTCAGAGCCACCCCACCCACGCAGGCAGCAGACATCCCTCATTGGCCCACACTTGTGCATTTCTTTCATCTTTTCTATGTATTCAAAAAAAAGGGCTGCAAAGATGTTTTGGGGTTTTGAGGGCACGCAGACACAAAGGCAATGCACAATGGTGAGAAAGGAGAACTCCCCTCCTGCTCCTTCCCTTCCCCTCTTTCCCACCCTGCAGCATCCCTGAGCATCTTCCTTTTTGCAGACACTGGTTCCCACATTGGGATTTTGGTCCCCATCCCACCTTTCCCCAGCACCGCCGTGTTGCTTCTCCCTCGCATATGCGCAGAGATGAAGGGAATGGATGAAGGTTAATTTTTTTGGTCCCTCTCATAATGACTCATCCATAACGATTTCTATTGGTTATATTTCCTTGTGTGACAGAAACAATTTACTGCATTCCTGCAAAGCCTATTTTCTCTGCATGATCTGCTTGTGTGGAGGTTTGGGGAAGTAATTTACAGATATTTTGCCTTAAAATAGCTTACAAAGACAAAAGAGTCCTGTTGACACCAAGGTGCGCTCCTCGGGAGCTAGGAAAACGGGATAAAACAGCTTAAAAATAAAAACACTTTATTACAGTCACTCAAAGTCAAATTCTACATCGCACGGTGCTGTCTGAAGCTGCTTTTGCTGGTGGGGATTGCTTTCTGCTTGGGCTCAGGGTGTAGAGGATGCTTGGGGACGTGCGTCAGCAGGGTTTTGGGATGCCATGCCCTAAGCTGCCCACCGAGCTGGGCTTGCAGCTCCCTCCCTGCTCTGTGAGCTCTGAAAAAATGGCTGTGTGGGGTTATTTGCTCAGGGAAATGGCTTTGGTTGACGTGCTTGGTGATGGATAGCTCCGTTATTTCTTGGGTCCCCATTTGCCCCAGGAGCTCAGCATCACCTGTGTGCGTGCAGAATGCTGAGCCAAGTGGCAGCACTGGGGCTGGGGGGCATGTCATGGTTCAAAGGGCACAGCACCTGGTGTGAGCCTGCGCTGTGCTCGAGGTGGGGAGCACAGGAAGGTGCCAGCTGGCCTTGCACCATGCACCAGGCTGGGTCCAGGCTGGGTGCTGCAGGCCTCAAGCTTGTACCATGCCCCAGGCTGGGTGCTGCTGTTGGTCTGCCCATACCCTGTACCTCCTGATTCTTTGGGATTTGGATTATTTCCTTGGAACTCCTAACTGCCTTTTTAATTTCCCTTATTGCTATGCTCTGTTGTTCTTTGGATAATGAAAAAGCTGCTTTGGTGACTTTGTGCTGTGCAGTCCACGTGGATCAGGAATTTTTTTAACACATGGATGCTGATTGCAGGTGTCAGGGCAGGACAAGTGCTGCCATGTCTGTGCATGCCATGTACCTAAGTTTGACTTCTGCTTGCATGACACCATGCTTTTGGTGTCACACTGGCAAATGGATGAAGGTGAGCAGTGGGTGTTGTTACACCCAGACAGCGCGGGTTCGGTGCAGGGTTTGGTGCACCCTTAGCAGCTCCCTCCCAGGGCAGCAACGCGGTGATGCTGGAGGAGGGGGTGGGATGCAGGCGTGGGGAAAGGCAAAGGCAGGCGCTTGTTCTGGGTCAGGCGGTGATGCTGGCGGCGCTGAACACTGCCTCTTTATCCGCCTCCTGCCCTGCCGAACATAAGCCCCGTTGTTGCTGAGCCCCGTGCTAGCAGCAGCACCCGGGAGCCAGCTCGGGGGCTGCTGCAGGCTCAGGGCAAAGGCTATCAGCAATGAGCCCTCAATGAGCCCTTTGTGGGGCAGGCAGCACTCTGACCAAATAGGGTGCGGGCTCATGCACTGCAGCTTTAGGGATGCGATTGCACCTGGTTGGGCTCAGCACTGAGCAAAAGCAAGAGGAGCATCCTCACCCCCAGCGTTAGCAGCTCCTTTTGCCCTCTGCCCATCTCCCACCCTATTCCCCTTTTGCCCCACTGGTGACTGATGCTTTGCCCCATGGGTGAGCCCATCCCTGAAGGCAGGAGGTGTTGTGTTGGGTACCAACCCCACCTGCGGTGACAGCTGTCCCCAAGCGGTGGCAGCAGTTGTCACCACGTTGTCACAAGGCTGCGGGGGCTCCAAGATAACGTCTGATGCCAAGGATTGCTGTGCTACTTTCCTCATTTTTGCGGGGAATTTATTGAGGTGCGGCGTGTTGTCCCAGCCCAATTAAATCCATGGTAGGCAATTAGGGAGCATAATTGGCTGATTGGATTTGGGAGGCAGCTCGCCACGTGTTGCCTTCCCGGCAGTGGGCAGGGAGGTGTTGGGATGCTGCTCGTGGGCTTGGTGCACCAGAGCCGAGATCCAAAATGCTTTTTCTGTGCTAAAAAATGGGGATTTGGGGACGTGCTGGTGTGCTATTCATCCGATGGGTCCACACCTCAAAGAAGTTATAGATTCTGAGCCATTGTGAGAGTTCTGGGTCACTGTTAGAGTTATTTGCACCCAATTTTCATTTAAAAATATTTGGGAGTGGTTTCCTATAATTTGGCCAATTTTGTGGTTTCAGAGCATCCATTCAGCGTTGAGGTGACATTCTCTGCTGAAGAGAACTCTATTGAAAATAAAAAAATATTTTCTACTGAAAATTCCCGCTTAGTAAAATTGAAGTCAGCTGCCTGGACAGTGAATGGGAGTTTGTGGCAAATGGGGTTTGGGGATGTTTTGAAGAGATGCTCCATCCTTCCCGATCCACTGTGAAATGACCCTTGACTCCCCGCAGGTGTAGGATTTGTCCCCATGCAGAGCTCCGCTGTTGTGCTCCCTCGCTGCCTGCATTCATTCACATTCAGAAGATTGAAGCCACGTATTTTGTGGGTTTGGTGAATTTCTCCCAAATTTAAGACGTTTTGCTGTGTTCAAGGGGCTGCACTGAAGCTCCTTTCCCCCTCCCTGATGCGGGAGGAGCAGGGACCTTGCATAAGCCCCAGCAGAGCAGCAGGACGGCGAGGCGTCGCTCTGCACTAATTTGAAATGAGGTGAGCGATGGCAAATTGAGTTTCAAGGGCAGCAGAGACAACTTGTCAATTTAGCCCGGGCTCCACAACGTCGGTGCAATCCTTAGTAGCTGGATCTGAAGCTTGTTTACGGCAGTGGCTCTAATAGCTGCAATCCCCCAGGTAGATTAAGCAATTTCTTCATTTAGGACTCTCAAAACTCTATGACATTTTGAGGGATTTTTCTTGACCTTGCAAAGGGCAAATGCTGGTTTTCCCTGCAACCTTTCCTAATGGCTCAGGGGGGCGCAGAGCTTGGCAGGATGGAAATGGGGGTTGGGTTTGTTAGGGAAATCCTCCATGGGGCTCTTGTTGGGGGTCGCACCCCGAGCTGGGAGTGCTGTGGGCACCCAGATGAGTGGGTCTGCCCCATCTCAAAGCGATGAGTTTGCAGGGAAACGAGAAGTGAAGAGTCTGCATGTGAGCGCCGGAACTCTTCGAGCAGAAAAAAAAGCAAATGGAACTTTTTAAAATTAAAACAACAACGAAAAAGCAACCTGAAAGCTTTTGAAACAGGGGAGTGATGGGTGACATCCGTGCCCACCTCCCCGCTGGGCTGGCAGCGATGAGCTGCCTGACTGCAGCTCGCCCGTGTGCGTGCTCACAGCTGCGTGTAGGACACGGGCAGCGCCCGGTGGCTGCTGGAGCGGGCGTGCTCCCTAAGTGGGGATGGCGTGCGGATGCTCTGTGAAGGATTTCGGGGGCTGACAGCCTGTGGAAAGCGACAGAGCAGAGAAACGCCAGCGCGGGGAGTTAAATGCGTGCACAGATTGGAGGAACCCGGTGCTGGTGAGGCCGGGATGCTCTGATGTTGTCTGAGCCTGGTTTGAGGGGTCAGGGAGTGTTTTGGGGTGCACATAGGTGAAGGAGCCTGGAGGGAAGCAAACTGCAAGGTGAGCACTGGGGCTGTCCCATCCACACCTTTTGGGGATGCTCCATGGGGTTTCCTGGGTGTTCCCATAGTGGGGGACCCTACTGCAGGTGCCAGCACCAGCTGGCCTTGTCACAGCCCTCAGAGCCTTTTGGGACAGCATTTGGGGTGGGAAGGAGCAGGACCCATCCCTGTGCCCCATAGACGTTCCTCCCTGCACAAACCTTTGCTGTAGGCATCGTGGCTTCTAAGTCACCTTCCCCACCTGTCTCCTCCTTCTCCTGCACACACATCCTCTCCCCAGGTTTTCATTACGATAATTAGGGAATTAAAATCATTTTCAATATTTTCAAACCAAATGATGAACTCGCGGGCTGCTTTCGCTACCGCCATATTGCTAAGTGTCTTAATAGGCCTATTTCCTCCCGAAATGTTCTTCATATGTCACCGCTCAGATGGTCAATGTGCAGTGGGAACGAGTGACCGGTTTGTGGAAACCCCATAAAAGAAATGATCAGCTTTTTGGAACAGAAATGAACACCTGGCAAGGGCTGCACAGCTTGGCATGGTCCGGGGACGCGGTGACTTTTTAGCATCGGGATGCTGAGATGGAAATGAAATTGGGTCCCCCAGGCTGTGCCTTCAGGGGGACAGGCTGGGGGTGTTTGCTTTTATTTGTGGGTTTTATTCTAGGGCAATGCAGGTACAAGAGGCAGCAAGCAGACAATTAGCAGGGGAAGCTGATGAGCTTTGGAGGTGGGATCTTAAATTCTCATTTTGGGGCAGGGTTCTGCTTGGGCATGGGGAAGTTTCCTCCATCCCTCCCTTCAGGGCTGGCAGGGCTGTGGTGGAGCAAATGAAATCAATACATCAGGGGAAAAAAAAAAAAGCAGACCCCAAAAGAAGCCAAAAGCATTACAATAAAGCGTAAAGCGTTGGAATAAATATTATTAGAGCATCTTCAGCAGCAATAAAAAGATTAATTTGCGATTGCACAAAAGAAAAAAAAACAACAATGTGTTTATGCTAAAAATTGCTGCCCAGAATTGCTTTTCATCGAGAGCATTCTGCTTTATTGGCTTCTCCCTTTTCGCCCTCCCTTTATTCCCCCGTCTCCCTGTGATGCTGTATGGCTGTGGGTGATGGTGGAGGGCTGATCTATTGGTGGGACATCCCTCACACGTCTCGCACGCATCTCCCCAGGGCTCTGCGACTCAGGGTTTTACCTTTTTTCTATCTATATCTATTTTTTTAACCCAGAGAAACCGATTTGCCACCGGCTGCTCTAAGAGGGTTATGCATACTATCCTGGCACCATCTGATGTATGGCCACATTTGGAGCCACAGACTACACCAGCCTTAATAACATTCTTCTTTACAAAGTGCTCGCTGTTAAATATTTATGAGACGATGCGAGAACAAGCGCTGCCGCGGCCGCGAGCATCCCTCCTCCATGGCTGGATGGCCTGGGGAGGCAGGTGGGCAGCCGTGCTGTTATTGCTGGTGTGCTGCTCCCAGCCCCGACCTGCCCTCACTGGCCGTGTATTCAGTGGCTGAATATCGGGCATCACAGATCTGGGACTGCACGGAGCCAGTGTTCCCAAGTGCTCTGGCTGCTCCAGCCTGGCTCGGCTCCAAGGAATGTGATTTTTGTTGATGTGGCTGCAGAATGGGGAGAGTTTGAGCTGTATTAGGTCCTGTTACACGATGCTTTTTGGTTTCTTCTTGGAGCACAGCCTTCCCTGGTGTCTTTTAAATCCCTTGGAGGAAGCAGAACACAACCAAAATCTGTATATTCTTAATTTAGGGTTGAGCTCCTGCACTTGCCCTAGCCCCCGGCACTGGGGAGCCTTTTGGCACCTCCAGTTTGGCCTTTGTCCCCCTGTCAACCAGTGATGCCCTGCAGGAAGAGTGGCTGCAGGGGACAGAGGTGGCTTTTTGCTGCCTCCAGGGAAGATAAAAGTGCTGGAGTGGCAGTGTGGGAGGGTTTCATGTGCTGATCCCTGATCTGTGCTCTGTGGCTTCATCCTTACTGACACGCCGCATCATTAAAGCATATGCTGTATCCCGAGGGGTGGTGGTCTCTGAATGCTCTCAGTTGTTTTAAAGTTATCTGATCGTATCCCAGCGATAAGGATCTACAAATTACACATCTCACAGCACAGGTGCCAGCCCGCGGAGGCAGGCAGAACTGCTTCAGCTCCCGCTGACTCCTTAAACCATCTCCTCTTCAATTCCCAACCCCTAGAAGGGGCTTTGCTTCAGCACCAGGCTGAATTCCAGTTGGTGTGCTCTTACTTTTTTTTTTTCTTATTATCTGAACACTTAGCGGATGTGTTTGTAGCCTACAACTCAGAATACTGCGATAACGCCGCGCTGCTGAAATGCTCTTTACTCAGGGAGCTTCCACTCAACGGTGGAGAAGGAGCTGCAAACCCGGTCACGGTGGCAGAGCTCTGTTTGCTTACAGCCTGAGGCCCTTTAATAAAGAAATGAGATTTTTGGGAAGGACTTAGACAAATCAGGGTGGTTCTCTGCTTGCTGCTGTCTGCTCTGACACTGGGGGATGCAGGGACGAAGGAGATGCAGGGAAGGAGGGGGATGCTGGATGCAGGGGATGTGGGATGGAGGGATGTGGGATAGAGGGATGCATGGCCCTGCTGCCACCCCATCACCGTCCTTCCCCTGCAGCAGAAGTGCTCAGAGGGGGCACAAATAGTGACAGGGCTGTGCAGCCCCAGCTCTGGGACTGTTGTGTGCACAATCATAGTTTTACTCCTCCCAGAGTGAGTTTTTAACCTTTCTACGACTGAATAAAGCAGTGGTATGAAGGGCCAACAAACAAGGACCACGTGTTTATGCACTCCCGTGGTTTTTATGGTCACCTGGAGACGTTTGGGGTGTGGAGGATTTAGTGTGTGTGTGTTTCTTTATCTCCTGGGTGGATCTGTATGGATGGCACATAGGGGCCATGAGTTTGTTGGCTGCCATGGGGCTGGCTGTGCTGGAAGCCATCACCTCCCAGTGCTCCATCCCCATTGGGGCACAGCCAGTGGGTGACCCTCTGGTGGGTGAAGGACCACCAAGCTCTGGGCTGCGGTGACCTGTCAGGACACCAGCACTGAAAATGTCACCTGGTTTGACATTTGTGGCTGTGCACTTGAAACAATCCCAGCCATTAGATTGCTTGCTGCTGCCGGTGAGCCCCCAGGACGTGCATGTTGAGCTGTAAATGGGACACATAATATTACTAATAATTTCACAGACAACTCCGTTCGTTTCTGAAGTGAGAGGAGACACTTGTGCTATTCCGCCCGGCGCTCTTTATGCTATAATCTCCCATTGAGATTCAAGGCACAGCTCCGCTAATTAAAATGATGAATGCCGGAGGAAGGCTTTGGGTTTGGGTTCGAGTTTTCTTTTCTTCTCCTGGTAGGTCTAGCCGGTATCTGCACACACAGAGACTGCTCCAGGCAGAGGATGTTTGCTCACTGAACGAGCACTCAGGATAGATAGCAACGCTCCCATACCCCTGCACAAATACTGGCGGAGAGAGACGTGAGCCCCGCTGCAATCTGCACTCTGGGGTTTGTGCTGCTGCACGTGCCTGGGCTGCACCTTTACGGCCAGCCCTGTGCAAAACCAAAGCGATGATTCGTGTCTTGCACCAGTGATTCCACCTAAATGGGAGCTCTGCGAGGTGGCTCATGGCTTGGGCTTTCCTAGTGTGGGATGCAGGGATGCTTCAGGCTGAGCTCCTGCACTGATGGGGCCACCTCTGCTGCTGTCCCTCCCCAGTGCCTGGGTGCCCCAGATCGATGCTGCAAGTGAAGCTCCAGCTGGGACCTGCCCCTTCCCAGCCCCAGGAGCTTCATCCCCTCCACGAAGTACTGCCGGGGGCTGGGATCTGGGTCGCCCACCACCACTTTCCTGCCTTAGACATCTTGTGTTTTGATTAATACAAAGCCGAGCAAAACTAAGAGACCTGATGGGCTCTCTCCTCCTGTAATTAAAGCCTTTTTTGGAGTGCAGAGCGCAGGCACTGGGAGCAGCGTTGCAGCAGGCAGGGCTGTGGCAGATGTGCACCCGGTGCTGAGGGAAGGCAGCGGGCGGTGGGGATGCACCATGACACTGCACGGGGACCGCAGCATCTGTGCCTGCGCTGTCACCAGCACACAGCTCTGAACAGGAGCTCGCTGTAAGGTGCTTGCAGAGCTGCGTGCTAACAATAGCTCTGCACGGGGCAGGGAGGCTATTTGGGGAAAAGGGGCTAATCTAGTGAAAGCAGGATTATTTTTTTTCTTCTTTCCATCAAGTCCTCGCTGCCCTCCCTGTGTCCCTGAGCCTGGTGGCTGGCCGTGTCCTGAGGTTTGTGGGTGTCAGGAGGACAGCACGACAGCCCCTGTGCACAGCGACCTACCCTGGGCATTCACAATTGTCGCTGCTCCCAGCCAGGTGCCTTTGTCCCCAGGCCCTGGGGCTCTCGGCTGGAGCCTCCCCCAGCCCATGGCTGTCCCAGGGCTGTGCCCTTCCCCACTGGGGCTGTCCCTTGTGTCACTGTCCCCCTCGGACCCCAGGGATGAGCGCTTGGCCATGCTGACGCTGGCTGCTCCTCCTTTAATTTCTGAATTGGGTAATGCGTGCCTTTCTGCGTGTCTCCTCTTGGAGATCAGAAAACCACTGGAAATGGTGACATTGGGTCCTGCCACCCCGCTGTCTCCTTAGGGTGCTGCGGGGTCACAGCTTGCACAGCTCCGCTCCGATTCCCATCCCTTCGGGCTCAGATTTGCAGTTCATTCCTCTGCCTCTGGACCAAACAGCTGTGCTCATGGGGACACGGGAAGGCACAAAAACCTCCAGGCAGATGCTCTAACTCAGACTGCTCTTTAATTCCGATGATTTAAATGGAAATCATGAGAGCTTAGTCAGGGACGAGCCCAGTCGCTGCGCAGCACTTGAGCATCGTGCGTTTAGGATCCGAGCTTTTGCAGGACTGGATTAGTTTGTTTTCATTTCTGCTCTTGCCTGCTGATCACCCAACTGTCTCAGTGTTTGGGTGAGATGCAAAGATGCTTAGAAATACCAATAATAATTAAAAATAGCAGGCGAGGGAGCCCAAACTGCAGGCTGCACTTTGGCTAGCAGCCCTTGGAATGCATTCAGTCCTTCGGCACCGAGACAGGGCCTGCACCAAACCCCATGTGCTGGAGGGGATGGGGATGGGGTGCAGGTGGGCAGCAGCCCCCACCCCTTCCCTAACCCTCCTGACGTGTGTGTGTTTGAAGGCTGTGTTGTATTTCCCACCTAAATTGAGTCATTTGGCTTCAAGGTCCCACCCTCGGAATCCATCTGGCTTCCTGCCCGCAAGATTATGTTATATAAACCACCCCTAAATGCAGCGTCTGGGAAAGTGCCTTTATGTTTTAATTTCCAAATAGGCAGGGAAAATTGAGTGCTCTGATTGGCATCTGCAATCAGAGCCCCATTCAGCGGGAGCTGCGAAGGGAGCTGATTGCAGCCCGCACTGCTCTGACCTTCTGGGGCCTCCGCTGCTGCCTCAGCTTCATTAACAGGATAAATATTTTTCCAGAAACAACATTTCTGAGCTGCCAGAAGTCGTGACAGGGATGGGGACTACTCGGTGTCGAGGCAGTGTGCTCGTGCAGCCCGAGGCTTGGGATCTGAGCGATAAATATGTGTTTTTAGATTGGTGGCGATGCTTGGGACACGTCTGGGGACACCTGGAGTCATCTGCCCGCTCTGTGTTTCTTTTTCCTTCGCAGCTTCCCTCCATCCTTTCCCTCTGAGCTCAGGAGGATGCAGAGTGGGGGCTGTGATTTGCGATGCTTTGTGCTAAGGGAGCGCAGAGTTTGTCCTGGTGCCTGGGGACAAATCCCAGCACTGACGGTGATGGGACAGCAAAGAGCAGCTGGAGGCTGTCCCAGGAGTGCTCCTGGAGAGCCGTGCCCGTGGCTGATGTGTGCTGCTGCAGCATCCAACCCGCTGCGTGCCAGAGCTGGTGCTGGGATAACGGCATCTGTGGCATCGGCTGAGCCCTCCAGTGAGTTACAGCCCGCTCGCTGCTCCAGGGGCCTCTTAGCATCCTGCAGCCGGTAATAGATGTTTTTAATTCTCATGGAATTATTGAACAAACATCAGGGAAATATGTTTTACAGTCCAGAGCCGGCACTGAGCATCGTTAACATTGTTATTGGAGACGAGGCAGATGATTTAAACAAGGACCCCTGACAAAGACGCACACCTGTCCATGAATAAAAGGCTGCAATTTGATACCCGCGCTGCTAATTAAGGAGAGGATGAGGGTCGAGTGTGATGCATCTCCCGAGTGTGGCAGGCAGGATGATGGCACTAATGCCTCCTCTGTGCTCCTTGGCACGGCTGTGGGATGGGGTCTGTAAGGGTCACCCTGTGTCAGCCGCGGGCTGGTGCCGCAGCATCAGCACAGCGATGGAAGCGAGCGGATGCTGCCAGCTCCCAGAGCAAAAGTGCATCCATCTCCTATCAGAGCGGAGCAGGCTGCCCTTCTGGCAGCATCTGCAGCTCCAGGTCCTTGCGTGTGCCATTGCCCGGTGGTGACAGCTTCCCACATGCTGGAATTTTGGTACTGACTGTGTTGCGTTGAGCAGGAGGCACCCTGCCTCCTCTCGCTGTGCAGCAGTGAGCTCTGAGCTCGCTGCTGGGCTGGGCTGGCTCACGGTGTCCCATGGGGGCTGGTAGAACTGAGTTTGGGTTTGCTCAAGGGAAGGATAGCAGCCAGCTCCAGCTGTCCCTGAGCAATTGCATCCCCATAGGCAGCGCAGGGCCATGCACCCAGCCCCAGTGCAGTGTGGCCATTGAGAAGCTCTTGCTCAATGCACAGCATTGCATCAGCATTCCTTGCTCTGCACTGGGTCAGGGTTCTGTCTGTCTCTCTCATCTCCCCTTGGGTTGCTGAGGTTCCTCCCATTGCATTTGGATTTGTAGGGACTCAGTGGAGCTGCCCAAACCCCTTATGCTGGAGTGCAGAGGGGTGTGTGTGTGTTGTGCCCATGCTGGGTCCTGCTCTGCTCTCCACTTCCCTTTGCTGGTGGTTGCAGAGCTTGACAAAATGCCAGCGCTAGAAGCACCATAATCCGAGCAGGGCCTCAGAAGCAGAAATCTTGTGTTTTGGCTGCAGCGAGCTCTGGAAATGCTGGTAAACACTGATTTGCTTCATTTGGATGCAGAAATGAGCCGATGGGAGGCTGGGGAAGCAGAGCTTGTTTGCATGCGTGTTCAGGCACCTGTCAGCACGCAGCTCGCTTCGCTTCCCTTCGTCCCGTGCAGGCGCCCATGCAAGGAAATTACTTCTGCATCTGTGTGCACAGATCGGGAAGTCTCTGCCTTTGCAGCCCAATTTTTGGGGGAGCTCCCCCGTGGCTCCGAGTGCATCTCACGGGGCTTTTGAGCCTTTTCAACCCAACCGTGCCCAAAGCCAGCGTGGGCAGGAGCACGCGGTGACGGCAGCGGTGGGAGAGAGGCAGCAGCGTGGGCTCCTGGCTGGGCACATTGTTGGGAATTCCCAATGGGGGGAAAACTTTGATCAGTGCTTGCACCTCGTTAGACATCAGAGAATTGAGCCGTGAGACAGCGATCATGGGCGGGCGGCTTCGTTAGCGCTGCTGCTCGCGGGACCGCCTGTTGGAAGAATGCGTGGATGCTACAAAATGGGCTTTTGTTTTTAATTATTTTTATGAGGCTCATCAGAGCAAGCCCAAAGTTTTCTTTTTGTTCATCAGTAACGAACCTCAGCCTGCTGTGCCCGGGGGCTGTGCTCCTGATGCCCAGTGCAACCTCCAATAGGGTGAAACATACCAAAATCACAGAATCACAGAATCACAGAATTGCAGGAGTTGGAAGGGACCTCGAGAGATCATCGAGTCCAACCCCCCTGCCAGAGCAGGTTCCCTACATCAGGTTGCACAGGTAGGCATCCCCACATTTTGTAGAGTCTGGGTCGTGCTGGTGGCTCCTTGCATCCCATTTTGCTGTCCTTGAAATACCTTTGGGAAATCCATGATTAAACCCCGACCTGTGCTGAGCTAATGCTTTGATGCTTTGGCATTTCCTAACCCAGTTATCACATCCCAACTCAACTTGTTCAGAACTCACTGATAACAAATGGATGAAGGGGCGAGTGGACTCAGCAGCCCTGCTTTGGGGCTAGGAAGCAGCTTTCAGAGCAGAAAAAATTGGAAATTTTGGTTTTTAAGGCAGAACATGCTCTGGTTTGGGCTGTGAGCGTTGCAGATGTTTCCATGCTCAGCCTCGCTCTGCCCTGCCCGTGGTTTGGGGAGCATCCCCTGAGCATCCCTCTGCAGAGCGAGGGCAGCCCCAGCTCTGCAGCCTAATTTCCGCGCTGGCTGCAGAGCTCCTCGCTTGAAAGACGCCGAGGAAGATGAATGCAGCTCTGAAAGGGCTGATTTGCACCATTCTCCTGCTCAGCTGTGCTCTGGGAAGGGAAGTGGCAAAGTACAGAAGCCCCACGTGCTACAGACGGACCCCACAGCTGAGGGGAAGGAATTAGTTGCTCGTGCACTGCGTTCCAGTGGAGATCACAGCTCGGCGAGAAAATAGGAGCAGGGAAGGTAGTCCTGCTACTGCCTCTGATGTAAAAACGGAGAAGAAAAGCCGAGTGCAGAGCAGTTGAGAGAGACATTTGCCTCCTTGTGTGTAAGCTGATGAGGAGCAGGGCTGGAGGAACTCGTCGCAGCCATCCGAGCTGATGGGCAGAGATCTTGAAGAGATGAGCTGGCTGGGTTCCACTCCCCACGCAGCATTCCCAGTGCCCTGATCGCCTCCTGGGCAGGGAAAAGGGATGGAGGGGAGCTGGGAAGGAGGTGGGGAGAGGATGGGGTGGGAGAGGGAAGTGGAAAGGAAAAAAGTAGGGATGCAGGGATGCCTCCCCCATGGTAGGGATGGGCATCAAGGAAGGGCAGGGATGCAGAGCTGTGGAGATGCAGAGATGCAGGGGCAGCTAGATGGCCCTCTGGGTGCTCTGGGTGGGGAAGAAGGGTGGTCAGACACACGGCCATGGCACAACACCGGTGGCTTTATCAGCTCCTACCTTGGGAATGCCATGGCAATGGGAAAGTGTTTGCAAGACAGGATCCTCCACTTGCAACAAGCACGGAGCTTTAATTTCCAGCCCCAGCTGGTTGTGAGATATTGGGCATTAAAATCACATTATTCTGATTACTGTCTTACTACGTTTTCCACTTTTATTCCTCACTTGGACTCCGGCTCGATTTTAGTGCGTACTCCCTCCAGATCCGCCGGTGCCAGGAGTCAGTGCTGTATACCATTTGAAAGCTCAGCCTCCCGGCTTTCAGATGGGATAATTAAAGCATTAATCTCTTACTCCGGCAGTCTGTAAGACAGCAGCTGCTAAAATAACATGGAAGGACTGCTACGGAAAGGCGCTTCTGTTCCAGGATCGCTGCAACAATTTGTAGGGTCAGCAAGCATCGTGTCCTGCTGGGGTGGGTCCAGGGGTGAGGACAGGAGCTGTAGGGTCTCAGATCTGCTCCTCCCTTGAAGCTGCAACCTCTGATAGGGTAAAACATACCAAAATCTCCATGCTTTGTAGAGTCTGGGTTGTCCTGGTCGCTTCTTGCATCCCATTTTGCTGCCATTTGAAAGACCTTTGGGAAATCCTCAATTAAACCCCAAGTGCTGATTTCTGAAGCTGTCCCCCCCAAGAGCAAACACTGCCAGCATGGATCCCTCCCTCCTGAGCCTTTGGGGTCCATTTGCAGAGGGCAAAACTTCATCGAGGTGCAAGGGGAGGTTTGGGACCTTCATTTGACTCTGCAAGGGTCCAGGTTGGGACTTGTGTAGATATGGAGAGCGAAAGAACCTGGGGAGCAATGATGCCTGTGGGCATGCCCAGCTTGTTTGCAGGCTGGGAGAGTAGCACAGCCTCCAGTTATCCCCAAACACATGCAGTGAGCTCTGCTGGGGGAGAACAGGCTCCTCCCCGGGTGCTGTGGCCTCCCAACACGAGCTGGGGGTCTCTTCATGGAGACGCGAGCTGCCAATGATTTTCATAGCCTGATTAACGCTCTCCAGAGCGAATTCTATTGGCTGCTGTGGAGGAGCTGAAGAAGATGGATGTTTCCCATTACTTGATCTAACGGCCATGAGGCTGCCTAATGAAATCTTTCCAGGCAAAGTTTACAGAAAGCCCGCAAACAGCGATCGATGGCTGAGCACATGGGTCAGGGGGAATGCTGGAGCAGGATGGAGGGTGTCCTGGCTGGGAGATGGGGTATGGATGGAGGAGAGGGGGGAGGTGGTGGTTTGAGTTGCTCCCATGTCTGCTTTGTTCAGCTCTCCATGCAATATCAATGGCTTTTCCATTCCTTCTGGAGGAAAAACATTGCATCTCCAGGCTCTGATTGCCTGCAAATCTCTATTTCACCCTCAAGGAAGTAGGAAGGAGCGTGGAATCCTTGGGATGGTATAAAGACCCAGGTGGGTCTGGAGTGAAAAAGCGAAATAAACCTCGTGGCTATCAGCAGGAAGGGCGCTGGGGGCCTCCCAGCTTCATGCTGCCCATCCCACGCATGGCCAAGAGCAAGCCCTGCCCCAGCAAAGTGACCTAGGCAAACACCAAGGGGATCTCTGCACGCAGGGAGCTTGCTTTATGGACCCGGACTTCATTATGCTGAGAACAGGAAAGTGTATTCCTGCTGGGGAGAGGTTAGTCTGTAATTTTCAGCTGAGTGAGCAGGTCAGGCAGAATGTGCAGGAGACAGGAGGCTTCTGCTGGCTGCAGGAAGCAGCTCCCCCAGGCTCCCCTTTGCCCTTTGCAGCCGGGGGCTCCCACCTGTGGAGCAGCAGCATTGAGGATGCAGCAGGGATGCTGCACTGTGGGCATCACGGGGTGCAGGCAGCAGTGGGATCCATCTGCTAGCCCACAGAAATAAAGATGTTCCACTGTGCCTCTGGAATAGCTGCAATTAGCAAAAACTGCATGGCTCGAGGGCTGGTTTCATCTTATGAAGGCTGTAGGAGATGGCTTGAAATGCACCCATAAGCACTGAATGGGGTCTTGAGCCTCATTAGCCCCTGTGAGGCACCTGGTTTGCACATGAGATGGAGGCTGTGTGGGCTCCAGGCCGGTCCTGGGCAGGAGAAGGGCTGAGTGGGAGCCTCGTGATGCTGCGATCCCACATGCATGGGGCTGTGCTGGAGCCTCTGCTGTGCTGGGCAAGCCCATTGCCATGCTTGGTGCTGCTGAAAGCCATCCCCAGCCCTGCGATGGCTCAGGGCTGAGCAGATGTCACCAGGGCAGGAGGTGACATCCACAGAGCTCCCCCCTCCAAACAGAGCGGTACCTTCATTCGGGCGCGTGCGTCCCGCTTGCTCCTCACCAGCTGAGCTAATGGATCCAGATGTGGCACAGCTGTGCACAGGTCCTCGTCCTCCTGGGAATCAGTGCTGACATCAGGCAGAGCCCTGGGGCTGCACCGAGCATGCTGAGGTTTATATATATATGTGCATATATGTATATTTCACAGGGACAGAGCACAGCTTAGGGCTCTGCAGCCCCGTGCTTTATTCATGACTCAGCCATTTCCCCACCTGCAAAATGAGGATAATGATGCATTCTTCCTTTGGAAAGAGCTTTTCGTCTCCAAGTGTGCTAAAAACTCTGGCAACAATGCAATTTGAGTGAACAGTTTCACTTTTTCTGAGTTCCCAGAGAAAGTTTTAAGCGAGGATAACCCTTATTTTATCTGTATTTAATACTGTGGCAGAGTACACAGCCCCATCCAGGGTGGGAGGAGAAGAGGAGAAAGAAATGTGTGGGTCCGCTCCCTTTGTGGCATGGGGCTCGATGTGCTGAGCAAGCACTTCTGTAAATCAAGGCAGCAAAAGTTAAAGGCCCCAGTAATGGGTTGGATTAATCTGCTCTGACTTTGTGTCTAAAAGTTCGATGTCAACGCTGGGGTTGGTCGCCTCAGGCTCCCTCCTGGTCGGTGGACAGAAATAGGCATCTCCAGAGGCCATTTATTTCCTACCAGAAAGACTGGTGAGATGAATTGCCCTCTGGAGGTGCTGGCCTCTCTCCATTGACAAAGGGAGCTGTGGGTATTTTTTAGATTTATTTTAAAAATACACATGGGGATGTGAAGGTGAATTCTGTTGGGAGTGGAAGGAGACAGGTGTGCAGCTGGATGGGGTCTCTGGGTGCAGGGATGCAGGGTGCTCACACAGCTCTGGTGCAGGGATGTAGGATGCTCACACAGCTGTGGTGCAGGGATGCAGGATGCTTGCGTGCTGCTGGTACAGGGATGCAGGATGCTCATGCTGCTGGTACAGGGATGCAGGATGCTCGTGCTGCTGGTACAGGGATGCAGGATGCTCACACACCACTGGTGCAGGGATGTAGGATGCTCGTGGTGCTGGTACAGGGATGCAGGATGCTCACACACTGCTGGTGCAGGGATGTAGGATGCTCGTGCTGCTGGTGCTGCATCTGTCTGGGGATAACCAGCCCTTGGGGAGCTGCCTTCTCCCATGTGCTTTGTGCCCTGGGGAGGGTTCTGCGCTGAATCTCCCAAATGATGCTGGAGTTTTTCCTGTTTTTTTAGCCACATACACTTCACATTTGGTATGAAAAGCAGAGGGATGTCCTGCAAGCATTTGCTGCATTGCTACATATAGGAGATATCCAACCTTCAGGCACACCAGCAAGCAAACAGCAGAGGCTCAGCTAACATTTGCATGTGGGCACTGGAGTGATGGGCCACATTATAACATCATAAAACAAAGGCAATGGAAGTAGCAGGTTCCTAACTACCAAACCCCTCAGCTCCGTGCATTTTGTCGCTTTAAAAACTATTCGAGAGGAGTCAGAAACAAACCGTGCTCTTCCACGGTCTCTTGTGTCCTCCTTCTGTATTTCAAATGAATAATAGATAAAGGAATCATTTTATTTAAAGAGAATGAGTTGAATGGAGTTTGCCTTAAAAAAAATCCACACAAAAACGCTCCGCAGCACTCGCCCCTGATTGCTGTTCTAAAGGAAAACTTGCCTTTTCATTTATTATTGAAGTAAATTAGGTTGATTGTCAGAAAGTTGTGTGCAGGGGACAATTGCTGCTACTGTGAGTTGCAGCGAGATGAATGCATTTAATTTACCCCTTTGGTGTGTTCCGCTGCGTCCTCGCTGCTGAGTTTCGGAAGGGACTTTTTGGGGATGCAAATCCACATCTGGGTCAGTGGTGACAGAGGTGGAAAATTCCTTGGGGAAAGGACATGGATCGAACGGTGCACTTTGCTGCTAAATAGTGGCAGTGCAGGGAAATCCTCACAGGAGAGCAAATGAACCCAGAGCAAATGAAGGGCAACACCTCGAGGTGCAAAGGTTGCTGCAAGCGTGCGCTGATATCAACCGCTGGGGAAGGGGGATCTCAGCGGGGTGGTGTTGGGCTGTGATCCTGCAGGTGGGAGCCACGTGCCTGCCCTGGGGGTTTGTGCTGTTTGCAACATGCCCCAGCAGTGCTGTGACCGTGCAATGTGTCCTGGGTGCTGCCCTCGGGTTGTGCAGGAACCCATGGTGTTTTTTGGATGTTTCATGGTTTGCTGTTTCGCTGTGTGCTGCTGTATAGGGCCGCCAGCAGGATTTCCTCCTTTGCCAGTAGGTCTGTGTGCACAGAATGTCCCCCACTGTGGCATTTGCACTGCTCTGCAGTGTTTTCTTTTCTACGGCTACTGGTTCTGCCCGAGGAGCAGGGTGACCTGTCTGCATCGTGCAGCACCCAGAGCCAGGACAAACAGCACCTGGGACAAACAGCTGGGAGGGCAGGGGCTGCTGCTTGGGTCCATGTGCTTCTTGTTTGGCTTTGCAAGCTGTGAGCTAGGTGGAACATTTCAAGAATAACCTTTCCTTCCCCTTTCTCCTTTCATTTTCCCTTTCTCCTTTCCTTTCCCTTTTCCCTTTCCCCTTTCCTTTCCCTTTTTCCTTTCCCCTTTCCTTTCCCCTTTCCAGGGAACATTTAATGAAACTTTCCCCAATCCGACCACGTTCCCTTTAGCCTAACTCTGGGCGGTATGCACACACAATATTCCCCTGGCAGGAAATCCAGCAAGCTGCTCCAGCAGCAAACTTCAAGGCTTCAATTCCAAGCACCAGAGGTCTAAGGAGGAGGTTTGGCTGTGCAGGATTCTGCTTCCCATGATCAATTTAGGATCAGCTTGGCAGCACAATGAATTTAGGGCCAGAGGGGACTTTTAGATCACATAACCAGGCCCTGGAAAGTCATTAGATGCCTCTTCCCTCAGCCTCAGATTTCGTGTTTGTAGAACATAAATCTTCCAAAAAGGTGTTCGGGGTTGATTTAAAGATCTCAGGAGATGCTGAATCCGGGGCTGCCATTGGTACTTTGTTGTGAAGGTTAATCACCCTCCTGCCAAACGTTTGTGCTTCATTGAATTCCTCTGTCCTTACCTTTTGGGCGTTGGTTATTGCTGTGTCTAAGAGAACACCTGGCTTTGTCTCTGACCAAACTGCTCCTCTCCCTCTTCTCTCCCCAGACTAAAGGGTTTCTCAGTGCCTTTTATCTCAGTTATTCTTTATCAGGCAATTTGTTCTTGGAGCCTTTTTCACTTCCAATTTTCTCCACCTTCCCTCATTTTGTTGTTATTTTAAATAGAAACACTGCAGAAAAGAAAAAGCAAAACTACAAACGAGCTCTGCCAAACTAACTATGGATTTTAACAGCCAGAAGGGCTCAGGGGTGGGAGAGGCCACGTCTGTGCCCCAGAACCTCTCCCTCTGAGCACAGTGGGTACTGCTGGGCCAGGGAGGGGGGAGAGCTTTTGTGTTTTAAAGAGTGTAATGGATTTCAAATTGCATTTCCTTTAATGAATGAGTCACCCAGTTAGCACAGCCTCAATGCCCGTGCCAGGATCTGATGTCTCCAGAGAGACTTTCACAGCATTGATGGTGGTGGCATCGCGTTGGATGGGACCAGCAGAGTGATGCTGTGGCAGGGGGACGTGGGGTCATCCCCCCCAAGTGCTCCAGCAGCGTGCAGGAATGTCCGAGTGTGCATTCCCAGAACAATTTGTCCCCTCCTTGTCCCACCCTGCTGTGCTGCTGTTGGGGATGGGAGCGTTATCCTGGTTTGATACATTCAATGTCTGTACAAAGCCTGGTGGCTGGGCTGGTTCCACAGGTGGTCCAAGCCACCCCAGTGCAAGAACATCCTGCAGCTGCCTCCTGCAGAGACCGAGCTCCTTGGTTCTTGGGTTTAAAAGTTGAAGTAACCAGAAGAGAAATGCCACAGAGCTTCATCTGGGTTAGAGCGTGCAGAGCGTGCATCCACCAAGGGAAGGAGCTGAAGGAACCCATCGCTGCAGGTTGATGGGACAGCAACTCGGAGCACACAGCGTGCAGGGGGTGCTGCAGCACTCAGCAGGGGAGTAAGGTGAAGCCAGAAAGGAAGAGGTGGGTTGGTGTGGGGGGATTGATACAGAGAAAATGCTTTTTGTCAGCTTTTCTTTGTTATATTTGGGACATATGTATAGCTGTGCTTCTTCTTGGGGTGATCCTGCAGAGCTGTGTGCAGGAGAAATGCCAGGAAAGCTGGAGCTTGGAGGAGAAAGTCATGCGAGCTGTGTGCATGTGCTGCCTCTGCTCTCCATGTTGCACAGTGGTACAAGCAAGCCTTCCCCCTAGAAAAATCTAGTTTGCATCTCCCTGAATAGTGGGGAGGAGGCTGTGCTGTGCCCCTGTGATTGCTCCCATCTTCTGCAAAAAAAAAAAGAAAAAAAAAAGCAAAAAGCCTTCCAGGTGGAAATATTTGGTAGTTCTTGTTTAGACCTAAAACTTTAGGGAGGAAAGCAAAATGAAAAAGAAACAAAACCAAAACCCCCTTCTTTTTGCAACGGTGCAAGGAGTCCCTCCAGGAGCCTGATCACTTTGGAGATGCAGGCCCAGGGCTGGCTGTGCTCTGGGAGCTTTTTCAACCAAGCAAACCCCTGCAGGCCCCAGGGCTGAGCTGATGTATTTATGCACCTTCCCCTCTCTGTGTTTAAACAGCACCTTGGAAAAGGCAGTAAAAGAAGCCACAACTCTTCTCGGTGCGCTCCAGGGGTTTTAATTTATTTTTATTGTGTTGGATGCTTGCTTCATTGTGTTGTTTTCCTAATGCTGGAAGTTGGCCTCGCTGCAGAAGTGGTGCAAAGAAATAGAGGCCACTGAACTGCAGAGTGTTAATAGGAATGATAAGTCAAGCTGGGACAGAGGGATGTGGTGCAGATGTCAATAAGCTGTGGAATTAACTTTAGGTTCCAGTTTAATAGCAAGTCTGTATTTTTTCCCTATAGTTTTCCTGGTTTTGGTCCCCCTGTGCTCACTGGGCTCAGCCTGAGTTCCCTGCTCTGCCCTGCTCCTGCAGCCCTGTGCACAGAGCTGTCGGGCTGAGGATGCTCAATGCACTTAGTATTGAGGTCAGTGTCATCCAGAATCCACCCAAAATATTGCTGTGGTGTTCATGGCATCATAGGACATCCGGAGTCAGAAGGGACCCACCAGGCTCGTAGACTCCAGCTGCTGTTTGTTGCATTTTCCAGCTCAGGACTGGAGCGTGCAACGGGGAAGGTTTCCATGCATCAAATGATTTCACATACAAAAATTGTTAGAAATTGGTTGATTTGCTCCCCCAATGACCCCATTAGCAAGCAACAGTCCAAGTCCATGTGAGTGAGCATCCTCTCCCTGTTGCAGGCTGGGCCAGGCTGGCTGCAGACACGCCGATGCTCCTGGCTGCGCTGGACCGCTGCATCCCTGCGATGAGAAGACATCCCCAAGGAAGGGCAGCCTTATTTCTGATTACAAGATTATGTGTGTCTGGAGGGCATAAATCTGTTTTCCAGGCTTTCAAGGCAGTTTTTGCTGTGTCTGTGGGGCAGTGCTGCCCACGCTGCGTTCTGGGGAGCGTGGTTTGTCTGGCTGGCATTAGGTAACCCTGCCTAATCCAGGCCTGGAAGCTTTCAAAAGTGATTTTGCAAACCTGGAGCTGTTTGGAGCTTATGAGGCTTTTGACCCGCCTCATTTATGCTCGCCTCTTGCATTGCAAAGGGAGAAGCTCAGGAATGTGAATCATGTGAAATACAGCGTGAAATCTTTTGAGATATCTAAACCATGTGCACACACATAGGCGCTTCCATCTCCCTTAAAACTTCATCTCTCCTTCCTCCGTCAATCCGTGCCTGATTGCTTTGTGCCCTGCTGGGAGGATGGGTGGGAAGAGGTGAGGGACGTGGACTCGTGCTTTTCACCTCGTTCCCCCGTGCCATCCTGCCCTGCTTTCTGCCTTCCTCTTTGCGCTGCTCTGGGGTCTGCGTGCAGCATCCTCCTGAAATCTCTGCTGGGAGGTGGGGATGGAGGGATGACCTCCCCTGGGTTGGGGACTATGTTTCTGAAGCTTATCCATTTTTTGATCTGTCTTTTTCCCCTGTCCTATTTTGCAAAGCTCAGAAAATGTCCACTAGGCTGAGAAAGCGATATTCCTTCCTAAATGTGGCCTCCCAGAGTCATGTATGCTTTTCATATAGGGCTTGTGTGCTCTTCCTGCTGCTGTTCCAGCCGACCCTTTGCTGCTGCAAGGCTCGAGCCTGTTGGTTGTGCTCGGCATCTCTCCTGCTCTTTCCCTTTGCTGCACAGTAATTTTATGTGGCTTTTGCTCTTGTCAAAGCAAGAAGAAAGCTTAGCCTACGCCAGGCAGTGTTTGAGGCTGGTGGAGTGCTGGGTGGGCTGTGTGTCATCTTTCCAAGGATATCACTGCAAAAAAAAAAAGAAAAAGAAAAGAGGGGGGAAAAAACCACAAGGCATAAAGATGGAAAGAAATGGAGGGGATGGGCAGTGCAGCTCGAGCAATCTTAATGATCCCACACTTCCCAATCATTCAGCGCCGCTGTGTATTTGCCACCTAATTTTTTTCCCAAACGCCCTAAACTGAAAATAAAGTGCTGTTTAATAAACACCACTCGGCATTTCATTTCCCTGAATGTTCTGGCAGCAACTGCTAATTATTCCAATGATTTCCCCCCACTGTAATTATTCAGAACCAGCTATTCACAGATCCCTCCATTGACTTGGATATCTATACACGCGCACGCTGAAATATGTATATATTTTGGTCTCCTATTGGAAATTCAATAGGATCCAATTTCAGTCGCTATTGCCTTCCCCCTGTGTCTCCCCTCTCCAATTTGCTGATGCTCCAGCTGCACGATGGAGAAGAAAGGATGCAGCGTTTCGTGCAGACGTAAACAACGCCGTCCAACTGAAACGGGGCGAGAAAAATTACTTCCTTGTACTACTGGGCTCTTGACAAGAGCTGGCTCTTTTTTCCTTTTTTTTTTTTTTCTTTCCCTTTTTCTACCCCATTCAATTTTCTGGCTGCGCTGGGCAGGTGACAGAAGTAATCTCGGCCGTGCTTTGAGCCCGCGGAATGATGCCACCAGGGTCTGGGTGGAGGGGAGAGGGAGCACATAGAGAATGCAGTTGGTTTGGGTGGCAGGATGAGGGGGAGAAGCTCAGATTGCAGATGCAGATTTCTGGAAGTGCTGGGTTAGTTGCTCCTTGCAGGGTTGGGTTTCCCCTTTGGGAAATAGGCTCAGAGCGCGGTGCTGGCTCTTGAAAGAGACGTTAGGCACTGAGGTGCTCCTTGGTTTCCCCGTTTGTGTTCTCTCTCCAAGCCTTGGGGAGGATGGTAGAGAGCTCAAAACTACAAAGTGACACAGGGATGTGCCGGGGCTGGGTCACCCTAGAGAACAGGAGCGTGCACGAGGCAGCAAAGCCCCTCTATCTCCTCCAGCCATCTGTTTGCTGAGTTTCTGCCCATGCAGCAGTGCTTCCTCCCCGGGTGGGCTTGTTGCCTCCCTGTAATCCGTGGGCAAACAGCCGCCTCACCGCCGCCGAGCAGGGAGCTGCGATAAGGGCAGCGTGGGACAGGGCTGGCAGAAGCTCGTGCTGCAGAGGAGCACAGGAAAACATCCCTGCAAAATGCTGGGAATAAGGAACCGGGGGGGTGAGCTGAGTCTCCCTGCCTCGCTGGGTCAAAGCCTGTTGTCTCACTGGTGTTGCAGCTTGCTTGAAATCGGGAGAGCTTTGTTCTCCAGGCGGTGCAGACGGCTGCTCCTTGTGTGTTGTTAGGCGAGGGTTTGCAAGCACGGTGCGTGCATCCCTGCAGGTGCAGGACCTCAAAGCCTGCAGCCCTGAGAGGCTCAGGGACCAGCCCAGCGGAGGAAGGTGCTCACCAGGGCTGGGTGGGCTCTGGGATTTGCAGGTGCCATTCCATGCCCAGCTGCCTTGAGCCACCCCCTTCTCCATCACCCTTTCTTTCTGCTTCTTCTACCATGAAGATCATGTTGTCCCCAGCACGTAGTTTGCCGTCAGTCACATTTTAAGGGAAAACAATGCATGCAGCCCCAGCTGGAGGCTGTGTGCTGGGAAGGTGGTCGGGGTGCTCGGGGCAGGGCAGTGACCCAGTGCCCTGTTAGTACATGGCATGACTGTGCTTAATGTGCTCGGTGCTAATCTTTCTCTAAACAGAAGGGATCTTGCTGAGTTCAGCACTGAAGGAGCAATAACTAGTGAAGGAGATGAGATTAGGAAAACTCACAAGAATCAAATGTGCTGGAAAGGGCTGGGGAAGCACCAGGGGTGCTGCAGGAAATGACCTCGGACACAAAACCATGCCCCGTTCCCCTTCTCCATGGCACAGAATGGCAGTGCCTTCGCTCTCCTCTCTCTGGTGTGACCACAGGTGTTGCTGTCGGGGTTAATTCTGCACCAGAGTGCAGCAAACGCTGTGTGTGCAACAGGGCTGAGACGAGGAGTCTGCGTCGCTGCGTTCAGCAAAACCAACCTCTCGAGCTCACCGAGAGCTTCTTCAGTTGGCAGAAGCGTTCGGTGCTTCATCCTGCCTGAGCAGCCTTGAGAGGGCCAACCAAACCTCAGTGCTGGGGCTCTTGCTCCAGAGGCTCTCTGCAGACGGTGATCGCGTTGTTCCGCACAGCAGAAGTGGAGCTGTCCCGCTGTGCTCGCTCTGTGTCATGGGCTTTGCTCGTTGTGTTGTCCAAACTCCATTGGGCTGTGATGGAACTGGGATGCAGCAACACAAGCGAGTCACAGAATCACGGAACTGGAGGGGACCTACAAGGGTTGTCGAGCCCACCTCCTGGCTCTGTGTAGGGCTACCCAAAACTCAAGCCACGTTTTTGGAAGCGTTGTCCATCTCAGTCCCACTCTGAGCTCTGCTGGGTTAGATGAAGACAGAGGGAAGCCGTTGGGTCCCATTGATGTTGAGCTGTTTGCAAAATGTAGGCTGCAGGGTTTTAGTCTGTGATGGAATGAATGGAGGAGGTTGGGCTCATGGTTTGGCTGGCCACCTGCCAGCAAGCAACAGCACGGGGGGTGGATGGGAGGTGGATGCCCCACTGCTGGGTCGCCCGGGGGCTGTCCCCACTGCTGGGCTCGCTGGTGGCAGCAGGACGTCCTTCATGCAGCCCAGAGTGCCCCACGAGCGGCCGCTGACTTCGATCCCTTCCCAGCGCCGCGTGGGCTCGGAGGCCGCGGGGATGGCTTGGCAGTGATGTATTTACTACAATTACCATCTCTCTTCCCAGAGGAGGGAAAAATAGATGAATAATATGTTTTGAAGGTGTCATGGAGTGAAAGCAAGAGAGGAGCTTGAGCCTGAACTTATGAATAACTTATAGGCTTCCTCCCCCCGTGCAGTCGCTCCATTTGGGCTTATCTTTCCTGCCTGTAGGAGGTGTAATTAAAGGAGCGAAGCCGGGCATCCGCGCACAGCACTCGTCTGTCTGGCTCCGTGCGTGCAAGGGCGCGGGTGCCAAAGTGCCTTTGTGGAGCCTGGGGGCTGCTTCGAGCTCGGTGACTTTCCCCCACCCTTCAGTAGGGAAAAAGGCTGTTTGTGCGTCCTGTTGCGATGCTCAGCCTGCAGGAGCATCCCCCTGACTCTCCCCTTGTGCTGCTGGAAGCAGAAGTGACCTAGGACAGGGCAAGAGGAAGGAAGGAAGTCTTGAAACCGCTGCAAAGGAGTTGGGAGAGTTTCATTCAGTTCTGACACCACTGGAAGTTCCCTTCCTGACCTCAGGTGGTGACTGAGCCTTTCCCAGCTTTGCTTTTTTAATCCATAAAACGAGTAATTTGCTCTTGTCTCAACACTTTTCTCTGCTTTCTCTATTTTGACTCCAGCAGCTCAAGGGAGGGACTGCTTTATGTGTGTGCATGCGGAGTGGAACACAATGGAACGAGGATCTTATCAGAGCCTTCTGAATGCCATTGTAATGCATAGCGTAATTATAGGTATGGCTATGGAGGGATGATGAAAAAAACTCGAATGAAACATGGCATTTCCCTCTGGAAAAATGTTAGCGAAATAAAACCACGCCTGGGATTGTGTCAGTTGCAGCAAGAAATGTCTATTAAAAATTATGCAGTGCTGTTCAGCAAGGTCACTCTGCTCCTTTTAGAGCCCGTTAGAGGTTTCATTCCAAAACTGAATGCCACCTTTTTTTCCCCCCTGCAGACTTTTAGGTAAGGTATTGTATTGTGGCCTTCACATGGGGGATAAAAAAATAATCCAACCTAAAATGTCGCAGCAGTTTTTCCAAAAAGGTCCTTCCCTCTGCATCTTGGTATGCGTGGAGGTGCAGCATCCCTACTTAGCACCGTGTCGATGTGTGATTTCCAGTGAATAACTCTTCCCCGTGCCCTATCTCGGGAGTGCAGCCCTGCTATCTGTGTGTTCCTATCAGCTCGGCACGCTGATATGTATGAGGGTAATGGATATTAGGCATTTATTGCAGGGCGTGCTGCTGAACATCACCTGCTGTTCAACACGAGGAGTTGATGTTCCACAAAGCCACGAGCCGAAGGCTCCTTCGGAACTGTTCCGGTGCAGCGGGTAAATAGACGCGCTCCGAGCAAGTGCGGTGTGAATTAATAATGCATGGAACAAATCCGTAGCAAGAGCAGCTCCTGCACCGGGCCCGCTGATGAGCTGCTCTGCTTAGGCAAACAGACTGGGAAGTTTTGTTTTTTAAAGGATAACGCGTAGGTAATCACCCTAATGGAGTGTTTCTGAGTGCTGGGAGCGGAGGATTCATCCGCTGGGGTCACGATCTGAGGGGCTGTGGAGGGGCTGTGGGCTCAGTGTGACTGCTGGGGACAGCCCGCCCTGCTCCCTGGTGCCTGGCTGTTGGCACAGCCCTGGTGGGACCTCGCAGGAGGGACAGGCACCCGCTGCTGGTCCCCCTGCTCCTGCAGCTCCTCAGGAGCCTCCCTGGGCAGAGGGGAGCACAGCTGGAGCCGGTGAGCTCCGCACCGCCGAGTGAACAGCTCTGATTGCGGAATCCTCCCAGTGAATGCAAAAAGCTGAGACATCTTCCTATTTTCTTTTTTCTTTTTTTCTTCGTTGTCATTTTTTCTGCCTATGATGTTGTTTTATGGGGCTGAGTCACCTCAAGCAACAAAATGAGCCGTGCTTGGCACTAATGAAAACACCGAATATTTAGCACAGCATTATTTATTTGGCTCGCATCAATGTCTCAGCATTCAGTGCTTGCAGTTTTCTTCGTATCGGACAAATGCTGGGCAAAAAAAGTAAGGTTTGGGTCTCCAGGACCATGTTGGTGCCATGCTTTTGGTGTTGGGCTGCGTGGGGATGGATGTGATGTCTCTAGGAAAGTCTGTGTTGTGGATTGGGAGCAGATGTTGGGACATGGTGAGGAGTTCGTTAAGGCCCAGCAGGACGCTCAGACCTTAACGAGCGGCACAGACATTGCTTGGAGCAGTGAGGGTGCTCACTCATACCGAAGTTGCAAGGAATGGGGTGAGCATGGTTACGGCACAAAGTCCATTCCCATATGCACACACCTTTATCTGGAATAAAAGATTTACACTATGAGTTTTTTGCTATTAAATTCGGATTTAGAGCAACTTAGTGGAGAGGTGCAGAGGGAGGCAGCTCGCCGGCTGTCCCATGCACCCCGAACACTATCACCCGCTGTCCCTTGCACAGGAGGAAGCGGCGCTGCATCGGCTCCGCGGCTCCGCGCATCCCCTACGGGACCGCGGGGGCAGCGCGGAGCGGCCCCG
>WBMW01002477.1:52142-164516 GCA_013396635.1 Penelope pileata | reverse complement strand
CGGGGCTGTGGAGTTGGGGGATTCGTGGTTTGGTGCGTCCTGGGGGAGAGCTGTCTGCCCTCCTGCAGCCCCTGGGGAGGATGCTGGGGGAGGGATCTGAAAAAAAAAAAAAAGAAAAAAAATTAGGGAAAAAGAATTGTATATTAAAAAGCAATGAGGGGAAAGGCGGAGGCAGGCGCCAGCCCCAGCTGGCCGGCAGCAGCGAGGCTGTCAGCCTGCGTTAGGCTCCTCGCAGCCGTCGGGAGGGGCCGTGGGAGCGGGGTCCCTCCGCGGGGGGAGAAAAAGGGAAGGGGGGGCACGTCCTGCACCGAGAGCTGGGGCTGGAGAGGGGGCGAGGCGGCGGGAGTGCCCCCCGAGCCCCACTGCGGATGGGTGGTCTCAAGGGCTCTGGGCGCCCTGGGGGATTTTTGGGGTGCGGGCAGCCCTGGGGATGGGGCAGCACCGTGCGCTGTGCGTTTTGCAGGGGGAATGGCACCGGGCTGGGACGCTGCAGCTGTCCCAGTGCCTGCTGCGGGCTGGGGGCAGCGTTTGGGCACCGCCTGCCCCGAGCAGCCCTGCTCGGTCCCTGCAGGACCCTGCGTGGGGCCGGGGGCTGCCGTGCCCCAGCAAAGTGAGGGGAGATGGGCAGCAGCAGCCTGCGCTCAAACTTCTCTCTGCTGCGCCCGCTGGGCCCCGCTCCTGCAGAGCCGCCGGCATGGAGCGGTGCGGGCTGCTTAGCATGCAGGGCACACGCAGAGACATCGCTGCTCCTCTTCGCTTTCCTCCCATCGCCCTCCTCCAGCTCCCGGGGCTGCTGCCGGGAATGCTGCGCCCCGCTCCCGTGGGGATAACGGGATGGAGCCCGGGGTGGGCGGGGGGGGATCTGTGCTTCCCCTTCTCGCTTCCCTGGTACAGGGTCTGTGCCTTGCTTCATGCTTTCTCCTGGCTTCTTGCAGTCTTATTCCCTGCCTCTGCTCATCCCTCATGCTCCTCTGCCTTCTCCCGTCAAAGCTTGCAGATAAAAAGTTCATTTTTTTTTCCTTTTTTCCTCGATTTTTTTTTTTATTCCTTTCCCCCAGCAAAAATCCTTTGTGCCCCTCCTCCCCCCCTTTTCCCCCCTTGCCACTCAGCCCGGCTTTGGCGTTNGGTGGGGAGGGGACAGAGCCGTGGGTGGGGGAGAGGTTGGCACAGGGCAGTGCTCAGCAGCCAAAAGTTTGGGGGTTTTGGGGCTGGGAGGTGCTGGGCTGTCAGTGCTGCACGGGAAGGAGTCTCCCCGGGAGGGTTTGTTGCGTAACTGTGTTTGGAAGAGTCACTGGAAGAGTCATGGAAAGGAAATGAACTTCCAGGCAAAAGTAATTTTTGCTTTTTAGCAAAAACTTTCCGGGTGGATTTTGAGAAATTGTGAATCACTCAGCCCCAGAGGTAATGTACACGTTCACATCCATGTGTGCATTGCCAGAGATTAAAGCAGCAGGGTGCTGCTGTCTGATCTTTTCTGATATTCGCAGTATTTCTCTGAATTTTAACTTTTCTGTCTGGCTCTGGATATGAAAGTGGAACTGGTCTGTGTTTGAAAGCGTGAAAATTGTTGTCGTGCAGGAAAATGTTTTGCACGTAGCTCCTCCAAATAGCTCAAGAGATCTGTGCTGCCCTCTGCAGCAGTTTATCAATACTCCGGGTCATTTACCTATTCACAGCCAAACAAACAATGAGGAGAGTGCCTGTGAGTGTGCTCGAGAGTAAAGAGGAGCGTGAAGTGGGATAATTCGCGAGTGCTTGACCGTCTGTATTTGTGCAAACATCCATAGGTCCTCCTTTGGTGGCTTTTTTTTTTTTGCTTCATTTATTTATTTATTTAGGAAATGTGTCCCTGGAGCAGGAGCTATTGGGTGCTTCCATGGGATCTGCTGGGAGTTTGCTAAGCTTGGCCGCTGCTTTGTAGCATCAGGACAGCAAAGGAGGGTCTCCAGCCCTGGGAAATGAGCACTGCTGGCAACACAGCTCCCACTGCCTGGCCTGGAGCTCTTCTGCATGACGTGACCCATCGTTTTCACTCCTCCCTCTTTCCCGAAGCTGTATGAAAAGTAGAGGGATGCTCTCAGGTGTCCCTCCTTCCTCCCGCCTGGAATTTCTGGTGCAGAAATCACAGCCCAGCACCTGGGAGGGGAAGAGAAGAACTCCTCGCTCAACCATGCATAAAAGGATTAACCAGGCTAAAAGGTCATAGAAGATTTAGCTGGGCCTTTAGCATCAGTAAGCCAAGAATTATGGGAATTTGATTTACAAATTAGCATAAAGACCTTATTCTAATAAGCATACACACGGAAATAGGTATGTGAAATAATAGCATATGTCAACATGGTGCGCTGGGCGAGCCTCATTGGGAAGAATTACTGGCTGCCTCGATGTGGTTGGGATGCAGATGGCTCAGAAATACGGATAGAGCTGAGGCTGGTGCGGGCATGGGGAGGAGCATCACTGCTCCCACTGGGAAGGATTTGGGAACACAGCGTGGATCGGGGCTGTGCAGCTCAGGAGGGCTTTTTTTCCACGAAGGAAAACCTTCTGGCAGCCCTTGCGAGAAGGTAATTGCACTAATGAATGTGTGTAAGAAAAATTATGTGTATCGACGTCTTTTCTGTGAGTGCCCGGATTTATTGTTCCCTGGGGAAAATATTAGATGTAGCTTTGCTGGTGGTTAATAGTTACCACGCAGGTCAATAAAATGTGATATTCACCCCAACGGCAGAAAATAGCTATTTAATAGGTAATAACAGTAATAATCAATACCGACATGATTAGATAACCTAGTTCTGTGGAGTGCATAAAGAGGGGAATGCGGGCTGGGTACGCAATGGCCTGGTTTCGGGTGTTGCTGAACATGTGTCATTCTTGTTGATGTTAACCAGAGCTGCAAGCAGGGATCCGGCACCTCTGGAAATCAGGCCACTGCTCGGGATTAATTGGCTCATTTTTAAGACTCAGCAGAGTAAACAGGAGCCCCAGCAGAGCCTGGCCATGAGGAGGATGCTCCTGAGAGCAGGCTGCAGTGTGCAAAAATGGGATGGTGCCGACAGTGCTGGGTTGGCACTCGGGGTGGAGGCTGTGTGCATTTCTTGCTGCTTCCCTGGGAGCATCCATGCACGGACGCTGCTCTGGGGGTGCTGGGTGCCATGCAGAAGGCTCCTCCTCTCTGCTGCAGGTGATGTTCTGAGGCATCATAGGGACCATCCCACATTGCCAAGAGTTGGCCATGCTGGGTGCCCTGGGGCTGCCACCAGTTTTGGGATGTCCCAGCGCTCAGTGTTAGTGGAAGCCACATTTTCCCGTGTCTGTGTAGGCATTCTGACCACCATGGCAACCCTGGCTGATGGTAATTCCATCTGCCTGTTGTGCTGGCCCTGTTGTGCGTGAGATGAGCGCATTCAATATTTCAACTGTCTGCTTCATTTACTTTTCTTGCTGTTTTTGCTTAAGAATATCCATATTTGTGATTTCCTCCCCCCCCAATTTATTTTTTCCCTATGGGAAAAGAAATTGATCAGTTGACAGATCTGGGTCAAGCCAGCAAGCAGGGCTCGCTGTGATAAAGCAGGGAGGAGATGGAGGGCATGGATGGCTCCAGCCTTCCCCAAAGCACCATGTAGGGGGATGTCTTCATGGCCATGGGGTCAGAAAAAAGTTTTTTTTGCATTTCTTTCCTTCCCAGACTTCCAAAATGGCAGGAGGCAAATTCTCCTTGCTTGTTCCTAAAGAGGGTAAATGGGATTTTCCAGTGTTGCTGGTTGCACTCCTTTGATATGCGGTGACAAATCCGCTGTTGCTCAATGGGACCAAGCCATGATCCCTCTCAGATGTTCATGGCAAAGGCTCGCAGCTGCCTTGGAGCTGTGACATGAGCTTGAGCTCTTGGTTTCAACCAGAGGCCAAAAGGAGCGAGGTGCCAGCTTTTGGGATTCTGCGCTGGAGATCCGAGCCGTGCTGCTTCTCCAGCCAGCATCCCGCACCGCTGTGTATGCCTCTTCCCATGCCTTCAGCAGCTTCAATGGGCAAAAAAATGCAGAGGATGAGCCCTGCAAAGGATGAGCTCTGCATCCCTGGGGCATCCTAATGCCCTTTGCAGGTGCAGCATTGTTCACCCCGTGCTCCTGGCACGTTTGGGGCTGCAGCCACCTCCCTCCTCCTTCCCGACGCGCACACCTCACTCCTGGTTAATAATAAATCAGAGGTGCTGCCTGCACCGTGCTCTTATCTCCTGCCAAGAAGGATATCATGGATTTTTGATGCTCTTTCAGTTAATATGTCCGATGCTGAAAGCTGTTGTAAATTAATTGACCCTTCGACCCCTGTGTCCCGTTGGCTGTTCCCGCTGGAGGCAGCGCTCCGTTCTTGGCATCCTCCACCTCCTGCACGCTCCGCTAACCGAGCAGGGGAGCAGGGAATGGCCCTGGGAGCAGGGCTGGGGCTGGGGATTTCCTTCACAGCACTGGCGAGGTGTCAATGGGAGCGGCTCTGGCTGAATCCTGCGGTGATTTGGGATTGTTGCATCCTCCATCCTCATCCTCACATGGTCTGTATGGGGATGCCAACTCTTTACATTCTTCTCTCTGGTCTGTCCAGCTTGTGTCCTCTTTGCAAATGGGGTCTATCCCCATTGTGCATCACCAAGCGTGGAGAAAGCTTGGTTTAGCATGGAAGGATGCTCGTGGTACCCAGATCAGCAGCCCCATGGCCAGCCCATGTCCTGCTGTGACTCATGGAGGGCAGCAGCAGCTGCTGGGAGTGGGGAACACCACAGGAAATTGTGCAATGGTAGAATTCTCCATTCCAAACCAGAATAAAACAGCGCCGTAGCAAATTCCCACTGACAGAAGAATGTGGGGGAGATTGGGATTGATGTGGTTTTGCTCCAGTTCAGAGCTTGCTTGTGCACAAAGTTGTGAAGTTGTTTCAAACAGAGCGATCTGAGGGCGGCATTCCAGCGGTATCAGAAGAGCCTGCGGTCTCGAGCCTTGTTCCATTTTTTATTGTTACTTCTTCAAGCCAGATCCTCTGCTAATGTTTTGATTTTGTCAGAAACAGCATTCTTGATTTAAAGACCTGGTTTGAAAGCCAAGCCCAGCCCGCCTCATTGGAAGCGCGACAAGTGTGCAGCAAGGTCCATTAATGCTGCAATAGTGTCTCACCCTTTTCAAGCTTTATGTTTTTTCCCCTCTTTAGGAGGCTATCTGGTGGATAACCCCGAGTTCCTGGGGGTGTGGGGTTGCTTTCAGGCTATCTGCAGGACAGATGGTATTTAGAGATGAGAGGGTGCCTACAAGAGACTTTTTGCTCAGTGCATCCCTGGCGCCGGGTTTGATAGCGGGCCAAGGAGCGGGGCTGCCCGCGAGAGGTGCGCTGGGCTTTGGCAGGAGCAGCATCCCTCTTAATGAGGCCCTTCTTGGAGCGATGCTGATGGGGATCAGAGCCATGGGAGGCTGCGGGCAGCCGTGCTGTCATTGAATACAACCTTTAAGAAATTGTATTATTTATTGCTTACATTTTGTGCTGCCTTTCCGCACATCAACACTTTCCCATTGTGTGTTCTCGGCTTCAAAACCTGACACCACATTAGCAGCCGGCTCCAAAGCCCCCAAATAATGCATAAACTATGATTATTCCTTCTGATCCACTTGTGTTTATGTAAATGGCTGGAAAAGCGGTTTTTTGGCTTATTTCAGAAGCTTAAGGGATTCATAGCAAGCCTATTATTGAAAAATCAGAAAGTGAAAAAGCAACTTCTGAGACGAGGAATTAGCAACTCAATGGCTGCGTGCGTCGTGCAGCATGGCTCTGACTGTAGCACAGCCAGGAATTCCCCCGGGATTCACAACCACCCACACAGCAACAGGTTGTGTAGGGAGCCGGGGTGCGTGTGGTTAATTTGGGAGGAGAGGAGCTGGGGTGGGATGTGTCAGTGGGGTTGGTGGTGGGATTTGGGGCTGAGGGTGTGTGAGGGGCACTGCTAGGCTGTAAAAGCAATGGGCAGCTGGGTTGTGTGTCCACTTGTGTGAGGGATGCGGGATTTGTGCAAGGGATGCCCACGAGGGATGTGGGGTGCACCCAAGGGATACAGGATGTGTGCGAGGGATGCCCATGAGGAATGTGGGATGCAGAGTGCACACAGGGGATGTCCCTGAGAGATATGGGGTGTGCACAAAGGATGCACCCGAGGGATGTGGGATGCAGGACTTGTACAAAGGATGCCCGTGAGGGATGCAGGACTTGTGCAAGGAGTGCCCTTGTGTGATGCCCAGGAGGGATGTGGGATGCCTACAAGGGATGCCCATGGGGGATGCAGGGTGCACACAAGCAGTGCCCAGAAGGGATGAGGGATGCCCATGAGGGATGCAGGAGGCAGGATGCATATGAGATGTGGGGTACCTGTAACGGATGCCCATGAGGGATGTGGGATGCAGGATGTGTGTGAGGGATGCCCACAAGGGATGCAGGGTGCACACAAGCAGTGCCCAGAAGGGATGAGGGATGCCCATGAGGGATGCAGGAGGCAGGATGCATATGAGATGTGGGGTACCTGTAACGGATGCCCATGAGGGATGTGGGATGCAGGATGTGTGTGAGGGATGCCCACAAGGGATGCAGGGTGCACACAAGGGATGCCCTGAGGGATGCAGGATGTGCCTGTGGCGGATGTCCACAGGGGATGCGGAATGCAGGGTGTCTGTGAGGGATGCCCATGAGAGGTGCCCACGAGGGATGTGGGATGCCCACAAAGGATGCCCATGAGAGATGTAGGATGTGTGTGAGGGATGCCCATGAGGGATGTGCACAGGGATCATGCAAAAGAAGGGCTGGTGGTGCTGGGAGCACCTGTGTACCCCCAATGTAGGTGTCCCCCCCATGCATGAGCCTTATCCCTCTGCCCCAGGGGAGATGCAGACGTTGGGCACATCCTCCTTCGGGACACAAGCTCCCCCAGCTGCCCCAGTGCCTCTCATCCCTCCTCTCTGCTGCTTTTCTTTCCCTGGTTTGGTCCCTTTCCCCCTTCCTTATGTTAATTTCCCACCTGAGCACCAAGTACTTTATAAATAGCAAATCTGAAATGAATTTCCTAGCAGCAATCATTATCTCCCTCGACAGCCATTAAACATTCACACAAGCAGAGCAAAATGACAAAGGGGATTGATTTTTACAGTATGTTGGGGGGGGAGGCAGGAGAAAGGAAATATGTTGACAAGGCTTTTTTTTTCCTTCCCCCTCCTCTCTCCCCTCCCTTCCACATCTCGAGGAATTTAAAATCACCCAGCAGCTCCGTGTCGGGAGCAGCCTGGGAAGGGGGTGGGAGAGGGTGAAGTTGGAGATACAAATATAAAAATGAATGTACAAAAGCCCTCTCCCCTCCTCTTTCAGCCTCGCTGCGATCTGTCAGCTGGTAACCACCAAGTCGGTTCTGCAGGGATGGATGTGTCAGAGTCAATGCTCCTGGAGGGCTGGGGTGGGCTGGGGGGGCTCCATTCCCTCCTTGGTGGAATGGAAGTGTTGATGCAATAGTTGGGAGCGGGCGAGCTGCTGCCGGATGAGGCACTGTAGCTGAAAATTTAACTTTGATTTCAATTTTCATATTTGTCAGCAATAATTAGATTCAAGAAATGTTTTTGCCGCTGTTCTAAAATACTAATAAGTAGGAGCCTTTGTAGTAGGGCTAATGGAGTCTTTTTTTTCCTAGTGGGCTAGAAAAATTCCATTAAAGGGGAAAGTCATACTATATTACCATGCTTCAACATGCATTGACTTCGCCACCGCGGTGATGTCTGTGCTGGGAGACAGCCGTGCTCACTCCCAGCTGCAGGAATGGGGCTGGCACTGCTGATGAGGCTTCAGGGGGAGGGGTGGGGGCTCTTTTGGGGCAGTTGGGGACTCTTTAGGGGCAGCTTAAAGCACTAATGGGATGGTGTTGCAGCGGGAGCCTGGCTGGCTTCCTGCTGGCTGGCTTTGGTGCTTGTTCTTGGTGTTGCAAATCCACGTGGGACGTTTGGAGATGAATTAGGGGATTCCTCTTGCTGGCTCTGCTGTTCTTCTCCAAAGGGAAATGCCTCTTCCCCAAAGGGAAAATACCTCTTTTCCCACTTCAGCCCCCATCCTGACTGCTGCGTGGGTTTCCCCGCTGCCGCGTGCTGCCTCATCCCCCGGCGATGCCGTAAAATAAAGAGAGATTAAATTTGCTGCTGATGTGCGCAGCAAATGGGGGAAGCTCTGAGTTGTGTCATTCTCAAGTTACTTCAGCCTATTAAGCAAACAAAAGCACTTGTGGAGTGAGAAATGAAAATGGCCAGCGCGGCCCGATTAATCCTGGCTGTACAATTCCATTAATAAGGCAGCTTTTAATAGGTGGCTCTTTCCAGGAGCTGCTGGGACTGAGAATTGATGCATTCGCTGTAATTGTATTGCGACTAATAGGATATGAAGAAAATTGTATGGAGAACCTGTTCTTTTTGCCACCGTTTTCCAATCAGCTGAAATAATGCCATCCTCCCGACGAGCCCACGAGGCAATGATACTTAAATCTTGATAGAAGCAGGAATATTTTAAATCCCAGCACAGCAGTGGGGTGGGAGTGCGGATGCAGGGAGCGATGCTGGGGCTCTGGGCTCCCTTTTGAGCCCTGGGGATGGATGCCCTGGCACGGGGCCACCCCTGGCATCACCCCAGCCCCTTTGTTCCCTGTACTGGCAGCACGAGAGCCCTTCGCCCTCTGCAGTCGCTGCGCTTCATTGGGAGAGTTCATTAAGGAGCCTGAAGCCCTCACTCAATTCATGGCTGTGTTTGCTCAGCTCCTGGATAAATAGGCTGCAGCTCCCGGTGCTGTGTGCACTCAGCTCCTGCGCTCACCCCATGCAAAAGCTGCAGCCCTGGGGGCTCGGTTTGGGCTTTTTGGGGTGAGCATCCCACGGAGGGCTCCTGCAGCAGTTGGATGTGCAAAGGGTGCTGCTCATCCCCGCTGCAAATCCTCAGGGTGCAGCCCCCCGTGATGTCTGTGCAACTGTGGGGTGATGCACGCTGAGAAGGAGGCACTGAGCTGGCTGAGGAGGGATGCAGGCAGACTCTGGGTGCTGCAGCCGGTTCTTTGCTCGTGGGATGGGGAATTTGGAGAAGTTTGCAGCCGCTGCCCGTCGGTGTCACCGCTGGTCGCTGGTTCGGGGCTGTTTGTTTTTCCCTCTTCCTCCCTATTTGTATGCACGCTCTGCCCCTGCTTTGGTAGCAGGCTGGAGAGTAAATATAAAAGGGGGGGAAAAAAATGCCAAAGTGCAGTTCAGCTGAAATCCCCGGGGAAACGGATGTGATTGCCTTACAGAAATGGCTCCAATAAGGCCAGAAAGGAATATTGCTTTTATAGCTTTTGGGATATAAAACATTTAGGAAATGTGATTGAGTGGCAGAGCCTAATTTATCATTTACCCATTGCTCTCTCTCCAGCCCTGTATCCACCCAAACACAGATGCATGCTCGGATGGGCTCATTTCTGCTTCTCCCTGTCCGTGTCTCCTGCACCTGACACGTGTGCAAGTTGCACGCTGCCGTGCCCACGTGCACACCCTGCACACGTTCCCGGCGCTCCTGACTCCTTGTCCCTCCGCCTGTGTCATGGATTTATCATCATTCTGCTAAGCACTAGAACTCCTGTGGCTATTTATAATTAATGCTCAGAAACCTGCCAATCCATTTAATGACACTAGGAGGTCACGGCCTCCCTTATAGCTTCCCATTAATCATCATTAGAACAGTTCTGGGTTTTTTACATTCTTTTTAAATGTTAATTCACCTTTATAATGCTCCTTTCAGCTATGACTGTAAAGGGAGACTCTGTGGTGACTCCAGACTGTCTTGCAAGTGTGTGCAGGTGAAAGGCACAGTGGGACAATTGCACTTGATAAAGTCTCTTTGGATGGCTCCCGCTGGAATGAATTACGCTCACAAACTCTGCGAGATGGGATTTCTCCACTGCCCTCTGCTGCCTGCTCCTCGCAGTGATGCTGGCACCGCTCCCTCCCTCGTGCCTCCATCCCTCGGGTACCACCGAGCCCGGCGCGATCGCTCCCTGCCCACAAAGCAGCAAGGAGCTCCCGGAGGGGAACTGTTGGCTCACGGCTGCTCCTGCTCTGTGCTTGCATCAGTGAGCTGGCACGCAGCGTGCTCAGACCCCGTGGGCTTTGCTGGGCAGTTGTGGTTGGGCAGGTCTTTGCTTTTGGCCCACCCTCAGCCTGGTTTTATGGGGCTGCTGTATCCTCTTGGTGTGTCGTGGCAGTGTTGCATCCAGCCTGGAGGTTAATATAAACCCAGCACGAGATGCAGGGCTGCACAGTGCTGAGTCCATCTCCTTTCCTGCTGCACCTCCTGCCCTCTCCCTGCGTCCCAGAGCACCAGGATGCTCTGGGAGCTGGCACGGTGGTGCAGCAGAGGGGCCTTAACAGAGATGCTGGGTGGCAGCTTGGAGGAATGAGAGCTCTGGGTGCAATCTGGTCTCTTTTGGCAAAAATCAGCCCTTCTTTCATAGCCCTCTCTTGGCTTGCCATCTGAAGTCAATCTGTGCTTGCCGTTGTCGGGAACAGGTCCGAAGTGATGCTTGGCTAATCCGGATCTGGCCTTGATGCTCTCAGGATGAGTCCGTAGTGTGGTGGGGCATGGCCCTGCAGCAGGGTGTTCCTTCGGGTGCAGCAATGCGTGGAGCCCTAGGAACTTCTCCTCTGGTGCGGGGGCACCCACAGCCCCATGCAGGGGTGGGAGGGGAAGGTCCGTGCTGGCCTCACTGCCTGGGGCAGCCCTCCCCTGGGAGCTGTGGTCCTGCTGGGAGCCCAGCCCAGCTTCTCTGAGTAAATACGCCGGGAGCATTTGGCTTAATGAACTGTGGCTTTTAATAAATGGCTCTTATCTTGCTGAAGTGCTGCTAAATTGTCAGGATTTAAAATTAGCCTAATAGATTTGCGGGCGATGTTTTATTCACTGGTTAGTTGGAAGGAGACGGGGAGAGGGGGGAAGAGATGGCTCCACCCAATCCTCCCTGAGTTATACACCAGTTATTTATTTGTTTGGGCCGAAGGGGAAATGTTCTGGATTAATGTGCGATGCCTCAGCACCTGACTTAATGAGAATTTAGAGACCTATCCCAAACTGATAGTCTCCAATTAATCACTGGTGGCCCCTCTGCTGGGCTGTCCCTGGAACGTATTTTTCACGTTGGCGTTGGGTTGTGGCACCGCTGCTGCCTGCCAGGAGGTGAGGATGGGGACTGACCCTTCCCTTTGGCTTTTTGGGGGCTGTGGTTTATAGGGCTGCTTCTTGCAAGCTCCCACTGTGCCAGTGCTGAAGTAGAGCCCGTATATCTGTATGGATACATAGATAACTCAAGCAAAGTTGAGCTGGTCCTAGCTCGGCTCCTGGTATGTCCCATGAAGTTGCTGTGAGCCTTTGTGCCTTTTGGCAATGCAGAGCCAACCACGATCCCGTTGGCAGTTTGGAGACATATGGAGGGTCAAGAATGAAGAATGTTTTATAATGGAGTAATATGGGATCTGGTTGGGATGCAAGATGCCAGGGAAATGTCAATCACTGCCATTATCCTAACAAACTGCTGTACCTGCCGAAATAATAATATTTAGCAATTACAGCACCTAACAAGCTCAAGCAGCACAGACGGCAGCTAATTAAATCTCGCAAGACTTCCTTTGGGTGGGTGTTCTCCTAGAAGCGCGACCCCTCCCTTCCTCACACGGTGTTTGGTGCAGAGCTGGGTGCATTCCGCACCTGTTTCACAGGTGGGGAAAGTGGAGGAAGGGATCGGCCCTGCTGGGAATCCTCAGGGAGGGCGAGCAGTGCTGCCAGCTCTGCTTGCAAGTGCCTTGTGTGGCCTTGGCTGAGGGACCTGGGTAGCCAGAGGTGCTTGGGTGCTGAATGCTGAGTGTGCTCACCTCTTGTCCTCTCTGAAACTGGGGAGTTTGGGTGCGGGGCACCTTGGTGAAAGTCCAGCCAGCATCCCTGTGTGGTACAGTCTGCAGGGCTGCATGGGGAGTGTTGCATATTGTTCCTAGTGCTAGTGGCTTGCTGGGCTGCTCTAATTCCCTCTTAGTTCATCTTTCCCTACCCAACCCGCATCCCTCTCACCTGAGCAGCATCCTCAGAAAGCCTCGTGGCGGGCAGTGCTTCCCCACGGACATCCCAGCTTGGGCTGGGGCAGCCGAGATCATCACAGCTGCAAGGACAGCTTTCAACTCGTCCCCTCTCGTGATCAGGTCACCTTGCCCTTGTGCAGAGCTGCAGGGGAGCCAGCCCGTGTCCAGCTGGGATGCTCGACCCGGCGCGGGGCAGCACCGCTCTGCCCGCGACTTTGTGAAGGTCAGCGCTCGTGTCTGAAGTGGGGCCGGTAGGAGCGGTGCATGATGCACAGTGTCAGCCATAAAGGAAATATTGTATATAAAAGATAAGTTTTTCCCTTTCTTGTGGCAGAGGAACAAGGCGCTGGGTTCATTTAGCATTCATAAAGTCTTGCTTTGGAAACGCCTTTAAGTACTGCTGAGGGAGACTTGAAGGAGCGTGTTTGAGAGTCAAATGCACATCTCCTTGGGCTCTCCTTTCATCTGCTTTAAAAAACACAATCTCTTTTTTTTAATCTTTTTTTCCCCCTCTGTAAAAATACTAATCTTCTCCAACAGCAGCAGACACCCAGGGTGCAGGCGCTCAGCAATTAGTTCGGTGAACAGAATACGCGAGGAGAGAGGGAAGGGAGCCTCAGCCAAGTGCTGGGAGGACGGCAAAACGCAGCCCGCTAATGAGGGGGCAGCGCGGGGGATGCTGGCTGCTTAATTCAGTGCAAAGCCGCTCAGTCGCCATGTGTGTCATCGGCCTGGGTGGCTGAGGGCTTGGGGATGCTGGGTGATGTTGGGCAGAGAGGAGAGCACGGCAGGAATTTGGGTCTTGGGGTGGGTCTGAATCCAAGTGGCCAAAGCGCTTGGTGAGGAGAGGATGGAGCATAGGGTTGCGGCCTTGCAACCATAGAGTCACAGAATCATGAAGGTTGGAAAAACCCTCTGAGATCACCAATCCAACCCCAGCCCATCCCACCGTGCCCACTGAGCCATGTCCCCAGGTGCCACATCCCCATGATTCTGGAGCACCTCCAGGGATGGTGGCTCCACCACCCTCTGGGCAGTTCCAATCCATCACCAAGAATTCAAAAATCAAATTTCAAAGAAATTTTTCCTAGTTTCCAACCTGAGCACCACCTGTGTGGGAAACACGTGGAGCCTTTGGGCTTGAGTCCTCCCAACGTGGGGTGAGGAGCAGCCATCACCATGGGCTTCGTGAGTATGGAAATCCAACGAGCACCTCCTGCTGTCACCGAGGGAGCTGCTCCTTCAGAGCTGGGGGTGGCAGTGGGCATTGTCACCACCCAGCCTTCACCCTGCTGAGAGCCACCTCCCCTGTTGGATGGGCAGAGTTCAGCCTTTTCTTTTGGCTGAAACTTCTCCCTGTCCTTGAACTCTCTTCTCCTCCACTCTTCACTTGAGGGAAGGGAATTTATTGCAATGAAATATGTTGTCTTGTGGCTTTTTATGAAAACAGCACGTGTCATTGCCCCTGTTTCCTGGAGCCAAAAGATGTGGCTGGATTTCAAAAAGAAAAGGGCTGGATGATTTCATTATTGCTAACAACTGTTCCCACAAAGATAAGGACAGTCTAATCACATTCCCTGTGCAGAAGTACCGAGGGAACCAAGAGGGAACGTTTCCGTTTGATTTTCCAAGCTCCCTGCCGTGGTTTGGTCACCCTTGGTGCTGCACGGTGCCAGATGGACCTGGGGGAACATCATGGTCCTCGGGGCACCGCGTCCCAGGAGGTGCTGAGCTGGCAGCAGCCCAGTGTGCTGCAAAATCAGTGTGAGCAGAGGGGATGAAGTCACTGTGCTTCCTCCTCCTCCTCTCTCTGTTTGCATGCCCGTGGCACACTGGTGCTCCGTAGAGACTCGGGGTCACTGCTCTTGGTCCCAGCAGCGACCACCCAAAGAGGAAAGCTGACTTGTAATTACATTCATAATTGAAAGTGATTAATGGTAGCAAAAGAACTTCAAGCGATTTCTTGTAATTAAATACTAATTTTAATTCCTTTGCAGTGCCGAGCACCATATTTGCTTTACTGGTGATATTTATGCCTGTGCCTTAGCATGTATTTTTAAGATATTAAAAGTGATTAACATTTTTTGTAACTGGGTAAACAAGTAAATATCAATTAATTTGTTTACTTTGTGTCTGAAATTAGCAATTACTATTTCATAGTTTTGAGGATCTCTGTTCTTGAGGATTCGTGGTGTTGCGTGCAGGCAGAGCAGCCTTTGGTATGAAATTGGGGAAGTTCTGGTTGGGTTGCTCTGGCTGGAAAAATAAAAAAAAAAAAAAAAAAAAAAGAAGAAGAGAAAAGAGGAAGGGGAAGGAGGCAGCTTCACATCTGCCATGGCTGGGAAGGAGCACTGCATGAGCTTCGAGCTCTGGTGGGACTTGGTGCAAGAGGAGGGGATGTGGCTGTGCCCAGTGGACGCTTGCTGTCTGCTGCTTAGTCAAAGGCATTTCCAGACCTTTGGGGGGACATACTTGCAATTCAACTTTTTTCCCTTATCTTACTGATATCATGATATCAAGTGGGGTTTCAGTATTGACCCTACAGCTGGGGGTTTGGGGCTTGGCATGGCCATACCTGGGTGCAAAAGTGGGATCCACTGAGCCGTGAAGATTCCCATCCTGGGGAGAGAGTGCCTGGAGAGCCGCAGTGAGCTGTGCCAGCTCCAGGTACCATTCAGCACGGGGTCGTTGATCCCTCGTACCCACTGTGCGGCTGCTTTCAGGCACCACTGCACGGCATCGCATGGCTCGATGCGCTCGTGTCCTTCCTGCGCCTTGACAAAGTTGTTTTCAGATGAACCAGGCTGGGAATCAGCTCCCTGAAAACTTGGTCCTGCTCACATAGCAACACAGTGGGCAGAAAGCACTTGATGGAAATCGTGTCTTTTCCTCACCAGTTCCTTGATTCCTTGCTAATGCTTTTCATTCCCTCTTGCTGCTTGAAAGAACTGATCGTCTGATTAAATTAAGACAGACACAAAAGCAGCTGGCCTGCCAAAGCCTGGGATTTTATTAAAAATAATATTGTTTACAGAGTGCTCTCCTTTTATGGTGCATATAAAACAGCGTGTTCCACCCGAGCAGCCGGCAGCCAAGCTGCAATTTACCCGGGAACAGGGAAGAGATGGAGAGACATTAAACCTTGTTGTGATGGGAGAGGGAGAGGAAGGTTGGGGACAGGAGGTGGGAGAGGGAAGGAAATTCAAGGAAAGAAGTGGAGAAGGGGCAGAATAGGTCCCAGCACCCCTTCTTCCCTTGCATACCTGTGCTGAAATGCAGCCCTTCCTTGGCTCTACTGGGTGCTCCTCTGCGGGTTGGAAGTGGAAGATGCTTCTGCAAGGCCTTGGGTAGTGGGGAGAGTGGGTGCTGGGAGCACTGCTCCTGTCCTACCAGCATCCCACAGAGAGCCCTCCTGGCTCGTAGATCATTGATTCATGCTGCATTTGCACATCAGGGGTCTACTATGGGCAAAGGGAAGGGTGTGATGGTCATGGTGTGTTGTGATGGTCATGGCGTGTTGCATTGGTCGTGATGTATTGCGTTGGGCACAGCACTGGCTAAAATGGGTTTGTGGCTTGCTCTGGGATGCACAAGAAAGGGAGGGATGCAGGAGGAGCCCTGCTAATACCCCGCTGCTGGAGTGCCCTTTCCCTGCTTGGCTTTCTCTTTTCTTTCTGCGTCTTCTGTTTGTTTGTTTGTTTGATTCGGTTCCAAATAATTAATTGTAAAAACCCGTGGCTAATGGTTTGAATGAAGGATGGATGGGTACTTTAATTAACTTGTGAAAGGATTATACACTTATGTTTTCATTCTTGCTGACCTCGATGAAGTAACAGGGAGCATCCTGTGTGTAGGAGCGTTGCCGTGGTTGGGACCCACACCTGGGGTCACTCATCCAGGGTGGGATCCTGGGTCCATTGGGGCTGAATGGACCTGAGCCATGGAGTCACCATCCCTGGAGGTGTTCAAGAGCTGTGGAGATGGGGCACTTGGGGAAATGGTTTAGTGGGGATGGGTCAGGGTTGGATTTGATGATCATAGAAGGCTTTTCCAACGTTAATGGTTCCGTGATTCGATGTGAAATTTGGGTGGAACCTCAGCATCCTGCCCTTTCTTTATAAGCTGGTGATGCTACAAATTTCTAATGTCTAGCATGGGAAGAGATGCCATCTACTTTCTACCCCAGGCCTGGCAAAATTCAGTGAGTGTGGCTGGGAAGAAGCTCAGCTTGCCCATCTCGGGGAACCCAAATCCCTGAGGCAGACACCGGAGTGCAGAGCCACGAGCAGGGGCCACGAGGTGGAAGCAGGGACTCGATGGTGGCCCTGCGCAGCTTCTTGCTGGCTCGTAGGCGTGCTGATGGATGTCAAAACCTGTATTGATTTTCCCTCTGAAGACAGTGAAAGGTTCGGGGCTATAGCAACAGGCGCTCCAGTCTGCAGCTGCCTTGTTTGTTATTTGTGTAGCAAAATTGCTGAGTAAAGCAGAGAAAATCTCTGAAGAAAAGCACGGAGCTCCTACCATCCTCCTGACCCCTCCGTGCTGCTCCAGGCTGGGGTGAGTCGTGCTCCCACTGACTCAGAGGGCTTGGAATATCCCCAGAGGAGGGGACGAAGCTCATGTCGTGCCCCTGAGTCACTGAGCAATTTGCTGCCCACCAGAGCCCAGCAATGTGAAATGCTCCAAGTGGGAGCTCTGACATCGCTGCTCCAAACGGGGCCGATTGAGCAGCATCTCCTGCAGAAATTCATTTCTGCTCGCACATTTTCCGTGCAGTATTTTGGATCAAAAGCGGTTTTGACTCTAAACGAGGCCTTTTAGGCCTTCCTTCAGTAGTGGTATCTGCCCCTGGAATCCTCCTCGCTTATCAGCCCCTCGGCAAGCCGCTCCGTTTGATTGCTAATCTGCCTTATTATGTTTTTAAATGCACTTTAATATTTTAGTTTTAGTGGCTCTTTTTTTGAAAAGGCCAAATTTCAGCTTCTGAAGTGCGGTACCTCTCTTTTACTTCAATGGGATCCTTTCACATTTATCCCAAGGCATAACACGGTCCTTGCAGCGTTTGAAATGAGCTGCACTGATGAGAGCATCTCTCCGCCGTCGTGCACCTCAAAGGATGCTCAGCACAGGGGCTGGAAGTTGGAGCTGGGAGTGTCTGTGTGCTCAGCGTGGGATTTGTTGGGACGTCGTGCTCCTTGGAGCTCACCACGAGTGACCTGGAAATAGAGGGCTGCTTGTAGGGTCGTTGCCTTGGTGGTAGGGCTGATGGCTTTGGTGGGAGGTCTGCCCTGGGTCGTGCCTGTGGGACGTGTGTGATGAGCCAGAGCACAGAGGTGAACACACAAGGTCAATTTGAGTTCTTGTTTTTGCCCTGCTCTTTTTTTCTTTATATTTTTCTCCTTCTAGCTAGAATGGCAAAATACCTTAGGATGCTGCTAAAAATTGTTGCAGCTGATATTCTAAGTTGAGAGTGCCTCTAGGCAGATATTTAAGTGTTTTCAGTTCTTGCTGAAGCCAGTGACAACCTAAAATCTGCTGTATGTCCTGGAAGGTGCTCAGCACCTGTTGCAGTTGGGTGCAAGCCTTCCTCGGTGCTGCCTGCTCGCTGCCAGGGAGCTGTGTGCTGCTCAGCTGCTGTTCTGATGCTAATCACTCCTTGGAGAAAGCTCCCTTTGTTTAACCAGAGTTAAGCATTTTGTTACGGGAATTCGTTTGCTTGTTTTGAGTTTTTCTCCTCCAATCTCAATGTGGCTTTGGGAAAATTGGGCATGCCAAAGGGAGGGAGTGTGCTGGATGGGACAGATGCTGCTGGGCTGGGTTTGTGCTGCTGGTGGTGTAACAAGTGCAGGATCTGTGCAGGGCTGGGTGGTGACAGGTTAGAAATGCTCTCCTTTCTCTAAATGCTTTCTCAAGACGGGTGAGATTTCAGAATGTCAGCATTTGAGATGGGGAAACTGAGTCCCAGCGGGCAGGGAGATGCGTCTCACAGAGCTATCAAAAACCCTTCAGCTTTCAAACCTTTGAAAATGGATAAAAGTCCATCCACCCTCTGAAGTGAAGCCTTGAGATGAGGATGATTAATGCACGGGGGTGCTGGTGGCTGTGGAAGCGTGCTGGATGTCTCTCTGGAATTAGGGCAGCGGGCACCTTGCTCTGATGCCAGTAGCCAAAGCCATGGGCTCTGCCATGGGCAGGGGGAGCACCATGCCCAGATCCCCGTGCTGAGGGCACCAGGCTGGGGCAGGAGGGAGGAGAGGTGATGGGAACTCTCCAGCAAAGCAGCTTGTCCCTGGAAATAGAACATGAATAAGTAATCGGGATAAATAATGGAGCTGTCTGAACTGTAACAATAAAGAATAAAAGTGCTGAGTGTGGCTTGCAGTGATTTGTGGGGTCGCGCTGGCTGGACAGAGGAGCTCTGCTCCTGCTGGGGAGTGGGTGCTTGCAGCTGACGTTGTCGTTGCGGAGGTGACTTTTTAGTGGTTGCTCGCCAGCAGGAGGAAGTGGTTCATGGGCTGCTCCTTTATCACGCTGCTGTGACTCAACGTGCTGCTGAACAGCCTCTGCCAAACGTAGGGGCTGGGTGGGATCCCAGCTGGTGTAGCCCTGGGAGAGCCCTCCTGGGCAGCTCTTGCAGCTGCTCCTTGGTGTCAGAGGTGGTGCAGATTCCTGGAGACATTCTGCAAGGGTTACATGAGCCGGAGTGGAAGTTACACCAAGCAGCAAGCCAGAATCTCTGCAGCAAATTAGGCTTCTTTCTTCTGCCTCCTCCAAGGGATGTGGCAAATAATTATTCACCACTGCCTTCATATGATATTTATGTATGGGAAGAGTGCTGTCATGTCTTACTCAATCTTTTCTTCTGGAGACAAAGCAAACCCCAGCGCCTTTCATCTTCCTTTGGAGCTGTCTGCGTCTCTCGCCCGTTTCATTGCTATTCCATGGACTCAGCCCCACTTGTCCGTGGCTCCGACGTGCGATCCGTCGCATCCCAGTGAGGGAGAGCGTGTGCCTCCCCCTGTGTGGGCACTGAGACGTTCACAGTTCAGGTGGATCTGAAGGGAGGGGACCTCCAGCTGTGCGCTGGGCACAGCCAGATGTGCACTTAGCGGGGTCAGCTGCCCGGTGGCTGTGCTAAGCCACAGTGCTGTAACCTTTGGCTCGCAGGAAGCACGGCGGCTGGGTTGGGATGGATACTGCAGCTGAGGCCTGAATTAAAGCAAGTGGAGCAAAATAATTCTCCTTTGTCCTTACTGCTCCTGCAAATGCAGCCCATAATAAGATTTGCCATCTTGCATAGCCCAGTCGATTCCTATGGGCTGCCCTAACGCCCTGATCCTTTTCTGACCGTTCCTTGTTTCCATCTGCGCGTTTGATTTCTCCTCCCAAAGAGCATCACGTGGCCCGTGTCCATGCTGGGTTTCCTACTGCTCGCTCCGGAGGTGATTTGAAATTCTGCTCCAACCCTCTGAGCGCTTCCAGTCCCTTTCCTCCTCGCTTGGCATCGGCTGCAGATTTTAATAAGCGTGCTGCTGGCTCCATCACTACGTTGTTAATGCAGATGCTGAGCAGAGCGGGGCTCGGGACCAGGAGCCTGTGTTGGGTCGCCCTCCTGGCTTGGGCATAAATAATGGAGGAGGGCTCTTGGAGAGCCCTTTGTCAACAGGCTGTGAGCTCCCCTCTGCCCCGTCTCGACGTTCCATCCCCACCGCTTGGGACCAGCTTCAGGCACCTGATTAAAGTCAAGGTAGATCATGTCTACAGCTTTGCTCTTATCCACCAAGCCTAGTTATCCTGTCAAGGCAGAAATTAGGTTGGTTTGACATGATCTGTTCTTGACAAACTCGTGTTGGTGCTGGTGGTGTGGGTTTTTTTTTTTTTTCTCCTCGCTTTATTAAATTCCCAGGACTTACAAGCTGTGATAGTTTCATCGTTTGTTTTAGTATCTTGGCGGTGATTGAAGCTGAGCTGATTGCCTACAGCTCCCGTTTTTTTTTCCCTTGAAGATACGAAGCTCTCCTGCCCTTTCTGCTGGCTGCCTCCAGCTCTCGAGGTGGCTCGGGGTTGATTTTGCCCGATTTGTGAGCACGCTCAGGACAGCTTCATCAACCTCTGATGACTTTTTTATTTTGTTTTAACCCTCCCTGCTCCAGCAGGAGTGCCTGCCTCCTTTCTAATGTGAATTTTGGAGTGATGTGCTCGTGCTATACCTTCCTTTACAGAGAGAGAATCAAAGCAAAGAGCCCTGCCACGTGCTCGGTGATGGCCCCAACCTTCCCTTTCCTCTTCCTTTGAACATATCCTCATTCCTGCCTCATGTCCCCCACTAATTGGAGCTTGTTTTGCATGTTAGTGCTGCTGACTTTATCCCCGGATGCTACTGCTGTTCTGTTATACCCATCCCTAGTTACGAGCCCTTCCTTCTGTATTTTTTTTGTACAGTTCCTTCTTTGTTCCCAGGTCTTTGGAGGGCTCCTGGTCACCGCACAGCTCTGCTCCCTATCTTCCCTTTGCATGCACACAGTCTGCTGTTGTGCATGCAGTGCGGTCTGTTTCAGTAGTTGCCAGCTCTTCCCTTCTTTGTCCCTCAGATTGTTTTCCCAGGAGGCCGCATCCATCAGCTTCCCAAATTTGTTCAAGCCTGGCTTTTGGAGCCCGTTATCCTTATTCTATGGCTCGCTTTCCACCGAGGTGTGAGCCCCATGCTCAGTGTTCTCACCCAAACTGCCTTACCCCTTAATGCCAGCAGCGTTGGCTGGGGTGCTCCCTTGAACCTACAGCAAGGGCTGGATGGACCCTACCCTGCCCCGCTGTGCCCATACTGTCAGTGCTGTCCGTCCTTCTGTCCATCCCACAGCTGTGCAGTGCTCTTGGTGGGCTCAGCAGGGATGGAGCACCCGAGCCCTCAGCTCTCATCCTCTCCGTGCTCACACATTTGGGTGAGCAGAAGTCACAGAATCATAGAATCATATGAAGTGCCACCGAGAAGGCAGAGGGAGCTTGGGCTCAGCTCTGAGCTTCCAGGCAGCAGCACTGGGTGAAGTGAATCCCATCCTCCGTAACAAAGATGTGTGGGGGCTGGATTGACAGAGACCTTTAAATGTCAATAAAGCAATTCTGCGTGGCCTACAAATCTTCACGGGGAGCTGCCAGGGACTGCAGGGCGGGGCAGGAGGGTTGTCCCACTGCACAGCAATGGGTGTCCATCTCGGAGCAGCCTCGTGCCAGGGCAAAACCCATTTTGTAGCCCTGCTGCAAACCACAGAGTGACAACTGCGTGCATGGGTGGCTGCTGGTGCAGAGCTGTTGTCTTACGGTGGTTTTGGTGGAGACAGCTGGAGGAGCCTTCCCTTCCTGTGGGGTTGCTGGCAGTTATTTAGGGCGGGCTGTGGCAGCTCAAGCACAGCTGGGATGCACGCAGAGAGGTGCAGGGTGGGTGGTGGTGCAGGAGTCACCAGCAAGCTGTAGGATGGCAGCAGCTTGTCTGAAATCCCTCAGCAGAGCAATGCCATTCCCTTTCAGTTCAGCACAAGAATAAGGGCAAGCGTTGCCCATCCAGCAGTGCTCCCAAAAAGCCCTCAACCAGCTCAGCTTTGCTTCTGCAAAGTGCCACCCCCCATGGCTCAGCACTGCAGGAGCTCCCAGCTGGTGGCTGTGAAACATGGGGACATCAGGTCAACCCCCGCCTGGCTCAGCCCATGATGCTCGCGCCCCGTTAGCAGCATACAAGGGATGCGATGTGGCATCTGTCCTCAGCGGTGTCCTGGCTGCTGTGTGACAGGCACGTCCCTAAACAGGCTGTTCTGTCCCCAGCCTGCGCTCAGGGACTGTCACCGTGCAGGTGCTGACAGCTGGCCGTGCTGCTTTGCGGCACGGGCAGGGATGTGCACTTGTCCCCTGCATGCCATGTGCATGGGTGCTGGAAACCAGCACAGGGGTCAGGGAGATGCAGTCCTTCCCAGTAGCCCATGAGGATATTAAATTTAATGTGTTGATGTCTGGAAGTTATCATATTTGGGAAATGATCATTAATCTGTGTCTCCCTCCCTAGGTTTTATTGTCATCCCCTCCTGTGAGCCCTCCTCTTGCTCTCAGCTCACATCCCGTTCTGCTGCCCAAGCTTTGCCTCCACCCTTCTCCCCTCCTGCTGCACCTCTGTGTCCCAGATCCCGTCAGCTGCAGGGATAGAGCTTTGAAAACAGATCTATATTTTATGTGTGGCTGTTGTTGCTGCAAGAGCTGGTTGGGGGCTTGTTGGCTGCCCCATTGTGCCCCGCTGATTTCGGCGTGGGGATGCACCACCAGCTGTGCTCCTGGGCATGCAGCGTGCATGCATCCTGCAAATAGCATCTCCCTCCCTCCCTTCTATCCAGGCAACAAATGAGCTTGAGTTTGTTACTGTCCCATCAGTGCAGTGAGTTTGTGGGTGCCCCATCCCTGGAGGTGCCCAAGGCCAGGTTGGGTGGGTTCCTGAGCAGCCTGAGCTGGTGGGGGCACCCAGCCCATGGCAGGGATTGGAGCTGGGTGATCTTTAAGGTCCCTTCCAACCCCACCATTCTACAACATGATTGTATGAATTTTCCATGCTCTGATGGGCAGTGTGGTGAGAGCACTTGCTTGCTTTTGCACAGCGAGTGTGCTGGGCACGTCCTTCGCCTTGAAGTTTGCTGGCTGCTAAGCATGTTGCTTTGCAGAAGCTGAGCAAAATAGGCTTCTTAACTTAACGAGTAAACTAATTTGTCAGGCGGGCGCTGTGCTGTTTCCCTCCGCAGTGCAGGTCCTCCCTGCCAGCCCTGCACATCTTGACGTGCTGGATACTGCACGGCTGGGAATAGCCCGGCCCCGGCAGCAGGGCTGGGATTTGGCACAAAGGCTCTTTCCAGACAAAGATTTTTTTGTTTAATAAAGCATAAGACCGAGCGGTTTGCTCTCACTCGTAGGTTCTGAAATATGCATTTAATTTTAAGCTTAACGAGGAAATTATTGTGTATAAAATGAAATGCATCGTGATGGCTGTCTGGGATGGGATGGGAGCTGCTGTGACAAGTTGGACTTGAGGGATGCTGAGGACTGGAGATGGGGCTGCAAGGTGGGAGGGGAAGATGCTCATGTTGGGCTTTGGGGACAGGAGAGTGAGAGCTGAGGAATGACTTTAATCTTCTAAGTGCTGTTGCATACAGGCAAGTGTAGTGCTGGAAGCAAAGCTCAGCGGTGTTGGTAGAGCTGTCTGAGGAGCATCACTCACTGCACCGAGCGTGGACCACAGCAGGAGGGGCTCTGGAGGTGTGTGCAGCTCACAGGGCTGCGTGGTGCAGGGGGTGGCAATGCCCAGTTTTGCTGTGCACCAAAGGAATTACAAAGAGTTTGGGGGTGTTCACCTGAAGAGGGTGAGCGCTGGTAGCGTTGGCTTGGAGCACAGCACGCCTATGGGAGGGCACAGGTCTCAGTTGCAGCTTGTGACTGTGAAGAGAATGGGATGATTTCAGGTAGTTAGGTGTTTATTTTGATAATTCAGCAAACGCGGGCACTTGTGCAGGGTTGTAAGGAGAGGCTGGCTAGCTGAGGGATAGCTTTTGATGAAAGGACCTAAAGATGCAAGCTCCATCCATCCCCTCCAGTTACATGGATAGAGCAGTGGGGACGAGTTCAAAGCCACTGCACAAATAAACTCTAATAGCTTTCCTCTTGCATTTATGTTATTAGGGGGTTCATTTGACTGGCATTATGATGATAAATGAAAAATGCTTTGCACCATTACGTTGGGCGCTAATGCGTAGTGGGAAGAATTTCGACTCGTTTAAAAGCAGAGAAAAGCGGCGGCGGAGGGGAATGCATTGGGCTTGTGCGGTGGCACCGGGCTGCGTGTGCTGGTGCAGGGCTCCCACCTCTGCCCCTGCAGAGTTGGGGCAAGAGGGTTTGTAAGGAGGTTGCTGCATGAAAGCAGTCCTCAAAAGGGTTGCTGCAGCCCTGTGAGGAGATGAACACTCACACCCTAGCGTTGCTCTGTGCAGTTGGTGTGCTCCCATCTGCAGGGCTCGGGATGCTGCCTCCATCCCCAGCCATGACCCAGGGGCTGCAGGGCGGGGTGTGCACCCAAAGCATGCACAGAGCCCGCAGGCACCCCCGGAGCTGTGGAGAGGCGGCTGCCAGCCCGCAGCCTTCCCCTCGTTCTGCAGCCGTGGAGCAAATTGAGTTCAGAGGGTCACTGTTACTCCCAGCTGCCGCGACAGAAATCCCTAATGCACCGTATGCCAGCTTTCTCCAAAGCTTCGGCTGCTTTTTTATGAGCCTCTGTCACTCTATTATCTGCCTCTGAGTTGGTCTTTAGCTCTTTAACCTTCATGAGAAGGGAGGGAAGAGGAATCGTGAAAGGTGGGGAAAAAAATAAAAAGGAAGCAAACAGGATGCTCTGAGAGCAGCGTTTCACCCTTGGCCACGGAGCCATAATTGGGTGCTTGGCACGAAGGGGGCAGGTGTGGAGGGGCCCTGGGGTGGGGGCTGAGGGCTCGTGATGCCCTCTGGGGAGAGGTGGGGACTGGTGATGTGCTGAGCCCACATTGGTCCCAGCTACAGTGATGGAGGCAGGAGGAAGGGGCGAGGTGGGGACAGGGCACTGGTGGGGCCGGGTGGGTGCTGGTAACGGTGTCCCCTATGGGTGCTGTCGCTGGGTCTCTCCTGTGACTGGGGAGGAAGGGATGGAGCAAAGCACTGAACAGTTGGGGATGCGGTGAGATGTGGGTGCTGGATGCAGGCAGTGCCCTGCTGCTCCCAGGTACTGCTCAGAGGCAAACTGAGGCAGAGGGTTGGCAGCCAGACCCACACTCTGCTTTGCAGCTGTGGGCAAAACACATGAGCAAAGGCTCAGCCCCGCTGCTCTCGGGGCAGTGCACCAGTCCCATCCCTGGGCTGGGATGGGGGAGCAAATCCAGTGTGGCCCCAGCATCCTGCTCCTCGCAGGCAGTGCCTGGCCGCTGCCGGCCCTGTGCTCTGTGGCATTAGAGAGGGCTTCTGCTGAGCTCCGTCTCCTGCATGCTAAGCACGCTGTCTCCCTGCAGGATCCTGCAGCCTTCTGCACTGCTCTGCTGCAAAGGGGGTGGGGAGGCAGATTTTGTCTCCAGCACAGCAGCGGGGAGATGGGAAGCAGCAGGACGGAGCCCTCCTGCCTTGGGTGCTCTCCTTTGGGTCAGGTCTCCCCCAGCCCCACCCCAGCTGGGGTGCAGCCAGCCCCAGCCCCCAGCTGCTACGTGCCTGCACGCTGCTGCAGTGCATTAATAACATCTCTCCCTCTCGGTGCACATCCCACAGGGCTGTGCAGCCCCAGGGGTCTCACTGCTGCAGGAAGGGTGCTGGTGCCTTTTTGCAGGTTGCTGGGGGGGAGCAACGGGCAGCCCTGTGCTGCAGGATGCTGCGGTTTGCTCATTCTTAGCCCCGTGTAAACCTTTGCAGAGTGGAAGGAAACGGACAGTTAGGGCGCGGTGCTTGGGGAGCTCTGCAAATCCACGGGGCCCTTTGGGTGGTGAATGTGGCACAAGGGCACGTGGTCCTGCACTGGGTTTGGGTCTACATTTCCCCAATTAACTCCTGCACCCCATCCAGTGCCTCTGCTCAGGTTCCTGACAGCATTGCAGTTGGGTCTGCAGGAGCCCGTGGTGGTCTGCAGCTCGTCCCTGGCATGTCCAAGTGCTCTGTGTTTTTGAAGCAAGACCCAGAAAATGTCTAATTGCTTTTTTTCTTTCCTCCTTTCTAATAATTCCTCCTTTTCAATGCTAAAAATAAGGCACCGACAGGGAGAGCACACCAAAAGCGGGGAGAAAGATTGTAAAGTTTTTTATTCGCTCCTAACAAAGAACCCCCCGTGGAAATGTGTCTTTTTCTGGGGAGAAAAAAAGCCATTTTGAACGGGGTGTGGGCAGAGAAGGAAAGAGAGATCACATTAAAAACTTCCACTCGCTCCAATAATGAGATTAAGGGAGCTGCCAGATGAAACCATCTGCCTAATCTTTTACCCAGAGCAGCTCTGTTCCCAGCTCCCATCCAACGATGGCACCGGAGCCACCTTCTGCCATGGACCGGCCTGGAGGAGGATGCTCAGTGCCCGCATCCCGGATGCGGAGCGTCCTCAGTGCATCCCCACTATGGGCACAGCCCTGGGTACCCAGCTCCTGGCTGCCAGCACGACGGGTGCTTGGGGGGGTAGGGGGGATGGGAAGGAAAGGAGGAAAAAAAAAGGGGGGAAAAAAAGAAAAGGCACTCATAAAAAAGACAGTTTGACATTTTCTTGACTGTTTTGAAATTTTCCTAGCACAACAAGCTGTTTATCCGCCACTCCAGCTCTTATTGAATTAAAGTGTGGAGGGGGTGTTAGGAAGGAATCAATTCGTGCTCCATATGCTGCTCTGCTGAGGAACGTGGCTCTCTGCACACTATGGAATATGTAGGGAAGGGTGGGGGAAGGAGAGATAAATCCATCAGCTAACAAGATAAGTGCCTTGTTCCTCCATCTGTTACTGCTGTGTCCTTATCTGGGATTGCAGCGTGGCAGCAGCGATACATCTTGTGTCAGGTATTATATTCCAAATTCATATGAATGAATTTTCATGCTCGCAACAATCCATGATCCGGCCCCAACCTCCGTGTGCTGCCGTGTGGGACCGTGTCCTGCGGGCTCGTCCTCGCCCAGCTCCATCGCTGCTGCCTGTGCATCCTCACGTGTGGCTGGGGAGGGCTGGGATGGGTGTAGCAGTGGTTCCTGGATGCTCAGCAGCCCTGGGATGCTGCAGTGCACTCACCGTGGGGATGGGAGCATCATCCTGGGAGGAAAACACGGGTGTAGAGGGGAGCAGGGGTGTAAGGGTTTTGTTTTTCTGCCCAGTTTTTGTAGGTGGAGGCTGGTGATTTCCAACTGCAGTGTTGAGGCTTTGATGCTACAGAAATGTTTTTAGTGCCATCGCCCTCTGAAACAGATTTCAGAGACAGATTTCAGTGTTGGAGCAAATTTTTTGGGGAAGAGATTGAATTTGATGAATGCTGAGTAACTCAGGGAGTTGATTAGGGCTGCGCGTGCCCCAGCTCCTACTGGCTCTCTCCATCCTGCTGCAAACAAACCCCAAATGCTGTGAACACTCCGAGTTTCTGCATATGGCCCGTGTCCAGAGTCAGCTCAGCTCTGACCTGAACACCTGCACTGCTCAGTGCCCCGAGCCAGGCCTGGAGCTGCTTGGAAGGTCCGTGCTTAAGGAAACCCAAAGCTGCCCTCACCGGATCGCTGCTGTGCTGGTAATGGAGCGTACACGTGAAAGCTACCGAGGAATTTTATGGTCAGTCTTCAAAACCCCGCTGGCAGTGCAAGCAGCTCACCCTAAAACCTCAGTTGTCGCCGCTGTGTGAGCGAGTGCAAAGCCTGCTGCATCTCGAGGGGATCAGCCAAAGCCTGGGCAGGATGCACACAGCCCTGTAAAACCCACGGCGTTGTCGCAGAGCCGTGCACTGGGCTGAAAGGCAGCGTCAGCGTTGGCCTTGTGCAGGCCCTCACTTTGCAGAAAGTTGGGGCGGAGGGTGCAGCCCTATGGGTCCCCCCAATAGGACCCTCTGGTGCTGAGCAGGTGGGTGAGGTCTGCACTGCTCACGGGGGTTCTCCCTCTGTTTCTTGCCCGGGGAAATGGGATTTTCCAGGCTGGGGTTTTGCATGGCTGGGCAGGGCAGGCTGGAGGTGCACAGGGCTCAGAGCATCTCCAATGGGACCAGGAGTGCTCGGCATGGGCTGGTGCTGCGCCTGCTCCCAGCCCGGGCTGCTGTTGGCGAGGATTGGACTCACAAGGCACAGGCGCTGGCACCGTTCCCCAGGCAAGAATTTAGAAACCTGTTTTTAGAAGTGAAATCTAATTTGGAATTAAAGCGCAGCGATCGCTAATACACCCGTGGGACCCACTCCAGTGTGGCTGGGCCCTGCTTTTCTATTTCTTGCACGTGCGGCTGCTTCGAGTCACAGCCATGGGGAGCAGCTCCAGCGGTGTTTGGGGCTGCGAGGGAGGAGACAGCATTAGGGCAGAGCGTGCTTCGCTTTGGAGTGGTAAAAGTTTTGGGATAAAGGCAAGAAGTAGGACCCGAGCTCATGTTTCATGGAGGTGTGGTTTGAGCTGGAAATGTCCTGAAATTGAAAAAAGGGTGAGATGGGGTTGGTTGGATGGCTGTGCAGGAGCAGCACATCCCTGCCCGGCACGGTGATCCTGCAGCCTCAGGATGCAGGGGGGGATGCACGCCCACTGCGCTGGGGCCCCATGGAAGCTGTGTGGCTGCCCACCTTCTTCCCTGCTCCCGAATAAAGATGCTATTTTTATTTTCCCTTCTGTTTAGCCCCAATAGGCTTAACCCATCTCTGCAGAGGCACAGAAATCCCAGCTCTAATTTCAATTAAGAGCGCTCCTTTTGATTGCAGCCCGGGCTGGGGTTTGGGATCCATTCCTAATCCCTACATTAGCACTGATTCATCTCTTCCATGAGCATTATCATCAGCGGCCCTTAGGGGGAAAGGAGGGGAGGGATCTTTCGGGAGGATAAATACCATTTGTTTGTGTTTGTATTAGCTTCCACGCCGCATCCTGATTACATCCCGCTTTTTGACACAACAATTATTATTAATTTCCCGGCGCCTGCGTTTGGATTCTCGCCGACACAAAGGGAAGATGACGGATAATGTCAGGCTTGGTAATTGGGTGGGGGAGGGAGAAGGAAGGGGGGGCAGATGGGATATTATTAGATTGTAATTCGTGGTGTGGAACGGGAAGGTATTTCTCAGCAGATGTCGGCACGAGCTATTTATCCACGCGTTAGCACTGCGGAGCGATTCCCGGCCGCGCTCCGCTCCCTCACCCCTGCCCCTCTCTGCCCCTTCTGCATAGAAATCCCATCAGCTCCTCATTGTGGGAATTGGCTTTGCCGGCGAGCCCTGCGGATTGCCTTCTGCTCGTCTTTGCAATTAACTTTGCAAAGGTGATCCCCGGCCACGGCGGTGAAAAAAGCACTCCTCGCTCTGCTGCAGAACGGCGTTCTGAGCCCGGAGGGAGAGGACGGGGGAGATGCCTCCGTGGGTCTGAGCCCTTCTGGTGCAGAGCTCCTGTGCTTTGCCCAAAGTCTGCGATGGCAGAGCCGGCAAGGAAAGCTGCCAGCTCCCTGCCCCAAGGCACTGGATGTCTGCTTGGGGAAAGGAGGCAGCTGACGCGCAGGAAGGTCGATGGAGAGGGGTTGTTGGTGGGGAAAGCAGGGCAGGAAATACCGTAGAGGCATAGGATGATTTGGGTTGGAAAGAACCTCAAGGATCATCAGGTTCCATTCCCCCTGCTGCCGGCAGGGTTGGCAGCCTCTAGATCTAGTGCTAGATGAGCTTGCCCAGGGCCCCATCCCAGTATGCCCTGTCCTCGCTGCTGGGGTTTTTGGTGACTGCTGCTTTTTCCTTTATACTGATCTATGTACAAGGACTGCAGCATGGCACACAACATCCATGTGCAGTGCCCATCCTCCTTGGGATTCTTCTGCAGAACACCTATTCTCCGCACCCTAGCTGGAAAAATACTCAGGAAATCTCTTGCACAGCATGCATGCAGAAACCTCATTCTTCTCCCAGATGTTGCATCCGTTGCCCGAGTGCTGCCCGGCACTGAGCGGTACCCAGAGCAGGGAGGCCTCTGATCTCTCCGTGTCTCAGCGTTATCCGCCCCTTGCAGTGTTTGTGCCTGTGGAGCGCTGGGTGATTCCTCCCCTGCTCTCCCTGTGCAGGAGGAGGTTTGAGTTCAAGCTGGGAAAATAATAAATAAACCAAAGGAACTAACTGTGTTTCAGCGAGCATTGATTTCTGAGGCTGCTCGTGAACCATGGAGAGATGCATGGAGCAGGGGTTAGAGGAGAGGCGAATGGGTGGGTCTTTGAATCTTTGGAGAACCTTCTTAATTGAAAATCAATGCTGGGCAAGCGAGGTGTTGGAATCTCTTTTCCTTGTTAGCACGGAGACCAAAGGTGGTGATGGAGTTGCTCTGATGGCTCGTGCATGGGGCTGGCAGGGGAGGGAGAACCGAGAGAACAAAGCCTGTAACTTGCAGAGTTTTCTGGTAGAGGTGTGGTGAGTTCTGCTCTTCAGCGTTGGAGCTTTGGGTGCACCTGGAGTCCCCTCTCAGCCTTGGGTCCTACAGAAACAAGTTGTCACCTCTGCTCAGCTGGTGCCAGCGTGGAATTATAGAGCCATTAAGGCTGGAAAAGCCAAGTCCAACCCCAGCCCATCTCCACCAGGTCCTCTGAGCCATGTCCCCAAGTGCCACATCTCCACGGTTCCTGAACACCTCCAGGGACGGTGACCCCATCACTCCCTGGGCAGCTGTGCCCGTGCATCACGGCTCTTTTGGAGAAGTTTTTCCTGGTCTATCTTACCACCACAGCATCAGGGCAAACATGATACTTTTGTTCATGCATCTGTGGATCTTTCGCTGTCCATGCTCTCCTCTCATGATGCCAAATCCCTTTGCTTGTACTCGTTCTTCTGCATAGTGTCCTGCCCATCCCATCCTGCCTGGCCCAGCTCCCCTGCATCTCTCCCATGGGGCCAGCGGCTGTATGGGTTTTCCCTCTAGAGCAGAATGAGGAGACTGGGTTTGCGTTTCACCCCTCGTGGCAGTTGCTGTGCAGGTGAGAGGGGCTGGAAGCATCCCAGGGCTGCAGCAGTGGAATGTTCATCGATGGGGTGTGAGTGTGGGGGGCTGGAAGGGGCCCAGCCCGGTGCTGCCAGCTGCGTGGTCAGCTTGGTGCTTTGCTCTGAAACTGGGCCAAATGGTGATCTCCAGGAGCAGCTGTGGAGTGGAGTGGCTGTTCAGAGGATGGTTGGCCTTTGTGGAAGGGAGGCACGCTGGAAGAGCACGGAGGTGGAAGTGGGCAATGGGATGCAGCGATCCCACGCTGGCTCTGTTCCCATTGGGATCCGCGGATATAGGAGCATCCCAGTGCCAGGGGATCCCGGACAAACCCCTGCTCCTCGTTTTCCCCTTCCAGCTTTGATCTTTTCAGCCTTTAAGCACTTTCAGCCATGGATTTGTATGTTCAATATCCAACACAATGGTGTTGCTAGGGGTCAGCATAATGGAAATGGCAATGCAGAGAATTATCAGAGGCGTTATCGGCCAAACTTCACAGCTTTCCCGATTCTCCCCCCAAGCAGGACCCCATTTCCCTGCAGTGTGACCTGTAGGTGCTGGAGCCAGGCCATGGGGTCACCTCATTTAATAGCAAACCCTTTGTCCTTAGAACAATCAATCTGACGCTTCGTTGCTCTTCTTGCATCTTTTTATGTCCATTTGCACATTGAAATCTCTTCAGCTGACTCCTACCAGTCCTTACAAAAAGCTTTTACCGCTTCAGATGTTTCAAAGATTTAGGGTTGCCCATCATCCAGAGAGCTTTCCTTGTAAGCAGCTCTAGATCTGTAACAGGCAGTGGGAGGGAAGCGAACGCATTTGGGAAGAAATGGGGAAGGGAGGCAAAAAGAAGAAGGGGTTTTGTACTCTTTTCTCTCGGGGGAAGCATTTTTATCTCTAAATCTGTGTAATTGATGCCCAGATACTCTGGTGATGAGTGCCTTAGAAATGCATCTGCAGTAATAATCTAATATCCGTTTGTTAGGACTCCGAGGAAATCTAATAATACTGATGCTTTGCCTAATAGAGCTCCTTTCATCCCAGGATAAAATGCAAGGAGTTTGTGATGGAAAAGACCAATTTTAGGTCGTGCAGTTCATCTCCCTTCCAATGCGAGTCTCGAGGTATTTTGCAGGCATTAAATAATTAAAGAGCAGTTATGGTCGGGGAAGCAACTGGGTGAGGAAAGCAGCAGCTGGGTGTGCTGCGCTGTGGGGGCTCGTGGGGCAGTGTCGAGTTGTTGTTTTTTGGGGAAAAAAATAATTGTGTAAAGGCTTGGAATCCTGCTCCTTCCTCATGCAGTGCATCCCCAAATTGCCCATGGGCCGGGCAGGATCCAGCCTGTGGGGCTCCCCTTGCTCCTGGGGCTTGCTAGTTCTGGTTGCCATCAGCTTTAGCACGTGGTGTCTGCAAGATCAGGGGGTGGCAGGGGGGTGGGATTTGGGGATTTGCAGAATTAACGACATCTGCAGTGAGCTATCAGCCCGCAGAGCCGGCAGCGGGGGGAAATCACCTGCGAGCGGTTCTGCGGATCTGACCTCCTGTAAATAATGGTGGATGGAAATGTCAAGCCCAGAGCTCCTCGTGCGAGGCTGAGGGAGGGGATAAGCAGAGGGAAATGTGTGCCTTGGTGTGGGAGGGTGAGAGATGGAGGGAGAGTGATGCAGGGAGCTGCTGTGTGATGGAGATGCAACCCTGGACAGGATGGAGGTGGAGGCTGGAGCTGAGCTCCATGGGCAACAGATTGGGGTGGTCCCAGAAGACCTTTGGGATCAGCGGGGTGCCCGTGGCTTAGGATGCTCTGCCTGGGTCTGTGTTCTCCCTGCTTTCCAGGCCAGCTCCCCAAAATTAGCCTTGAGGGTGGGATTTCAGTAGTTAAAGATGCAGATGTGCCCTTCAACCACGTGTGCAGGAACACACAGGGAGGGCAGCAGCTCCTCTTCCCCGGGCCAAGGCTTTGCCACCTCCTCTAAAAGATGCTCTCCTCCTGGTCCTGTGCTTCTCTGCTGAGAGTGCTAATTAGAGGGCCAATTAGTGCTCGAGGTCAATTTAATTTACACACTCACTCCACCAGGAATTGGAGGGAGCCCGTCTGGTAATGTCGCACAGCAGACGCCGTGGTGACGAGGGGTCACCGCTGAGCTGGGCTGGTTTGGAGCCGGGGTCTGGGAGGTGGAGGGGCTGCTCCCCCTGCCCTGCTGCCCAGTGGTGCTGGCAGCCTGGCGGTGTGCTGGGCACATCTGGGCGGATGCTGTGCACATCTGGGCGGTGCTGGGGAGCAATGGGTAAAGGTGTACTGCAAGGGCAGGGCTCTGCCATGGTGCCCTCTGGGGTTTGCAGATGGAGAGTGAAGCTTGGAGACACTTCAGTAAGAAACAAAATGAATCAAAGAACTTGGAGAGGGGATAGTGGAGAGTGGAGAAATGAAGGGGCTGGAATTTAGTTCCCATTTAAGCGCTGGAGCTCGTGGTGGTTTTGCTGCAGAGGATGGCAGGATGGAGGAGCAGGCAGGTGCCACACCTCCTGTCCACCCCATCCTCATCTTTCTCCTCTGCTCCCTGTGCCAAATCTTGCTCCAGCTCTCGGGTACTACTTGGCCCTATCTGTGAGTGGTGATGGCACTCGGGGGCATGCAGTGTCCCTTTGAGAAATCCATGGGAATGCACTTGACAGCTCCGGTGTGAATTTGACCCTCACCTATGAATTTGGGTTGCTCTGCTGTGGGACAGGTAGCACAGCTTGCTGTGGCCACCCCAAATGCAAGGACACAGCATAGAAACATGCAGACACCTTCACCTGCTTCTCCCTTGGCCTCCAGCTTTGTGCCGGGCTCGGCAGTGGGTGCCATCAGCGCATGGTGGGGGTCACCCTGTGCCCATCCAGCATGTCACCAGGGCACAGCTCCCTGCCTGCCCACCTGCCCCATCCCCAGGCACAGCCTCGAGCCCCCCTGGTCCCTCAGCACACCCCTGAGGTGTGGGCACATCTGCCCTCCTGCAGCCTGCGTGCAGTCCATGCTGGGGGCAGCCGCTGGCTGCCGCCTTCCAGCCCAAAGCCGATGAGAAATGCACGGAGCGGCGGTGCTGGACTGCATACTAATGGGGTGAGAGCTTGGAGGGAGCGGGGAAGAGAAGGGGAAGGAGCCAGACTGCAGCTCCTGGCTACCCGCGATTGATTTATTACTGGGTTGGCTGATGAATGTGTGAGAAATGCTATTGGTGATAAAGCAGAAAGGCCGTAATTAAAGTAACAGCTTTCAGTTTTTAAGCACCGCTTGTGTGTTTCTCCTCGCTGGCAGATCGTGCTGCTCCGTGCCCCCCCGCCCCAGCCCCCCAGCCTCAGCACGGAGCTGCCTTGGAGCCATGCAGGGAGGTGCAGTGCCCAGCCAGGCACAGGGGTGGGGAGGCTGCAGCACTAAGAGGGGGCTCAGCAGCAGATTTGGAGAGGGAATATCGGATTTTAGAGGCTTGGGCTTCATGCTCTGCCCCCCATCTGCTCTGTGCACCTGCAAAATGCCCTCCTGCTATTGCACACTGCAGCTGCAGAGCACTGCAGAGAAGCTTGGCAGGATCAGGGGGTACGGGGTGCTCCAGGAGGGTAGCAGGGGATGCTCCCCACTAGCCTGCAGGTTGGGATTTTGCTTTAAATCTTTGCTTCAGTGGGTCAAAGTGCTGCTCCCAGCAGCTTAACCCATGCAGTCCCCTCTCCTGATCCATGGGAGGGATGGGACTGCTGCTCAGTACAGCCTGGATCTGGTGATAGATGGCAAAACGCTGGGTGCCCTCCAGTAGTAAATCCAGCAGAGAAGAGCTCTGGTTGTGATGGATGGGCTGGAGGATGGGAGGGAACGTGAGCGAGGGATGGAGGGTGGAAGGGGCGAAGAGGTGAGCATTGCTGATGACAGACAGACAGGTGCGTGTGTGTGTATATCCATGGACAGGTGTAGATATGTGGGTAGGGAAGGGGTCTCTCTGATGAGAGATAGATGGGGAGAGATGGATGGATGGGATATTTGTAGTGATGGCTGGGTAGATAGAGCTGGATGTGTGTTGATGAATAGGTGGATGATGGATAGAGGGCACGGATGGTGAGAGCTGGGGAGCTAAAGGGTATATACAGTGCTAGATAGATTAGATAGAAGGATATATGGGATGATAGAGAGATAGTGCAAGCAGCAGCCTCCGAGTCCCCGGCAGTGCCGCTGCGTTCAGCTACTCTGAGCTTTGGTGTAATCTCATTGTGCCCCAGTAAATTCCTTATCAAGGCAGCTTTTTTAAATGAAATCCCCTTAAAAGAAATGGAAAAAAATGAAGGGAGCGCAGGCGGCAGCGCTCCTCCGCCAACAGCCGCTGACCCGGCCTGGCTGTTTCCATGATGACAAACGAACCGCTGCCGACTGCCACCGCCATGCGCAGGGGCTGTCCCTCGGTGGCCACCTCCTGTCCCCACCTTGGGGACCGTTTCTGTCCTCACGCGTCCTCACCCTGGAGCATCCCCAACAGCTCACGGTAGGCATGTGGCGGCGTGCGGCAGCTCGCCTTGCGTCTCTTGGCAAATCCCATCGTGCTTCCCAGCCTTAGCCAAGAGGAGGGCTGGGAGACGAGCGCTGGCTCCTTTCCCTCTCCCCACCTCCTCCTGCAAACAGCTGAGGAGCCCCAGGGACAGATTGCGCAAGGCAGAGACCGAACCTGCACCACAACGGTGGTTTTCCCTTCTTCCCAAGCAGCAGACAGACTCGGCAGACGTGTGAAAGTCTGTCGTTCCGCCTTGCCGACAGCAATTAAGATGTGCTAATGGGTTCAGATGAGCCCCTAAAAAATGGGGATGTTGCACTGAGCCTTCTGGACGCTTTCGCTCAGCTGCAAACAGTTCTGGTGGTGGGAAAAGAAAGTGCTCCTTGAGAAGTGGAGATGTGGTGTTTGGGAACATGGCTCAGTGGGCGTTATTGGTGGTGGGTGGATGGTTGGACTGGATGATCTCAGAGGTCTTTTCCATCCTTTATGATTCTAAGTCCTAGGACAAATGTAGCTGGTCGCTATTTTTAAGGGATTTGGTGGAAAATAAGGGGTTTGGTGGAAAATATGTTCCAGACCTGGAAGAGATTGCTGATGAGGAAGAGGGCAATGAAGTGCTCCCTGTCCCTAAGTGTCCCCTGGAGCTGGTGGCAGCAGCTGGTGTTGCTCAGCACTCGTGGCAATCCCAGAGAGTACTGCAGGACCCAGACAAGGGCACTGGTGCTTTGCAGAAAATGGCTCTGATTGACCTTTCCTGGGTGGTGGTCGCCCCTGCTGGATGCCAGCTCGGCGTTGCCACTGTTTTCAGCGTGGAATGTCCTAGCACCAGGATGCTTGATTATCTTTGGGCTTTCCCCATGGGGCTGGTGAGCCAGCAAAGCACCTCTGCTGTGCGTGAATCATATCCCACCTTCCCACGGAATACCCTGAGCAAAACCCAAGCCTGTACGCCCTCACTTTTACTTTATGATGCTGGGGGAACGCTGAGCAGAACTGAAGTGCTCACACTGGGATTTCCTCCACTTTTCCCTCCATCCTTCCCAACCAAACCTGCTCGCCCCAAGTGCACAGGAATCAGCGTCACCACTGCGTGCAGTGCTGGCTGCAGCCCTCTGCAGGAGCATTGCACGGTGCTTTGTGGCTACAGAGTCAGGGGATCAGCTCTCCAGCACCTGCAGCTGGGAAAGGGTCTCCAGTGCCTTTTGGGACTGCTGGAAGGTGCGTGATGCTCCCAGGACCTCCGTGAGCACAGAGGTGCTTGCCCTAATCTAGCCCCTGTCCCATCAGACACAGTAATGATGCTCAAATTGGTGATGCTGAAATCGTAGAATCATTAAGGTTGGAAAAGACCTCTAAGATCATCCAACCACCCACCTACCACCACTATTGCCCACTCAGCCATGTCCCTAAGTTCCAGATCTCCACGGTTCTTGAACACCTCCAGGAACAGTGACCCCACCACTCCCTGGGCAGCTGTGCCCGTGCAACACCACTCTTTTGGAGAAGTTTCTCCTAATATCCAGCCCGACTGTCCTCTGGCGCAACTTGAGGCCATTCCCTCTCGTCCTATGGCTGAAAGGTGGGATTGAGTGGGACCTGCAGCCTTCCTTGGGTGTGCTCCGGAGCTGGAAACATCAGGGGATGCTTGAGGAACTGCAGGAGGGGAATGGTGGAAGAGGAAGGAGGACTGCCTGGGGGAGCTTTTTGTGCTGACGTGACATCCTTTGTGCTAAGCCTCAAGCCCTGATGGCAAACTCTTAGCAAACCTTATTAGTACTTTTCCACGCCTACAGCGCGCTTCAGTGACCTGAAACAAAGCTGAAGCTTTTCATGAGGCTTAATGGGAAATATTTGCCATTTTTAGGCTTTTTTCCCCACACCAGGCTGGGGATGCTGTGCTCCCAGGCAGCACGGTGCGGCACGGCGTCCCCCAGCCCGCTGCCTTTGATTGATTGATCGGCGTGGCAGGCTAATAAGCGATAACAGCTCCTATGACAAAGCAAACAACCGCCTAATGAATTGATTGACATCCGAAGGATTTGACTTGATGCACAACCCCAGTCGCAGATAAGGTTAATGAGGGAGAAATTAAAATGTAGCTCGACGGGTAATGAATACAGCATGTGCCTTGTTGTAACACATGCCAGATCCATCACTCTGAATCAAGTGATGGTAGCAATTTCTAAATTATTTATTGCGCCCCTCATCCTCCCGTCTCGAGGGAAGAGGCTCTCGGACTGGCTTTTGTGTTTCTTTGATACATCTATAGGACGGTATCTATCTATCTGTGCATTGTGAGGATCCATAGCCAAAGAAAATTGCTTTGAATTTTGCAATTTTCACGTTGGTTTTCTTGCAAACTCAATAGCAAAAAAATACAACAATCCAGAACCTGTCATGCCATTTGAATCATAATAGCTACAAATTCACTCCCCTGAATAAATGGAGAAGGCTTATTTATCAAATATATACAAGATGTCTGTCTGGTTGTTAACACACAGAGGTATGAGTAGGCAGAGGAAATGGGGAAAGTTTACATATTTGCTGCTGTCTCCAGGGACCCTTCCTTTCCTCCCACTTCTATTCCCCATCCCCTCCCCCAGTCACATCCCCAACTTGCTTTGGCTTGCTCTGTTGCTTTTTTTTTCTTTTTTTTTTTTTGAAAAAAAAAAATATGTCTGGCTGACAAAACTTGAGCTGTCACAAATGATCAAGAGATGAAGTTGCCAAGGAGGGGAGATTTGCATGGCGCTTGCATCTCCCCATGCCTCGCTGTCTGCGTGGCTGCACCTCCCGTGCTGGCCAAGGGCCGTGCCGGGGCTCAGCCTGCTCCAGGTTCTTTGTGCTCCTGATTGATTGATTTCAGCTTTATGAATGGGGAAGCGAGGCGGAGTAGGGGCGAGTTATGAATGGGGAAGCAGGACGGAGTGAGGGTGTGTTGTGAATGGGGAAGCAAGGAGGGGCAGGGGCGAGTTATGAATGGGGGAGGAAGACTGTAGGGGTGAGTGGGCGCTATTTTATCAAAGCTCATCCTCAGGCCCAGGTTAATCCATGCAGATGGGGAGTGGGGAGGCCACCTCACACCACGTTGGCTCCCTCTGTTGCTGCTTGTTGCTGAGGTTGGGTGTGTGGAGCTGTGGATAGGAGCAGGGGAGGGCGAGGAGCAGGATGGAGGGCACTCAGGTAGCAGAGTTGGGCACAGATGAAGCATGGAGAGAGGCTGGGCAGCCAGAGGGGGAAAATAATTCATCTCTTTGCTTATAAACTGCAGCTGGCTCTGAAAGCATTCAGAGGAAATGGCTGCGGATCCCCCCCGTGCCATTCTTCACAAATAGAGCCATTCTCCTCCAAGCACTCTTCCAGGATTCATTTGAAACCCCGCATTGTGCCGGCGGGGCCGGGAGCGCCGGGGCTGCTGTTGGGCATTGGAGCTGTCACTGAGGGCATCCTCGGAGCTGCCAGGGTGTCCTCTGGGCCCAGCCTCTCCGCTGGGTGCTGTGGGTCCCTGCCCAGCAATCCAGGCAGCAATCCCCGCATGTCACTGGCGTTTCCATGAAGCACCGAGACAGCGGCGTTCCGGTACCTGTACATCTCTCTCCCGCGCAGCCGGGATGTATTGTATGATAAAAAACAATAAGCAGCCCCAGTCAAAGGCTGTAATTGAATCTCTTCATTTTGCTGACTCGGGTGAAAAAGCCCCGCTGAGTGAATTACGGCGTGTCTATAATTCGGGCGACGGGCACGGGTTCTGCGCTCGGTGTCGGTAAGGTGTGCTCCCCCCAACGTGTGCCACTGCCCTCTGAGGGGAAGGGCTCCACTGCAGGTGAGCACTCAGCTCGCTGGAAGTGAACTTCCCTCTTTTTGTACCCCTTTTTCCCTCTTTTCGACCCCCTAACAACGCCAGGGCAGCCGGCGGTGGCTGAGCTTTGGGTTCCAAATGGGGAGAGAAGGAAATTCCATTCTTTTTGTTCAGGATGGGGCTCAAACGCCAGCTCCTTGTGCCCTCTTGCAAACCCATTTGGGTGGCCCAAAATGCGCTGTGAGCACCTACTGAAGTCTGCTGGCACTTTGCGGTGCTCTTAGGATGATGCTTTGGGACATGCATTTGTGGGTGAAGAAGCAGGAGGTGCACGGTGCTGGACATCTGCTGGGCTCTGTGCTCCTCTGCTTTGCAGGGTGCGTTTTGCACTGTGGAGATGTCAGGGTGCAGGAGATCTACTGGCTCCTTGGGGCCCAGATATCTACAGCTGGTGCACAGCAATCCCCCTCGGGGCTCCTGTGGGGCTGGTGGTGAGGACAGTTTTCCCTGTAGCATCCCTGTGCATCCTTCGCATGCATCCTTCCTGCAAACTCCCTGTGCTTGTGACCATACAGCCCTCCTCCTTGCTAGCAAGCTCCTGTGAGGTGTGCACGCAGGAGAAGAGAAAGTTTTGTGGATTTAGGTGAATGCTGCATTCCTTTTCCAGCTGACACCGAGGCACAACGTGGAGCTCTGCACGTGATGTTGCAGCACAGGGATGAGCGTTCCATCACCCTTCCCTATTCCTTTGCTTTGAGTGTTGGCTGAGGGGGCCCAGAGTTGGTGCCTTCCACATGTTCTGCTTCCTCCTTTCTCCAGCATCTCTGCGACACCCGTGTTAGGCACCTCCCGAACATCTCCTGCCCTGCTGCTGTTTCAGGTTTTCTTGGAGGTTTGCATTGAAAACACAGTGCTTTTTCTTTCTTCTTTTTTTTTTTTTCCTTTCTCTACAATCCACTTTGTGTGCCGCTTTCTTTTTTTCTTTATTATCTTAAACATCCATTATTTAGAAACTGCTGGAGCCTGGAAACCAATTTCCATGCTTATTTCAAAGAGTTTGCAGCCTGCGGGTGGCTGTGTCCAGGCTGCACGTGAGTTGACCGCTGGGAACAGAGCTGGGTCCTGTGGGGAGGAGACAGCTGGTGGCTGTGGGTGTCCCCACACGTGGCACTGGGGATGTACAAAGCTCTGTGTAGAGCTGTGGGTCCTTGAGGATGCTGGGGGCTTATAGGCAGAGTTATGAGCAGCTGCAGGACAGCATCAGCCTGCAGCTCCTCTGGATGAGCAGAGGTGGTGGTGGGACCCTATTTGACAGCTTCATGGCTTTGGGGTGGGTTTTGAGGTCACCCCCAGGTCTATTAGGGGCGACCCAATGAACCCCGCGGGTGATATTTAGGACTGAGGTGGTGGGAGAGAAATCCGGGATTGCCGGATTGAGTTCATCCCTCCCGTAAGCCCGTCAAAGTCAGCAGGGCTGCAGCAAGAGTGGCTGGGTGCATTTGTGGGCTAAGAGGGTGCTAATTGGAAATCCCGGAATGCTCTTGGCTTGGCATCACCCCCTGCTGAGCTGCCTGCCGGCATGGCCTGCAAGGGGCTGGGGCCCTGGGTTGGAGGCAGCGCTGCGGGGATGCAAGGATCAAGGGGAGCGCTGCCCCAGCGGGACGCGGTCCTTGTGCCGTGTGCTAAGCCTCGAGGCTTTCATCCGGAGATTTCAAAAGGGCTGGAAAAGATCAGTCAGTGGCATTATCTTCTTTTTTTATTTTTTATTTTTTGCAAACAGATAGCAGAAGTGTCAGCAGCGCTGTGCTTCCCCGGGTGCTCCCACCTCTCCCAGAACTTCCCCGGGTGCTGTGCACACAGGGTGCCTCTCCCTCCTGGATCCCTTTAGAAAAGCACGATGCAATTATTTAATTCACGAGCAAATCTGTGTGCTGGAGGGGAGCACAGCGAGGCGATGCCAGCCTGCCTGTGCCAGCACCGGGCGAGGAGGTGGAGCTGGAGCACTTCTCCCTGGGAGGTGCCCTGTGCATTGATGAGCGTGTTGGGTCAGCTTGGTTTTGCAGAGCAGCCCAGGTCTGAAGGCTTCACCAGCAGCCGTGCAGCAATCCATCCTTATGACGGGGTATGCGGGGCTCCCCAGGATGCAGTGCCGATGAGCCCATTTTACAGACTGCAGCACTGAGGCCCTGTAGCTCCAGGGCTACAGTTTTGTTGCCCTTCTCTGGACACGTTCCAGGGCCTTGATGTCTTTCTTGTAGTGAGGGGCCCAAAGCTGAACACAGTACTCAAGGTGCAGCCTCCCCAGAGCTGAGTACAGGGGGATGATCACCTCCTTGCTTTGCTGGCTGTACTATGTCTAATACAGGCCAGGATGCCATTGGCCTTCTTGGCCACCTGGGCACTCTGTCAGCTCGTGTGCAGCTGAGCATCAGCCAACACCCCCAGGTCCTTTTCCTCTTCGCAGTCTTCCAGCCACTCTGCCCCCAGCCTGTAGCATGGGGTTGTTGTGACCAAAGTGCAGAACCCAGCACTTGGCCGTGGTGAACCTCATCCCGTTGGCCTCAGCCCAGCGATCCAGCCTGTCCAGATCAAAGGTTCAACTTCAAGGTTAAGGTTTAACTTAAGGTTAAACTTGAAGCTGCATTGCCGTTGTTGCTCTAGCCTCCACGCCAACCTGCATTAGCTGTCGGGGTGCAGCAGGGAGCTCTGCAGGACGGTGCACGGCTGGGCTGGGGGCTGCAGGGAGCTCTGCAGGACGGTGCACGGCTGGGCTGGGGGCTGCAGGTGGGCGCTGGGTGCTGCTGGTGGCAGGCAGGCAGGCAGCAGCGTTGGCATTTTCTCCGCGTCGCTGCGAGTTAATTCATTCCAGTAAATCATCCAAAATAATTTGCGGCGAATATCAATTTTCTGTGTGAACTTCTCGCTGGCTGCACAGAAGTATCTCTGCCGACACGGCTCCCTAATTCTGCTGATCTGAGACAACAAAGCAGCTGGGGAATAAACAGGAGGCGAGCTGGAGTCCCCAGGGCTGCCTGTGCGAGGGAGGTGCCAGAGCTTAACCGCGCTTGCAGATAAAACCCAGCGAACGAAGGCGATGATTAAAGGCTAATTTGCTGTCTGTGTAGTGTTAAGTGCCCCCTCTCCTAATGAGCAGAAGGCACTGCCAGCCACAGTCGCCTTTGCTGCCGTTCTTTTAGTTACCTTTTCAATTATTTTGATGCTTTGCTTCAGGAACGAGCGCAGCTCCTGGGCTGGGGCTGGGAGCCCGGCGCTGTGCCCTGCTGGCAGCGGATTTGCTGTCTGTGCTGGGAAGGGCTTTTGGGGCAGGGTGGTTCCCCGGGTGCCCAGCCTGCCCTGCTGCCTGGTGGTGGGATTCTGCCTGCAGGCACCGTGCTGGAAGGGTTCGGCTGTCGCCTGCTCGACCTCTCTCCCTGCCAGCTGGTGGAGCAGAGCTGTCGCGGAGCCAGAGGGAGCCCTGTGCTGAGGCCACGGGAGGAGAAAATCTCAGGAACGGGTTTTGGGGTTGGTTTGATTCTTTTCAGGATGGTGTTTTGTCTGCCTTCCCAAGGGGAAAGATGGCACAGAGAAAGCAATGTTGGGTCCAAGGTGTGCATGCATGGGGTGACCATGGAGGATGCCACCCATGGGGCAGCGTCCTGGTGCACCCTAATGCACAGGTATTTCTACAGCATCCCTGTGCACGGCAGTTGCAGCTGCTGCCACTCTTCACCAGCACTGAGGCACAGAGGTGTGATTCCTATTTAACCAGGGACCTCCCATTAGCAGCAGGCAGATAAGGGTTGCACCTTACGCTCGCTTCTATTTTTGCAAAGCACAGATAGCAGATAGCTAGGGCAAATCCCTCTGCTGTGTTCAGGGGTCACAAGCAGGGGGTGGGGATTTGGTGAGCAGCAGTGATGCACCGAGGGGTTCCTGCATCCTCCTGCTGTGCCCTTCCTGTGCTCCCCGCACAAGGGCGAGGGAGCAAACAGCCGCTTCATTTTTTATGTCGCTCCGTCGTGACAGTGCCCATTTGTTGTCCAGAGCCCAGCTGAAGTGGGAGCCAATTTCCTTGCTGTCCACGTGCCGGCACCTCTGTGGTGGCTGCGAATGTCAGAGGATGGGGATCTTGGGAGCATTGCTGGGGGTGAGCGTTGGGGCACATTGCTCAGCAAACACATCCCATGGCCGTGGTGGATGGGTGTCCCTGGTTGGGCAGTGACAGCATTCACACTGCGGGCTGGGAAACCCATGACTTCGGTGTTTGTTTGTTCACATTGAGGTGGGAGCAGTTTGAGATGGAGGGTTGGGATGCCAGGTCACAACCTTCCACCCCTTATCATGGAGAGGATGTGCCAGGAGGGGCTTTACCAAGAGGAAGAAGGAAGGTGATTTCCCCACCTGCAGGGTCTGATGCATCGTATTTCCCTGTAAATCCATCTTGCTGGGTGCCTCCCCAGCCCCGCCGTGTCTGCTGAGGATACCCAGCAGCCCCACATAGATCTGGGGCACCCATTTGCAGCCGCCCATCACCTCCCGGAGCGGGCAGCAGCCCTGATTAGAAGAACTATTTATAAAGCACCTGGATGCAGGAGGGGAAGGAGCAATAACGAGCTGCCGGGCAAAGCAGGGCGAGGACAGGAGCAGCTCCTGTGCATCTCCCCATGCTGATTAATGGTGTTATTATAATATAATATATAACATGACGATTTTACTTCTGCTTTATTTTGGTCGTGCTGTCTGCTGTTGGTTCCCGGTGGTGGGAGCGGTTGGAAGTCGCATCTCTTTCATCCAAATCTGTTGTGGTGGTGTTTTCCCCCCAGAAGGGTTTGTTTGTTTGTTTGTTTGTTTGTTTGTTTGTTTCTCAGTGTTTGTGAGACAGAATGAATTTTTCATGCAGAAAAACTCAACAGTGTTTTATTGCTTGAAAAATTGGCTTTAAGTACAGGCACGTATATGGGCATATAGGAAAAAATGTGGAGCTTTCCAGCTGTCTCAGTGTATTTATTTGTTTGTTTGATGCATCGCACAGATTTATTTAATTGATGGCAGCACCTAAAGTGTGTCAGGCACTTCCTGAGTGCTCCCAAAAGCTGGGAGTGGGGTTTCTTTCAGCCTGAGGACAGACAGACGTGACAGCAGAGGTCTGCAGAAGGGGATGAGCCGTAGTCCATCCCAGTGCAGCTCAGTCTCTGCCCTCTGAGCCGCGTGGAGCCAATGCCTGCGGCCTCTCGGGGGCTGCATGAGCTCCTGCTGCCTCCCCCGAGCGCTTTCAGTTTATATATATGTGTGTGTGGATTTCTTTTTCATTTGGCTGGGATCAAAATTGCTGAGTCAAAGATTGGTTTTCTTGCAGAGCCCCTTGGAAGGCAGATAAAGGGGGGCACGGCGCGAGGGCTATCAATAATGCATAGGGCACGGCGGCCCTCTGCCAGCACATAGATCTCTCAGCAACACATTACCCTGCTCAGCATCCCCAGGGTGGGCACTGCTTTGGATCCCAGGGGGAGATGTGCCTGGGTTGCCTTTTCCCTGCCTTTCCCTAGGGCTTGAAGCGCTGCCATCCTTCCCTTCGTCTTCAGGATCTTGTCCATCCAGATGCAGAATCCGCACCTGTGTGTGCTGGACTGCAGTGCTTGGCAAGGCAGATGCTAAAGTCAGCTCTGCAATCATGAGGGTTGGGATGAACAAAAATGCGTCTCAGATTCTGTCTCACTTTATAGCAGTCTGGGGGGCAAAATATCCTCATTGCCCAGAGAGATGTGGGTGCCCCATCCCTGGAGGTGCTCAGGGTGGGGCCCTGGGCAGCCTGAGCTGGTGGGGGGCACCCAGCCTCCAGCAGGGGTGGGGCTGGGTCATCTCAGGTTGGGTATTACGGAAAATTTCTTCTCTGAGAGAGTGGTGATGCACTGAAACTGCCCAGGGGGTGGTGGAGTCACCCTCCCTGGAGGCGTTCAAGAACCGTGGGGATGTGGCACTCGGGGACATGGCTTGGTGGGCATGGTGGGATGGATTGTGGTTGGACTTAGTGATCTTAGAGATGTTTTCCAACCTTAATGACTCTATGATTCTATGATTATTAAGGTCCCTTCCAACCCAAGCCATTGTGTGATTCTATGAAACGGCCCCCAGAAGGGTTCTCCATCACACGGTGCAGCTGCTGCTGCCCTGATCCCCTCCTGGCTGCTGAGTTCAGCCCCTGCTCCATGCAGGATGCTCCCTGCTGTGCTGGGGAGTGCGGGGCTGGAGAGGCTCCAGCAGCCCCGTGGAGTGTTAGGGGTTAGCACTGGAGTTCTGTAGGCTTGGGACTGAGCTCACTGTGATGCTCTGCAAAGGCAGCGAGGGTGTTCCGAGCTCATGGGGGCTTTTCATGCAGTCCCAAGCTGCAGGGGGGCTTCAAAGCCCCCTGTGCTTCCCTTTGAGATGCTTCTTCAAAGGTGCTGCAGCCCTCAAAGCAGAGCGCTGAGCGAAACCCCGTCGAATTTTATCCAGTTCCCATGGAGTCTCAGTGCAGAGCCACACATCAGCCCCAGGTTGGCAGGGGGGATGTGGGCAGGTGGCCAGAGCTGCTGGACCCCTCTGTGCTGGCACACGGACGGGAGATGCTGCTGAGCGCAGCTGAAAAGCAGCAAATGTCAACGTGATGGAAGCAAAGTGTTCTCCTTTTTTTCTTTTTTTCCCCCCTGCAAAGTGTGCTGTCACTCCTGGAGTTTCTCAGCCTTCCTGCTCAGCCTCGGGCATCGTGTACAGCCAGAACGTGGCTGTCAAAGGCTGGGGGGAAGGGGACACCCCCAGAAATAACCTTGGGGAGAGCAGAGGAGCTCTGCACCACCCGCCACGGGCAGCCCTGGTGAAGGAGGGTCAGGAAGGAGCTCTGCTTCAGGAAAGGGTGGCCCATGAGTGCCATCTTCAGGTCTGTCCTTACCTTGAAGCTGTAGCGAGCAGGTTGGCTGCCTCCTTGTAGCTAAAAATGCAAATTGTCCGCATTTTGCCCCAAAGCTCCTCCCAGGCTCCTGCATGCCCTGGGTGCTGCCTCTCCAGCACCTTTTGTTTCGGTGTCGTTGCACCGCGCTGCCCCGTGCAACATTTTCAAGGGTATTTGGAGGAAATGGGGATGGTTCATTGACTGGTATTGGAAAGAAGCGAGGATTTAATTAAAAAACATGAGGGAAAATGAGTAATGAAGGAGGCTGATTGCAGGGCTCGGCGCAGGGAATGCTCAGGTGGGGCAGCCTGGATGGGGATGCTCCACGCTCCATCCTGGTCCCCTACTCTGGGGGAAAATAACGAGGGGAAGAGGAACGAAACTGAGCGGTTCTTTTATTGTTGTTTGTGATTTTTTACATAAATTTTGCAGATTGCACAGTCTGGTTTTTTCCCCGTCTGCTCTGTTTAATGCAAACGGCACCTTCCTGCTGATTGCAATCACACTCTGATTGAGAGATGCTGCTGGAGCTGGGAGGGAGGCAGCCAGCCTTAACCCTTTCTCGCTCCTTCCCTCGCCCCATCCTGCTGGCTCACTCCTTTCTCCCTTCCCAGCTTTGCTCTGTGACTCAAACTCCTGTTTCCAAAAGGGTTTCTGCTTTCCCATGCACCACACTGTCCACAGCTCCAGCAGTGAATTTATTTTAATAAGTGGCCGCTTTCAAATAGACACAGACCTGCCTGCTCCAGGGCACGGGCCCAGCTCTAGCTAATGTGATTAGGAGGAAACTTTCTTTGCAATGAGACTGTTGCCTATCTGTCTGCTGCAGACCCGTGCTGCAGGAGCAGCGTAGCAGTGGAGATGATGCCTCTGCTTGGAGCATCTTTGCGTGGTTCTGGTCCTTGGTCCTTGTAGCATCCTCGTTGCAGTGTGACTGCTGCTGCCCATGGCGCATGGAGCAATGCACAGCCCCTTGCTCCTGCCTGAGCATGGCTTATGTGCATGGTATGGTGCTGCAGGAAGCTGCTTTGCTCCTAATGTGTGTGCATTGTGTTGGTGCATGCGTTGTGTTGGTGCATGCATTGTGTTGGTGCATACATTGTTTTGGTGTGTGCATTGTATTGGTGCATGCTTTGTATTGGTGCATGCAGCTCTGCTGTGCTGGGGGATGCAGGAACCAGGCAGTGTTTTGTTTTTTTTGCAGAAAGTGCTGCTCTGTGAAAACTTGTGGAGGCTCTGAAACCTCCGTAATCCTTACTGCAGTGGACACAGACATTTTCATGGTGGAGTTTGCTGGATGCAATTGTGGGTTGGTAGTTCTGCTTGCAGAGCTGTATGCTCTCAGGTGCGGATCTTGCACCTCAGTTTGGGGCTTGCTTCAGAGTTCACTGGGATGTGATGTGTGTTCAGTGCAATGCATCTTCAAAAAGTCCCCTGTGGGGATGGGGCTGAGGATTGCATCCATTTTGATGCTTCTTGCTTGTGCTTTGGGGAGCGGAGCAGCTGCCAGACCACACTGAGTGCTTCAAAAGGGATGATAATATCGCAGCAAATGGCACTGCCTGGGCTGTGTGCATGCTGGAATGACAGCATACATGCATGGAGCGGGGCTGCTCCCCTCCTGCAGCAGTGGAGCTCAGCCAGGCGTGTGCACGCCAAGCTCTGCTCAGCTCCGTCCCATCTCGCAGTGCCCAAAGCACCATGGAGCACTTTGCAGGCACAGCGATGCCGGTGCTGAGGTCAGGAGCAAGCGTGGCCCTGGGGCTGATGAGTACCTGCCTGGGGGATTGCATCACATCGCCCAACTCGGTTACGTCTCGATAACATCGCGGCTTCAGACATCGATCATTTCAAAGGAACCTGCAGAGGGATTTTAATGCCTCGCAAATTGCTTTTCCTTCTATTCAATTTACATTCGCGATTGCACAGAGCATATTTAGGAGCTTTCCAAACCGCCACAAACAATGACAAATCTCTCCTGAAACGTTCTCCTGTTGCAGTAAATCTGACCTGACAAAAGAGAGGGAGAAACTTCAGCCTCCCCCCGTGGCGCGGTATCCCCAGCCCTGCCGTGGGGCTCAGTGCTCCTCCTCTGCTGGGGAGGTCCCTGCTCCTGAAGTCCCATCCCCACAGAACGCCTTATTGGTGGGGCTGGGGGCTCTGGGATGGAAGGGCAGCTGGTGCTGGTTGTCACCAGTGGGCTGCGTGTCTGCCCGTGCCAATGGAGGCAGTAAGAAAGGACAGGGATCGTTTTTGTGAAGGAAGCACAGAGCTGGAAAAGTAGAAATGCACCCAAGGTCCTGGCAGGGATTCGTGGCAGGGGTCCTGGGTCCTTGCTCACAAGCCCTTAAGGTTCTTCCCAGGGCTGCAGCACGCAGGTGCATCTCCACTGAAATTTATCCTTGGCTGCTCAGCGGGCTCTGCAGCATGGCCCTGCCCCACCAGCCCCTGCCCACCTACTGTTCAGAGGGCTCTCACTAATTGGAAGGTGATCAATAAGGCAGCGATGGGTTTACTGGTGTGAGAAGATCCCTTTCTGACAGGCTGCCCTGGTGTTTGAGGGGTGCATGGCCTCACCTGGGCATCATAGCTGTGCTGTGCTGGGGTTCCCCGGCTGCCCGAGGTCTGATCCTGATCGTTTAGGGGACACAGTGCACTGTAAATGATGTCCTTAAGGGCCCAGTGACCTCTTTCCTCCCGTACCCATGGGTTTGGCACAAGTGTGCAACCATATCCCTAAAGCGTATGCAGAAGAGCTGGGTGCTGGGATGGGTGCTGGATGGGTGCTGGGCTGGAGGCCTGGCATCCTGCAGGGTTTCCTGCTTTTCCCAGGAGGGAGCTGCTGGGTTGTTTCCTGCCCCTTCTGTTTTGCATTGGCCCCGTTGCTCATACCCTCACTGCTTGCTAGCGATGGTCAGAAGAAACTAAGCCTTTTGCCTGTGTTATTCTTTCATTAAAAATGTTAGTAAAAATATTTCATTAAAAAATGTTAGTAAAAATGTCTTCCTGCATGTTCACAAACCCATCACAGGAGCAGGACCGTGCCGTGCTGGGGTCAGCCTGGTTCCCCCCAGCTCTCCCCATTACCAGCAGCTCTGGGCCCCGTGTGGGGATGCAATGGATTTCCAGAACCCTCACCAGGTTTTTTCCAGGAGCATTCATTTCTCTGAAATAAATCTGCATGGTTCCTCCTTGCGCAGATGCAGCCAGGTGACCCCGCAGGGCACCCCTGAGCGTCTGCAATTAGTTTCCCAATTGGAAATCTAAAGATCTCGAGGAGGCCAGCTGAGCTCCCTGCTCGTCATGGCCAAGACTTCTGAGCAGAGCATCTCGCTGTGTCCGTGTTGTCCCATTTGCAGCTGGCACCTGGCAGAGCATCGCCTGCTGCAGAGCCAGAGAGCACAGCTGGAAAATGCCAGCGTGCCGTCAGCGGTTTAGCCCAGGAGTTCTGGCATCAGTCCTGGCACCTCTTTATCTCATCCCTCCATGAAGCTGTGATCCCTGGAATGGCCATGCTGGAGGGGAAAGCAATTGAATGCAGCAAGGGGAAGAGCTCCTGCAACAGAGCAAAATGCTCTGCCAGGGCCCCAGGTGTGGGCAGGCATCCTGAGCCCTTTCCTTGAGCTGGTGTTTCTGCCTGGGGGTGGTGTGCTTGGCTTCAAGCTGATCTTCTGGGGTGCTGGGAGGGCTGGTGCTGTGTGTGCAGAGCTGGCTGGTGTGCTCCAAGTCACAGAGCAAAGTGTGGAGCAGCACTGAGCTCCAGGTTACAGTCTTATATTGAGCTTTAGTGGATGGTGGTTCTGGGGTCAGGGTTAGCACTGCCTGTGCTGTGTCCCAGAGCACTGGGCTGAATGGGGTGTGTGGATGAGCCCATCCCCAGCGGTGTTATCTGCCCTTGCTAACATATTGTGCTTAATTAGACCTTACCTTTCCCTGCTGGTTGGGCTGTACCCTGAGGACATGAGATGGATGTGTGCTCGTGTCTCCTCCCAGGCACTGCATTCAGGCTGGGAAGTGAATTTGGGGCTCTGTAATCTGGAAGAACATGGACATGGCAGCCCCTTCCCCTTGGGTCGCCCCAAAATGTGCAGAGGAACCTCAGATTTTCCACTCTCTGCTGCCCTGTTTGCTGCCTTGTCCACCCAAATCCAAGCTGGCATTGTGAAAAATGTCCTGCTGATATTCCTTTCCCCTGCCTTGCCCCTTCGGAGCCAGCCCTCTCATTGAGTTAGTGGATGCACCAAGGCTGGTCATTAATCTTCTGCAGCTCTTGAGCGCTGCTGGTAAATCTACTTGGGTGAAGCCGCGGAGTTCTCGGCAAAAAGGGCTCTGACCTCGCTCAGGGCTGGAGTGGTGGCTCTGGGTGTCCCCAGGGTGTCCCCAGCAGTGGTGGCACGGCGCTGGGTTCCGTGCTCCTCCTGCCTGCAACTCGCTGGTTTGCATCGTGTCAGAGGAGATGGGAAAGTCATAAATCAATCTCGAGTGTTTCTCTTCTCTTTAGGGGAAAAATAATAACCCCAAACAAAACAAGCCTGCAGTCGGGAGAAAGGAATTCCTAATGACAAACTTACTTCAGCTAGGACACCAGGGGCTTCAGCAATATGAGATTAAACCTGCTGTGCTGAGACTCTATTACTCCATATATTACTGTGTGCTGCTGGACTGATGGTTCTCACAGGCGGAAATATAACCCTTTGAAATGTCAAGGCACATAATAAAGAGACCTAGCAGGGGAGGCTGGATGGCTCCGGGGATTGATAAAGCCTTTACAGCGCTGGCTGTGCTGCGAGCAGGGCTGGATGCCTGGTGGAGCTCGCACGCTTTGCTGGCCCTTTTGTTACATGGCTTTAAGGGAGAGGCGGCATGGGAGAAATTCTCCTGCAACAGCCCTGTCTGGCCGAGTTTGCTTTGGAAATAAAGCACAGACCTCAAAAGGAAAGGTTGGATGGGTAGTTGACTCGCTCCGCCGTCGTCAGCTGCAAATGTTTGTCTCTAGGGCGGCACTTAGAGGATGAGGAGCAAAGCTCTTAATGCCGCCCGCTCCCTCGTTGGGCTGCAAATCGTGCATGGATGGGCTGCTTCCATGTGACAGAGCTGAGTGCATGCTGGCGAGGTGCTGGGAGCCCCCAGCTTTGTGTAAGATCCCCTCCAGAGAAGGATTATCCTAATGGCTGGTGGGTGCAACCATCTCAAGATGAAGGCAGGCAGCAAATGGGAACGCCGTTACGGATCTCCTAGCAAATCCTTAAGGGCTGGGAGAAGCATTTGCTGGTTGGTTGGTGCGTCTGCAATTCCTATCTTCAGGGTCTTTGCTTCTGGTCCCAGCTGGAGGTGGGCAGGAGCTGCTGGAGGAGCCAGGAGAGCTGATGTCATGGCTCTGTGCTGCTTGCCATGGTTGTGCCGTGCGGGGCTCCCGTTATCCCCCAGAAAAGACAGCCCCGAGCCGCCCATCTCGGCATGGCTGCTGTGGGCTCGTTAAGGCGAGAAGAGGGGAATAAATCTCCTGGAACTCATGAACTATTTACAGCCATGCTGAGCAAGCAGTCCACGATTATTTATTTATTCTCCCCAGCCAGAGCGTGCTCAGAGCCCAGGGAGAGGCAGAGCTGCTCGTGCCCACCCTGACCTCCCCTGCACAGCGGGGCCATGGGCACATCCCCCAGACCCCAAAATGCAGCTCATGTGCCCTGGGAGCAGCTGTGTGCTGGGTTGGCTCCTGTTCATGCCTTGGGAAAATAAAAACGCTTGTGCCCTGCTTTGGATGGGTGTCTGCGTGCCTGAGACCACAAAAAGGAGGAAAATGGTATTGGAGAAGCTGCAAGGAGGAGCTGGTTGCATGTGGGATGTGTGGGGCTGCTTTGGGGTGCAGGGGGGTGTGGGTGTGAGGGCACACAAGCACACACAAGTGCAGGCACCTGGGCTGGAAGACTGTGAATTTCGGCATGTGTGAAAGTGGATTCCCCTCCTTGGCCTTTCCTTCCTGTAAAATGGGCACATGGGCACTCAGGAAAGTGCTCAGGGAGTGAAGGGGATAAATGCTTGCTGCTCCATGGGCTCCTTCTTGCTCAGGCAGATGACAAAAACCTGAAATGCCTTTAGGGAACATCTCCTTCTTCAGCTCCAAGGACCTGGCCTCGAGGGCTGCAAGTTCACTGTTCCTCCCCTCCTTTGGGTCTCCTGCATGGGGATTGCACACCCGTGCAGCTCCATTTGCTTACTTGGAGTAAATATCTTTTATTTTTCCTTTTGCTGCATTTCCAGACAGTCAGTAGGTTTTGAGTGGTCCTTGCAATAATTATGCACTGCTCATGTTAGCTGAAAATTGGTCTTCACAGTGGTGAGGCACTGCGAAAGGCGTGGGAGGCACCACCAGGACTTGTCCCGTTGTCCCTTTTGCCATGTCACCATGGTACTGCACTGTCCATGGATCTTATCCCCAAAAATTTGGGCTGAACCATCAAGCTGGAAGAAGGGGAGGCTGCAGGAAGGCAGAAACAGTCCCTTATGCTGGTGGCTGCCTGCCAGGACTTGTGTTACCTTCCAAGGTTTTTTTGGTCGTAGGGCTTATGGGCCAAGGACACTTCTCGCCTGCAGCTTTATATCTGTCAGTTTGATCAGCAAATGGGGGAGAGGGCCATAAAACTGCAGAGGCTGAGTCCTAGTCCCTTTAATCCCGCCAGGAGGGCCTGCGTTATTTCTCCGCCGGGAGCGCTAATAGGATTCTAATACGCCGGCAAATGGGATTTTTTACAACTGCCATTCTGCAGTTACTGAGACGCTGTGTCACCAGGACAGCCCCGTAAATCCTCCTGGAGATGGAGGGGGACGGTGGCCCTGCTGCATCCCCCCGTGATGCTCTCCCTGCTCTTGGGGCGTTGCTGTGACTCCCTTGGGTGATGGGGTGGAGGGGGGATGCTTGGCCTTGGCTGTTGGTTGTAGGGTCGATATATGGCCCTGGGGACTTGCCCTCCTCCTCCTTCCATGCCGTCATTGCATACGTGGGCCAGCACTGAGCATCCCTGTGATTGCTATTGACGAGTGAGGATGTGGGTTCCCAGTGGCCTTGGAAGGATCAGAGAGCCCTAAGAGCCCTCTGCGAGAGGGGGTGGGACCCGTTCATTCCTCCCCTCCATGGCTGCTCCCTGGATGGCACCACTGCTCTTCATCGCAGCCCACATCAGTGGGAGCAACGAGTCTTGGTGCTGTGCACATGGGGATGTTCATGCAGTTACTGCATGGGATGAGGATGTGCTCACAGCCTTGGATGTAGGAACAGCAGAGTGGGTCCAGGCGAATCCGACTCGATTGAGCGCTGCTTGGGGACCCACAGGACACGCGTGCCACCGCTCTCCATCCCCTCCTCCCACTCACGTGCCAGAGCCATAAATATTGCATTATTCCATCCAATCTCAGCTCCCAATTGATTTTCCTCCAGCCCTGATCATGGTAAGCCAGGAAGATGGGATTATTTTCCAGGGCAATCACAGGTTGATGGGTCCTTGCAGCTGCTTCCACACTTGAACATCAGTAAATAAGCAGCTCCCCACTCTGCTCTCCGAGCAGCACCTGATTCCCTGGGACGTCCACTGGGATTTTGTTGTACTTAGCTGCAAATTGGCACAGCAGAATGGAGCGACCCCTCTTCTCTTACAGCGCTATGGGCATGGATGCTTTATCTATTACCACCTACGCCTGATAGCTAACAAGCTCCCATCCACCTTTCTTGCAACTGCTGTTCATCATCACATTTGTACAGCTGCCCTCAAGTCCCAGCCTGACAGCAGCATCCCGGTGCTGTGCCAGGAGATTGCCAGAGACAGGGCTGCCCCACAGACAGCAAACAGCCCTTGCTGTTCCCATTGTACAGACAGCTGAGCCGAGGGGAAACGCGCCGTCCGAGTTAATAAAAGCACTCAGGAAAAAATCCCTCTTGATTTATCCAAGGTTATAAAGGAAGACTGAGGTTTGGAAACGGATCTCGAGAGCGCTAAACACAATTTTGCCTGTCTGTAAACAGGTGGATAAATCGCCCGCTTCAGGAATGCAACAAAAGTCGCAGAGTTTCTTCCCCAATTAAAAAAAAATTGAGGAGAAAATTTCTGCATGTAAATCAGCCTTGGAGAACGAGATGGTGTTTTGCAATGAATGGGTGAAGGCAGGAAAATGTCACATTTTATTGAGGCGAGGTTTGTGATGAGAGAATGTCTGCTCTGAGGGCGAAGCGAGAAATCAGCAACCAGCTGCCTGCAGCACGGGCACAGCTACGGGAGGGGTGGAGAGGGGCATCCCTGGCGGGGACATGGCACCAAGGACATGTGAACAACGTGGGGACGGCTCCGGAGCTGCCACCGTTTACAGCAGAGAGTTAATGCCAAATTGGCACCATCTGCTGTGCTTTCGGGTTTGCTTCCCATGCTGTTCAGTCCTGCGTGTGCACATCTGTGCCAGGCGGGGGGCGAGAGGGCTGCTGGGGACAGCACCGCGCTGACGAGGCAGTGTTTTAGTGTCAGCTGCTCCACATTCTCCCAAAGGCTGAAAATCCCAAGATTTTCTCCTGCACTTGGGTAGTTGGCTGCATCTCTGCAGCGCGTGGAGCGCTGAGGCCGGGCATGGAGCTGATGCTAAGCCCCGTGTTGGGGATGGGGCTGGAGGTCCTCTCCTGGACCAAGGCCACCAGCCCCAGCTGCTCGCCTCGAGGTCTGGCCGTGGTTGCCATGTGGGTGAGGGCGTTGTGTTGAGTCAAGAGCTGGAGTCAAGAGCTGAAATCAAGAGTTTGAGAATTCAAGCTTGTTTCCATTGGGGTTCATCAATGCCCCTTCCTAGGCTGCATTTCCCCAGCAAAGCCACTGGAGATGCATTGCTTGGACAGATTTAGCCTATCCTGTTGCTTTTGGGTTTTGCTTGGACAGATTTAGCCCATCCTGTTGCTTTCAGTTCTTGTTGTTTTTTTTTTTCTTTTTTTCCCAGAATGAGACTTTCTAGGAAATCATCTGATCCCATGGTTCTCAGTTTCCTGATTCTCGACAGCTAAGCAACACTTCCCAAGGTGCCAAATTAAAGCAAGAAAAAATATCAGCACCTGAGCAGCTCAGCGTAAACAACCCAGCACCTGCAGTGATAGCAGTGCAGAGGATAAGTGGTGCTGAGGGTTTCTAGCTCTGCTGACATCCCAGGGTGGGGGTTTGGAGGGCCAACACACCCCGTGCACCCTTTAGGGATGCCCAGCACCGGACTCAAGGCATTGGGATGCTCAGGTTGATCAGTGGGTTCTTTGGGGTGCTTCTATGTTAACCCATCACAAGCTGAGTCTCAGCGAAGATGAAAGTCTCAGACCATGCCCTGCCCTCATTCCATGAGCTTTGCAGGATGGTTTTATTCCCATCCATATGGTGACAGGACGCTCCTTTCCCATCCAGAAGAAGAATCCAGGATCACTGGGTTTCATTTGCTCATGGGAGGAGGAGAGCGAAGAGGGAAAATGTGGACGTGCCCATGCTCTCCTTGTAAATTAACATGATCTTCATTACGTGTTAATAAAAAGGTTGAGCCCTGTGGGTAGCTGAGCTGGGGGGAATCTGATCCCAGGGTAGGAAGGCTGCGTGTGGCCAGGCGTTGTTAGGAGCTGGAGCCCTGTGCTTTGATGGTAAATGGAGAACAGGAGAAATAGATCAATTTTCATTGCAGCAAAAGCTTAACAGTAGACAGCCTCAAATTTCCTCTGGGGTCTAATGTTGTTTAACTTATTTCTTAATGGTCTGAAGCAAGGGGTGACCGGGGCTGTGGCCTTTGACTACAGGAGAAATATAAAGTTGCCCTAATAACGGAGTTTGGGGAGTTATGAAAAGGAACTGAATAAATCAGACTGCAGTCCTTGTGGCAGAGGCCGTGTCCTTCCAGAGAGGTAAATATCATTATTAAATAAGAGGAAAGGAGAAAAACAGGGCAAACGTGCTCCTTGTGCAGGAGAATTTGTGCTGCGGAGAGAAGCGCTGGGGCAGGGACTGCTCCGTCCGTGTGCGATGCGGGAGCGGAGCGATGGGATCTGCCGCGAGTTGTGCGTCCCCCAGAGAGCCAAAGCTGCCCAGGAAATTCCACGTGATGCAATATTGTGAAAAGGAGCCCAAAGTGAACTCAGCACAGAATGATGTTTTTGACTGAAGGGTGACTTCCTCCTCCTCACAAGTGTTTCATGAAGCCAGCAGAGGCTCTGCAGACCCATCGGGATGTTTCCACCTTGTCCTGCCCAAAATTTCCCCAACCTGATGCTGACAAGGGCACTGTTCCTGCTTACATCCCCACCTTGCTCCATGGTTGGCTCCATGGCAAGGAGCTGTAGGGCGCGAATGTGCCACGATTTATGTTCCCTGCAGTGAGCATCCCCAATCCGTGTGATTTGTGACATCTCACCTGTCGCTTGCACTGCTGAAATTGTTCCACTTGGGCAGAGCAAACTTCCGTGAATGATGAAGAGGAAGAAGAAAAATATATACCCCAAACCCCAATACGTCCATGTTTTTCTTTCTGTGTCTGCAGCTTGTTGAATAGTCTCCCTCCTTGTCAGGAAGCAGGAATAAAGTTCATGGCATTGGGAACATAATCGAGCAAATGGCCTTTGCGCTTATCAAGTGCCTCTGCTCTGCTTGGGCATTTAATCACCCGCAAAAGCCATTTATTGCCTCGTATACTCCTCTTCTATGAACATTAGGCCTTAAATACCTGGCATAATTAGAGGTGAAACTGCAGCGCTGCGCTGCGCTCCTGCCCGCGGAAGGGTAACAGATGAGGTAGGAGTTCTGCTGGAGTTCAAGGTGAGAGCCGTAAAGCCGATTTTCTGCATGTGTCAGGGACATTATTTTAGGAATGTATAATTCTGCTCGCGAAAATTGAGGCTGGCTCAAATAATAATTCACACTTAATGAACTTAGAGTTATAGCCCTGGCTCTGAGATTCCCTCTGTGCCTTGCACGGTCGATTTGCCTTGTCAGATGTTTAAAGGATGGTGAGGAAATGACAAAAAGGATTTGGTGGAATTATGCGGAATTCCCCCCAAAACCTATTTCTTTGTGTTTCGATCCCTGTCTAGGAGAAAAGGAGAAATTCTCTGCAGCTTTTCCTGTAATCCAGTTGGCTCCTTGATGGGGACTTTTTGTGTTTTTAACCTTGTGCGTTGTTCTTGCAGCTCAGTGCTTCAAAAACCTCGTGCCCTTTCTGTATACTGGGAAAAATAAGTACAAAGTATTGGTGAGGGGTTAATGCACGGGGCTGTGTGTAGCTAGCAGATGCTGTACCTGTCTATCACACCCCTGGCGTGTTCTCTGCTACCCAACAATCAGGCATTCAAAGTCTTGGTCATTAACGTGGTTATCCTTGTAACACCCCTTTGATAGTAAATTAATGGGCTGTGCTATGTAGAACATCAGATGGTCGCTGCTGCTGGTTTTATACACTGTCGAGCTGTATCACGGGGAAATATTCACCCTCTGATGAGCTACAGAAATGGAGGAGCAGTAATTGACCCAAAACCAAGCATCCAGTTATGGCAAGGAGGGAGTGAAGTGGAAATCTGCCCCGAGATCCCAGCTGTCTGGAGCTGCTGGTTAAATATCAGCCAGGAGTTGGAAAAACCACGGTGGCTTAGTGATGGGACTCTGTAGGTCTGAGTGATGGTTGACTTGATGAGCTTGAAGGTCTTCTCCAGCATGGATGATGCTGTGGTTCTCGGGGATTAGGAGTTGAAAAAGCCATGGGGATGTGTCTTAGTGATGGTCTCTCTAGGTCTGGTTGATGGTTGGACTTGAAGATCATAGAATCACAGAATTGTAGGGGTTGGAAGGGACCTCTAGAGATCATCGAGTCCAACCCCCAAAGATCTTGAAGGCCTTCTCCAACATGGATGATGCTTTGCTTCTCTCTGCTGGTGGGTGGCCCTGTGTGTTGTCTCTTGGTGGGTGAAGCCTTGGTGCTGAGCAAGCTGTAGATCCCAGCAAGGTGCAGAAGCAGTGAGGTCAGGACTGGTGCACATCCAGCATCACGGCGGGCTGTCCCCAAGGTCACTGTCACCTTGGGTGATGGACACTTCACCTTTGGGCTGGGTGCCAGCCCTGTGGCCCCACCATCCACCCTGGGCTCAGCCCAGATCTGGTGCTTCCCAGAGCCTTGCAGTGCTTCCTCGAAAGATGGGGATTTTTCTCACTGCTGGGAACGCTTGGCATCTGTATAAACAATTGTGTTAAGCTGCTGTTGTAGCAATTGTGTGTTTGTACAGTGAAGCAAGAAGGCTCGGTTTACCCCTCTGCTGTCTGGAAATGATTCCTCCAGGTTATGTGCGAAGCATTTTTCAGTGTGCTGATTTCATTCAGGGGAAAAAAAAGAACTATTACAATGACATATTCTTCCCCAATGGTAACTTTATCCCTGCTTCTGGCTCATTGCAGAATCATAACTCATTTTGTCACAAGGATAGCAAATAAATAATAAGAATAAATTGAGCAGATTATCTCATCTTTGAGCCATGCCCAGCGTTCATCAAATCCATGCCAAGAAGCAAGATGTATCTGCAGCCAGATTGATCCTACAAGAACACCTGCCTTCAGCTCCATTAGTGTACCTGGGAGCTGCTCGCCCATCTCCCCTGGTCCTCGCTTCCCCAAAATGAGTAGTCATTAAAGTGACACGCGTTCCCAAAGCAACTTTCTGATAAAAGGTCTAGTGAAAATGTATGTGTTGCTGTTTCTCTCCATTGATTTTTACTGGAAGGACCCAAAGTACAAAGGCTAAACTCAGCTCGGTAGAGGTTTGCTGCTCTGCATTCCTCGCACTGCACATGCAAAACCACCCATTTCTTCTCTCACTTCAAGGAAGTTTTAATAACAGATGCTGCAGGGAGTTTCTGTAGGACTAAGGTCTCATTACTTTTACAGGAGATGCTACTGTACATTTACTGGTGTACTGCAAAGCGTTATAAATAATTAACACGGAACTGCACTGAATAAACCTGCTGCAATCCCACTAATTGGTAAACAGACCCGTATTTCACTTGGAGTATATGAGGAGTATTACCGCTTTCAGTGGGATGATGATTCACTTGTATAAATTCAAGCTTATGAATAATGGTTGAAAGGGCTGAGGCTTGCTTTTATTTATTTCGCAGCGCTCAGAAAATGCAAGGTGCGTCATAAGGCATGAAGAAAGGTGAGGCTTGTTGCCCCAGAAAATATTCACTCCAAAGTCTCCTCTACAAAGCTGGAACTGAAGGAAGTAACTTGTTAGCAAGTAACAATTACTGCGGTGGAAGCTAAATTGAAATAATGTTCAGTGAACCCGCTCCGAGCTCCCCCCACTCCAAGTTATCGGCGAGCAGCACGCGCGGAATGCAGAATGAGGCTGTGAGCGTGCAGCCGTGCTCTCGAGGTGTGCATCATGAAGGTCTTGCTGACAAAACAAGGCTTGTCTTCCCATACAGTTTAATATGAATTTAACCTGATATATTTAAGCTGCAAAACATGCAAGGGTGAATAGCTCTGCTTCAGCTCAGGTTGATTGGGAACGTATTTAAGCTGAAACGAGCCCTTCTGCGGTCGAAATGGGTTCTGCTCGTGGAAGTGTTGCCCCCATTTAGGCGTTTTGGTTTGATAATTGACTCATGTCAGCTGGCTTCTGCTCAGCCACAGCCCTCTGCGATTCCCTGCAGGTGGGTGCCAGGAGCAATTTGCTGCTGCGTGGTTGAGTCGCGTTTTGCAAAGGGAATGCAAACCGGACCTTACGGATCGGGGAGAGGAGTGCAGGCACGGGCTCTGTGCACTGGGGATGGAGAGATGGCGTGGCAGTGAATCCTTAGAAAGTCATCCCCACAAAATACTTGGTTTTGGAGCAAGAAGTGATGCTGCGACTCAAAAAGGCAAGCTGCCAGCATGGCGGCACAAAACATTTCAAGACTATATATAAATATCTGACCTATTTCTTACGGATAGCACAATAAGGACTCGATCAAAACCCCATTGAATTCTGCAGGAGTCTTTCCATTGACTTCAATGGCTTTTGGATGGGCCCCTATAAATGGCTCTGAGGAGCGGTGGTGGGGCGTTTGCCTGCCTATTTTTATAATGTGTTTGATCACTCACTCAGTGATTTTTCAAACTTGAGCCATTCGCAATGGGGAGCCAGTGCAAATTACAATGTTGGCTGTCCAAAGAAACGTCTCTTGAAATTGAACTGAGACTCATAAAACAGATAAATGTGTTGGCATCCCATGGCCGTAGAAATGAAAGGCGAGCATTAACACTCATTAAAAGGGACAAGCCAGTGCCACACTTCCAGTGACCCTGTCACGGGGTTTTGTCACTTCAGCTTTCAGTTCTACCAGGGGTGCAGCAGCTCAACCACCGCCCTTTGCAAAGCACGAATCTGGGGAAGGAGAAAGGAGTTTCTCCTCGACCCAAAGCTGTGAGTGCCCTGGAGCATGAGGGCTCGTGTCCATCCTCCATCCCTTTGCTTCTCTTTAATGTCGTGCTGCCTGGTGACAGGGAGGTTAATTGTAGAAGGAAGTGTTCACACCTTGGTGTTGCTGGTTGAATTTCATGGGGGGGCTGCCAGTTCCTGGCAGTGACAGCAGAACCTCCAGTAAGGTCACCTCCACCGGAGCTTTTGTGGAGCGTTGCCCATTGGTGTCGTTTCTGGAGGTTGGAATATTAGGTTCCAGCCTTATCCTTTTGTCTTATTTTAATAATAATAGTAAAATTAGAATCAAAATGAAAGCTCTCAGTCAGGTTAAAAGACTGTTCCTGGGAATATTCTGTGATGTGAAGAAAATTCACGGCTTCAGAGTTTTGCCCCAGGTGAAATTCAACCCAGATTTCAAAGTCTCTGAGTTTCCTATAGAAGAGAATTTCCATATTTTGACTCCTTTTTTTCCCCAGAGAATAAAGATGCCTGCTTTTACTCTTGTCGTGTCATCCTCATGTAGATAGCAATATTCAATCTTTTTTGATTTGTCAATCCTAGAAATTCCTGAGTGAAGACACAGAGAGCATTTGAGAAATAGGATGCACGTAGATTGCCTTATTCTATAATAACAGTGTTGTTTTCTCTTAAAAGCTTTCTGTGCATGTCTTGGAAGCAATCAGAGGATTAGGGATAGAAAATCACCGTGTGTGAGGGTTGCACGTGATGCCTCAGCCAAATTGCAAGGCCACCTGCTCGCTCTGTCACCCAGTTCCGTGCTCTCTTTGGATGAAAGCAGCACTCGGTGTTGGTCTCAGCTCTCAGCATTTGGTCTGATTTCAAGGACGATACGCTGAGGTTTTGTTGGAGCTGAGCTGGTGCTGCCGCACAATTGGAAGGACAGTCACCTTCCCAATGTCACTGCCTGTCCCAGGGCTTGTCATTCAGTTCATGCCTTCCTGAACTGAAGGCTGGAGCTGTCTTTTCCCCGGTGCCCACAGTGGCGAGATGGAAGCCAAGGCATTCATTTCCTTTCTCCTCCACGTCCTCATGCTCTAATTGCTCCCCAGCAGACCTCTGGCAAGCGTCCTGCTGCCGACACGCGGGGATCGGCTGCGGCTCTCATCCGACCTTGCCCGTGAGACGTCCTGGGGGTGGAACTCCTGTCCTTCCCCTCCCAAAGACGCTGCTTTTCCTGGGTCATGCTGTGCTGCTCTGCTATTGACTGAGCTCCAAGGCTTTGGTTTTCTCAGCAAATCCAGCCTTGCTGCTGCGTAAGGCAAACACGGAAAACTTGGCCAGCAGCCCTACGTGAGTTTGTGTCTGTGTTCGTCTTCTAAACATCTTCCCAACAGGCAGGTCTGCAGAAACCCTGGAGGGTTTGGGTTGTTTTAGAGCAATGCCTTCAAGTGGTGTTTCAAGATGTTGTGAAAAAAACAGGATTATTTTGACCATGAGGCATTTCAGCAACGTGCGTTTCATGCAGCCACTGGTTGTCCAGATGCTCCTTGGAAAGAGTTTCTTCCCTTCCTGGATTCACTGTTGCTGAGTTTTGCCACTTGATGCTGGGATGGGTTGTTAAGTTGGGTTGGCCAAAGGCTCCTTAACAAAGAAGCAGTTGAAGAACCAAAACCCATGAGCTTTGTGCTGTGGTAATTAAGGATAATGCAGTGAAGGTCCAGCAGGAGAAAGCTTTCTGTGAGGTTTGGTGTGGGCAGAAGGAAGCCCCATGCTTTGACTTCCTGAACAAGTTGTTGTAGATGTCCCTGTGCATTGCAGGGGAGTTGGACTAGATGACCTTTGAAGGTCCCTTCCAACTCTAAGGATTCTGTGATGCAATGGTTCTATGACTGGTGTAGCTGCGTTTGATCGACCAACAGTGATTTGCTTCTGTCAGAGATCTGCTCTGTGTAGCAGAACAGGGGATCAGATGGGTTTTTACCCCTTTTAAAGCAGAGAATTACATCCTATGCTTAACTCTCATTCCCCATGACCTACAAAGGTGTAGGTCCGCGTATTTTGGAGGGATGGACCCGTGCATCAGCACTGTCCTGTAGAGCCACATGTCACTGCAATGCCAGCTCTTGTGTCCCCATGTGTCCCCCAGTCCCTTGGAAGCAGATCCTCTTCTGTGAGCCACAGCAGGGCTCCCTCGCGATCACAGCGCGTCACTTTTTGCCTACAGCGGAACTGAAAATTAAGCGAACAGATCTGTTTAAACCTTTATAAATACATGTTTAATATCCGCTTAATGCGGGATGGAATTTATGAGCCGTTAAGAGATGCGAGATCGTTTTTATAAGAACAGAGAAGTCTGGTGGGAGAACTTCCTCCTGGGACATAATCTCGTATTATTATTTTTTTAAGAGAGAGAGATTTAATACGTTATAGTTGACGTTTTCAGTGACATTGGAATATTTCCTAGGCGGGAGCTTTCACGAGTGCTTTATGAGTCTTGAAGGGTGTGAGCTAACGAAGTTCTTATAGTATGGCTGTGCTGTGGGGCTGGAGCACTCATTGGGATGGGCAGAGATGGGAATCCCAATCCTGCTCTGGGTTTACAAAGGCTGAGAAGCATTGTGCTGCTTGGTTCCCCATCTTGTAGCCTTCAGCGTGGCTTTGCCCGAAGGCTTTGCACATCTTGCAATCCAGGAGGCATTGGGGCAAGCAGAGCATCCCCGCTGCTGGGCCCCATCCTATTTTCCCATCGCTTTTTTCCCTTTTGATTTTTACCTTTTTAGTGCGTGCCTGAGAGGAGCCATTGATCTGTCTGCTCCCATCTCCCCCTCCCTTTGGAGATTCATGGTGGGGATGCTCCCATGGCCTTCCTGAGCCATCCCCTCCCCTGTGGGTCTTGGTGCTGGGGACACACAAGGAGTTGGGGGTGTCACAGTGACAGAAAGAGCTTTTCCTGCAGCTCTGCAGCTGGTGCTGAAATTAGCTTTTTTTTTCTTTTTTTTTTTTCCCCTCTGTGAAAAACACCAATGAAATCCCTCTGTTCCTGTTGCAGTTTGTTTCTAACATTCTGAGTATTTCCGGAAAATCCCCGATCAGTTTTGATATGAAACTTTAATATTTTCTCTTCTTTCCTCCGCCTGCAAGATCACACGGTTTGAGGAGAATACAGATTGACAAAAGGGGGGATGGATGGGGGAAATGCAGCAGTTCTCATCTGATCAGATAGCTCCTTCCCATCAGAAGAGCTCGCTCGATGCTGGGTTGTTTTAGCACTTCCAGCGCTCTCCCATTCCCAGGAATGCTTTGGGGTCCATGAGCTGGGTGATGCCAGGATGTGAATGCCTGAGCAGCACTGCATTGCGCTGCGTGTGTATGGGGCTCATTAGCTTTTTTTTTCTTCCCAGCAGTGTCCCCATCCCCGCAGTGTCCCCATCCCAGGTGCAGTTGTCATTCAGATCCTGCTCTGGGTTCTGAGTCTGCAGCTGACATTTGGAGGCATGCATCTCAGCTCCCTCCTGTCTGCAGCTAATTAGGGTTGGCTTAATTAAGATCCACTCCAACCCAAGGGGCTGACCTTTGCCACAGGTTGCTCTGATGATGCAGGTTGTCACCCCTGGGATCCCTTTTTGGGGGGCACCCCCATGCCAAGGGGCTGTAGCCATAGGCTCTGCATCAGCCCACCCACAGGGACCTGGTGTGGTCCCACTGTGAATTTTGCCCCATTTTGGGGATACTGGGGTGGCAGCATCCTGGTGGGATACTCACACCATCCCCTGTCCCACGTGGGCTGGGAATTTCCAGCAACCCCATGGCATAGCTGGCCTATGTTGGGCTGTTGGCAACCAACTGTTGGGCTTCTTTGGAATAATTAAAAGAGAAAAAAGAGGAGAGCGAAGTAGAGAACTGAAGAAATAATCTTTTTACATTTTAATCTGAGCAGTTTTCAAGCGGTTTGATAAGACGGGTTGTAGAAATGTCAGCTTCCCCTTATCTCTAATTGACTTAAAGTAGGAGCAGGCTTTAATCCTTGCATGCAGAGGAGCTTCTGATGGAGAGATGAGGGCAATTGATTTCTGCCTTTTTAATTAACAGTCTGGCTGCCTTAAAAACAATGGGGAGGGGAGTGGGGAGAAGCACGTGGTGGCATTTAGAGCTGGGAGGTGCCCCATGGGATGGGTGAAAAGAAACTGCCCCAAGCCCTCTTGGAGCTGCTGGCAGCGAGCAGTGGTGCTGCTACTCCTACAAAACCCTTTTGTGCTTGGGCTGGGGCCAGCTGCATGCCCTTCCTCTGCAAGTCTTTCTCTTGCTGTGACCATGCTGTGGCTTTGCTCACTCCTACCTAAGCAGAGGCACGTGCGTGGCACACATTTAATTGTCATGGATGGGTGCAGGGATTCTTCCTGCATGGAGAAACAGAGCTTTGCCCGATGTGCTGCTGCTGTCTGACCTGCAGCATCACAGGGGCGAGCTCAGCAGAGTCAATGCAAACCCCCAAATCTGGAGAGCTGCAGGGCAGTGCCCTTCCTCGATGCAGCTCAGGGTGGAGGCAGCAGCTGGGGGCAGGGGATTTTCTGCTGCTTGGAGCGGGGCAGGCTGCACCATGCTAATGGCTGTGGCAGTGAGGGCAGCGGGCTCTGTGTGCTGTCCTGCTGCAGCAGGCTCACGCTTGCAGGCTGGAGCATCAGCTGTGCAGCAGAGAGGGCTGTTTATGCAGCACTCAGTGCCATCGGCGGGGTAATGGGCTGTGCAGAAGACCCTGGGATAATTGGTGCAATGTCTGTGAGTGGATTAGCTGCGCGTCTGGGTGGCTGATGTTTGGAAATACATACATGCATTTGATCTTTAAATACACATTAGGCAAAAACCCTGTCTCTCCCTGGCATTGCGGAGGTGGGGTTAATGTGGCGTGGAGGAAGCGGGTTGAGATCTCATGGCCCTGGGCAGGGCTGGGAGAGGTGCAGGAGGCAACGGTGGGAGCATCCCGGGAGCGCACAGCGAGCCCAGCGCTGCCTGCCCTCTGCGTTGGCTCTGCATGGAGCAGGTCAGGCCATTATGTCTGCAGTCCCTCACTTCCCTTGGCCCTCCTCCTGCTCTTTTGCTTTTCTCCAGCTTTTTTATTTTTATTATTTTTTTCCCTAAGCAGCCCAGCAGGCAATCGGACAGGCAGCAAACCCTGCCCAGGGATGCTCTGTACTGCCCAAGGCAGGACATGGCCAATTCCAGATGTGGGTTTTTGGCATGAGGATGGTTGGCCACATCTGCATGCTGGATCCAGCCCCTACACCTCTGACTTCTTGTTGCATTCCAGGCACTTTCCATAAATTGCCCAGCAAGCTTTGTGCAAGGCTAAGGTGATGAGAGGGGATGCATAAACGAGGCTGCTTGTATTTGTAAAGAACCACGGAGAGCAGAAGGGAACTCTGAGCCGGAGCATCACTGTTCGTGGTGTGTCATGAAATAGGGGTTAAAAACCAAGACCTATGCTTAGAAACCATCCCATTCTTCAAAACCATCCCATTCTCGCTGGGATGCTCAGTGCAGGCAGAGCCAGGGCACAGCGCTGCACACGCACTGTACAAGGGCAGTGCAGACCCCACAGGGTTCTGCCAGCAGGGTATTTGCTGTGTAGTTTTCAGGTATCAATGTCGCCCTGTTTAAAGCTGCCTAATAATCTGTAATTTCTTAATGCCGTGCGCGGTCTCTCTCCTTCTGACAAATTGATTTGTTAAGGGTTATGTCTGCTGCTGCTCCGTTGTGGGGAGGAGAGGAAGAGCCGTGCTTTTGCTCTGCTTTTTGCAGTCCCTTTCATATCCTAAGGGTTATCGAGGCAGCCACCAAAATGCCACAGCCTGCCGTGATGGGCAGTTGAAAGACAAAGAAAAACACAAAGTGATGCAGTCACCCAGCCTCCAAAACACATCTGAGGGGATGAAGCGAGTCCTGCCTCCCGTGTACAGATGTAATGGAAAAGCATTATCTGTGTGTGAGTCCTGATGGAAGGAGCCCACGATTCAATTTGTATCGTGCAGGTCCGAATAAATATGAAAACGCAGCCAAAGCTGCCCAGAGAAATCTTTGCAGACAGTGAGCAGGCTGCGAGGAGCGATGAATTTGGGGACAAATGTAAGGCCAAAGGTGCAGACCCCGAGGGCACAGCGGTAATGGGACAGAGGCTTCGTCCATATTTCAGGAGAGATTTGGTGGACTGCAGTGTTTTGTTAGAAGTGAGCAGGGCTGATGTCTCCAGGTTGCGGAAATTGTTTAGAAAATGGGAATTAGGCTTCTAGAATCGTTTTGGTTCTGTGGGAGGTGGGGTCCTTGCAGAGCACGTGGTTCCCATACCCAAACTGGTGGTACTTAGGGGCATGGCTCAGTGAGCAATATTGGTGGTAGGTAGATGGCAGACTGGATGATCTCAGAGGTCTTTTCCAACCCTAATGATTCTGTTCTGTGATTCTGGGCATGGGGAGGGGACTGCTCTGTCCTGGCACCGCCGTGAGCTGCCGCAGCTCTGCATTGATTTCCCATCAGCTCAGGATGCGGCCGGAGGGGCTTTCTGCAGCCAGGCTGAGATTTTGCAGCTTTGCGTTTTGCTATAATTAACATCTGGGAGGAATTAAAGGGGTCTTGGGGGAGAGAAGCGAGATCTGAAGTTTAAATAACAATTTGGTTCCAGCACAATTAAAAATAAGCTGCGATGCGATTACCGCGGCGGCTGCTTAAATGGAAGGAGGTGGCTGGGGCTCACCTGGCGTAGATGGGAGCGATGGAGGTGGAGGGGAGCAAGGAAAGGGCAGGAGGCTGGGAGGAGCGAGCCCAACCCTTGAGCTGCTGGGAATAAATACAGGCTGCAGGAATGTGAAAAGCATTTTCATAACTGTATAGACAATGCCACACCGTTCGCTGCTTTGGGTGTTTGTAGAGCATCGCCGTCCTTGTGTGCCAATTTGGTCAGATCCGAGCTCCGACTCCACGCTTGGATGGAGGAACAAACCCATTCTGGAAATCAAATATTGTGCAGATTGGGTGCCAAGACCCTCTCGAAGCTGATTGCTATCAATGGCCGTTCGCGATCCCCGTGAGATTTCTTTAATTGCTTTATTTGCACTCATCTGATTGCATCTTCTAATGTAGAATTGGGAGGAAGTGGAGATTGATGCAAACAGAAATTGTTTCACCCAAATGAAACGCTTCAGTTGCCCGGCAGCGAAACGTTGGGAGAAAACTTCAAACTGCTGAGACTCTGATTTGGAGCACAGCCAAATCCTTAACAACCTCGGAGCAAACGATGGCTTTCATCGTGCTCCTCCCACCTTGGGATGGGGTGAGGCTTTGCGCTTGGATCTGCGTTAAGGGCCAGTCCGGGAAAAGCTCGTTGGGGGTGTTGGCTGTCACCAGCTTGGCAGGATGATGGAATTCCGGGGGAAATTGCATTGTAATGAATGGGAGTGGGGAGCAGTGCTGGGAATGGGCAGGAGGATGCCAGGACTCTGATGGAGCCGAGGAGCAGCCCCGCTCGCTGCCGTACGAGATGCAGCGGAGTCGCCGGCGTTACGGATTTCCATATTTATTACTTGTTTTGTGCCGCAGGGGGGAAGGAGCACTTTGCGATTGGAAATTGAAGCAGAGGACGTTTTTTTCTTTTCTTCTTCTTTTTTTTTTTTTTTTTTGAGATGCTTGCGTTCCGCCTGCATCTTTAGGGTGGCGGTGCCGTTTGTTGCTGGGTAATTAAATAGAATCTGTTACGGTGGGAAAGAAATCCTCAGGCACAAATGCAGCCTCTGCTTTGTATTTTTGGGGAGGTACACATGGGAATAGAGCATTTTGGTGACTTTTAAGTTCCGTGCATGCGAAGGTTGAGTGATAAGCAGACATCAAGAGAAGAGGAATTATGGAGAAGAGAGGCAGCCGAGCACCCAGACTTTGTAGCAGCGTTCCCAGAGGTTCTCGTGAATGTACCCAAGCACTTCAGGCCTGTTGGGCTGTGCAGCAGCACCGTGGCACGCTCGCTGCCATTGCTGCTTCCATCCCTGGCTGGATGGCTCTGTCGCTTGGTAGAAGGGCAGTGGATTTATGCAAAGCTTGAAAATTGCAGCCTTAAAGACCAAAAGACAAACAGAGGACGAGGCAGGAAAGATCCCCAAAGACTTAAGCCTGAAATCTGATGGTCCCCCTGCTTTTTTCTTTCTTTTCCTCCCCCAAACTTCTGCCAGCCACCTCCAACTTTCGTTTCATCCCGTTGGTCAGTTCATTTCTCAGAGCTCACTTACTGCCCAGGTTTGGTCCTGGGCTTGTTACAGTGATCATTTCCAGACCAGTCCATACCATTTCTAGATAATTTCTGTGGTTGTTTGTGTGGCAAACGATTTGGACACTGGTGGTGGTTTTGTTCTTTATACAGGGTTTTGCTTGCAAAGCTGAGGTTGAATCTTCTGGGTATTGCAGTTGCCCAGATAATAAATAATAATAGCAAAAGTCAAGAACACAGCATAATTGGTCAGTGACATATTTTGTGTTGGAAATTCTCATGCTCCTGCAATAGACTTGTTCCTCTCTTTTATTGACTCTTGATTAAATTTTTGTAACAATTACCGACCAATAATAGGCAGATATTGATTTCTCTGGAGGTGAGCACCAGGATTTACTGACATGAGGGTGGGAGCTATTGACTCGGAGGAGAATAATAGCTCGTGTTGGCGTGGGGGTTGCTCCTCCAGGCCCATTTATTTGCATGCCTGATTGGGCTGCTTTAATATTTCTCCAGCCTTGGGACCGACAGACCATGGAAACCCAGGGATGAGTGCACGCCTGCCCAGTGGCAGCTGCTGTGTCCTCCTGGAGAGCCACCAACTGCATTTTGCAACTGGAAATCTGATATCTCTTCTACAGAAACCAAACTTTTGTAGGCAAAATCCAGTTTTGACGAGTTCCCAAATTCGTAGAATCATAGAATCATTAGGGTTGGAAAAGACTTCTAAGATCATCCAGTCCAACCATCCACCTACCAACACTATTGCCCACTGAGCCACGTCCCCACGTGCCACATCTCCATGGTTCTTGAACACTTCCAGGGACGATGACTCCACCACTCCATGGGCAGCTCTGCCCATACATCACCACTCTTTCAGAGAAATTTTTCCAAAAATCCAACCTGAACTTCCATTGGCACAACTTGAGGCCATTCCTTCTCATCCAAAAATTGCTGGAGAAGCCTTCAGAAATCCTCAGAGTGCGTCTTTTGGTGTTTTCAACTCTTCTGTTGAATTCAGCTCTTCTGTTTCCAGAAGTGGTTTGTGCTTTTTTTCCCAACATCTTTCACTTTCCGTTGCGTTTGGGAGGAAAAAGTGCTTGTCTGCTCGCTTTTCATCTCAAAAACTCTTGTCAGATCCCACTCTTGTGCTTATCACCTTTTCAAATGGAGGCTGTGCATGTCATCCTGGGCTCTTGAAATTAAAAGGCACTTTGAAATCCTGCCTTTAACCGCATCCTAAGGATAATAGGCAACTTGAAGTTGCCTGCTTCATCTCCAAAATTACAAGAACCTGCTGCTTGAACTGCTGATCTGTATCTGGGGACGCTGCGATCTCCATCGCACGTGCTGATGTGCCAATAGGTGGCAATCTCTGCTCGCACATGGATGTGGCATGTGTCACCTCGCCTTGCACATGTGGTCATGCAAAGGGAGCAGGAGCTAATGGGGGAGTGGGGTGCACGTTGTGTGCTTGGCCTTGTGCGGAGGGAAGGAGCTGCAAAGCCGTGCTGTGTTTTCTTATGGAGCTGTTTTAGGACTTCTCATAAAGTTTTGTGGCTCTGCTGGGAGTGAGAATGGAGAGGGGACACAGCCCCAATTCCCTGTCCCTTTAAGAGCCTTCATTGCCGTAATGGGTTCCTTGATCTTGCGGCTGCATAAATCACAGGCAGCCAGTTCGAGTCAATTCATATTTTTGCAGTTCGTTAGCAGCTCGGGAGGAAATTGCATTTATTATAATTGCCTCTAATTGCACCAGATTAGTGATTACAATTATTGATGGTGGCTGATTATTCATTAGGCTTCAAATCAATTCCCTTGCTTCATCATTACCCAAAACAGTAACTCTGATGAGGAGAGAGGGCTGGAGGAGCCCACGTCCACACTGCTGCCAGGAGCCCGCCTGCTCCAAAGTCATCTGAAATCAGCTCTCAGCTGATGAGTGTGGTGGGAGAGGTCATTAGCCAGGGCTTGGAGCACCTTCAGAGCCGGGGAGCTGGGCTGAGTCACGGAGCTGCTTCCTTAGTGGGGCTCTTTGTGCTGCACTGAGCTCTGCGGAGGAGTTGCAATAGTTCCCATTGCTCGTGTGTGATCTCAAAGCAATTTGTGACCCTCACACGGCCTCTGAGGCAGGTGGCAAAAAGGAGGCAAAGGGAGCAATAACCCCAAAGCTGCCCAGAGGGGTCCTGAGCCACCCCATTGTGTTCCTCATCGTGGCTGCCCTGCAGAAGCTGCCCCTTGTGCTGTGTGCAGCCCAGGTGCAGGCAGGCAGGCACCTGCAGGAGATGTCTAATTGCCATGAGCGCTGCCTGACTTGCATAATAACTTGGACTTGGGGCTGGATACGCCCTGAGCCTGCTCAGATGCTCAGCTGAGGTGCTGCATGGTGAAGGAACCTGGGATCCTGAGCACATTGCAGCCCTCAGGCAGATGCCCAGTGGCTGCTTCTCCAGTGGAGCTCTGCTGCTCTCCCACTCATGCAGCATCGCTCCAAAGAAGCCCTGATGGCTCAGGATAAGGCCAGGGAGCTTGCGCAGGCTGGAAACCGTGTGGGTTTTTGGCTGTTGGCTGTGTTGCATGTGGTTGGAGATGCTGCTGCCCTGATGGCATCAGGTCCAACCCATCAACCCTGCTTGAGGTTGCACATCTGTGCACATCTGTGCTCCCAGCTCCTCCGGCCTCTCCATATCAGCTGTGTTGGATGGGATGCTGCAGAACTTGGCTATGTTCCCAGAAGAGGTGGATGACCCTCCACGTGCTGGGTCAGCTGCCAGCCCTCCTGCTGCCGTACAGCCGAGCTCCTCCATCCCCTGCTGCTGGGGACCAGGGCACAAGCCGGGCTCCTGGAGCTGCTCATCTTGGCCTCTCTCCAGCGATGGAGCTGCTTTGTCATGGGGACCACGTGCCACACTTGGTGCCAGCTGGGCGGGATGGGGACCAGTGGTTGGGGAGGACACCCCACTATCTCCTTTATGGCTGGTTGTTGTCTGCATTCCCCGCGTTGTTTCTAGTTCTTTGCCAGGCTTAAATATCACTAGGAAAAAAGATTCATAAACAATAAGAGTAATCCAAACCCACAGCCAACCAACCTCGTTGGTTCTGTTCACTGGGGAGGGGCAGGGCCCAAAGGCTCAATTACCCTCAGTGGCTGCGGCTCGGTGACACGTGACAGCTCCTGTGAGGTCTGTAGGGTTCTCATTGAGACCTGGGGGATTTATCCCAGAGCGTGTTCATCCCTGGTTTTCCTTCTAATTTGCCCAAACATATGCTGAGGAGTGATTTGTTTTGGTGATCGTTTGCAGAAAAGAGCCGTTCCTTTGTCCTGCCATTTCAAATAGCTGTGAGCGTCTGAACTCCCCAATTATTTCGCCGTTTGCATTCAGCAGATATCGAACGTGTTTTCATCACAGCAAAATTCAGATGTTCTGTTTCCTCTCCCACCGTCTTCATGGGCACAGCCCATGTCATCACTGCTTTGCAGCCATCCATGAGGTTTCGGTAGAGCCGTGATGTCCTCTTCCACCGAGGTGAGAACCTGCTCAAAGCATGGACCCAACGCAGTGTTTAAGGCTATGAAAGGTTTTTCAGGTTCAGAAAAGGGAAAGCAGAGAGAAAAGATGCCCCGGTGTTTTTTAAATCTCCCAGTTTTGAAGGCTAGATGGCTGTCGAAGGAATTAATGCCACGAATACACGTTTACAGAAAGCAAGCTGCAAGCGTGCGTGTTTGAAAACTTTAAATGAAAAAAGTTGAAGAAAAGAGAAGGTACCAATGGGGAATAAAACCGGCATCATCAGAGCCTTTCTAATAGAGCAACACAGCTTGAATTTGACTAATGAGCCTGAGAGTTTAAAAATAGATTTATATATGTAATATCGCCTTGGTGACTTTGAAGTATTGGCAGTTGGATGCCTTCGGGTATGGATTGTTGCAAACACGCACAATTTGCCGTGACATTTCATGTCCACCAGCTCCTCCCCATTTCCTCCATCGTTCAGCTTCATGGCAGGGATCGCTCTGTGTCATGGGATTGTGCACTGTGCTGGCACCAACACGAGGGGTTGGGATGCTCAGGGGGGAGAGAGGGGCTTCTGTGTGTGCTTTGGGGACCGTCACATCCAGCAAGGTGGGTGGCATCCACGGGCTTTTTGGGAACCAGCATTCTCATTTTGGGAACTGGGGTTCTTAACTCTGGGGACCAGGGTTCTCGTTTTGGGGACTGGAGGTACTGTTTTGAGGACCAAGATTCTCAGTTTGAGGGCTAAGATTCTCATTTTGGTAACTAGGATTCTCGTTTCGGAGACCGGGATTCTCCTTCTGGGGAACCAGGGTTCTCATTTCGGGGACCAAGATTCTCATTTTGGTAACAAGATTTCTCATTTTGGGAAACAGCATTCTCATTTTGAGGACCAGAATTTGTGTTTTGGAGATCAGGGTTCTTATTTAGGAGACCGAGATGCTCATTTTGGGAACCAGAGTTCTCATTTTGGAGACGAAGATTCTCATTTTGGAGACCAGGATTCTCTTCTGGGGGACCTGGATTCTCATTTTGGGAACCAGGATTTCCATTTTGGAGATCAGGGTTCTCATTTTGAGGACCAAGATTCTTTTTTTTGGAGACGAAGATTCTCATTTTAGGGACCAGGATTCTCATTCTGGGGACAAGGGGACACGGATTCTCATTTTGGGGACCAAGATTCTCATTTTGGTAACAAAGTTTCTCATTTTGGGAACCAGTATTCTCATTTTGAAGACCAGGATTTGCATTTTGGAGATCAGGATTCTCATTTTGAGGACCAAGATGCTCTTTTTAGAGATGAAGATTCTCATTTTAGGGACCAGAATTCTCATTCTGGGGACAAGGATTCTCATTCTGGGAACCAGGGTTCTCATTTTTGGGAACTAGGATTCTCATTTTGGGGACAAGAACTCTCATTTTGAGGATTAAGGACTCTCATTTTGGGGACCAAGTTGCTCATTTTGAGGACAAAGATTCTTTTTTTGGGAACCAGCATTCTCATTTTGAGGACCAGACTTCTCATTCTGGGGACTAGGCTTCTCAGTTCAGATAAAAAGAAAGTGAATAAACAAGCTGAAAATCCTGAAAAAAACAAAAAAAAAAAGCTGAAATCCTTCTGTCTGGGAATTGCTTGGTAGATGATGAGAAATTTTGGGGCTCAGTGCTGAGCCATTGCTCTGGGGAGGGGGAAGGAGCCTTCATGGTGCCTGACCTCACCCGGTGTGATTCCCTGAGCCTGGATTCCCTCTTCTCAAGCCCAAGAGAAATCTCTGAAAAAGCAGATTTTTTAAAAAATAAATGAATAATCACCAGACGGAAGCGTCCATATCAAAACGCATCTGAGGCCGAAACGCTCCGCTTTGACTCGTGTCGCAGGAAGCCGACGAAATGAAGTGCCTGGAGTTCATGGAAGAGATAAGGGTTGATGATTTCACGTTTTTGTTGTGCCATCGCCCAGGTTTGGGGAAACGCTCGCAGTTAATAGCATCAGCACTTTCTGTGCTCGCGTGGGTTTTGTTGGCGTCGCATCTCCTCGCTGGGAGGTGGTGGTGCTCCTGAGTGCTCATCTGGCAGCGCAGGGGGGTCCTGTGGGCAGCTGCAAAAATAAAGGGATCTGTGGATGCTTATTCCCATTTTGGGTGCTGATGCTGTTTGGTCTCACGGGAGAAATGTGTGTGCTCCGTGCCTCAGTTTCCCTGTTTTAATGCGACTTTTCCTCGGCCTTAACAAGTTGTGCAGGATGCGGCTGGGGCACAGCCCTGCAGGGAGGGAGCAGCCTGGAGGAGGGAACGCTTGGCAAATAACTTCTGCTCAGTGCCCAAATCCCTGATACAATCGAGAGCACTTCAGAAAGGTCCCAGCTGCTCGCGGGGAGGCAGCTGCTCAGCCAAGCAGCACCGAGAGGCGCGTGATACAGCGCTGCAGTGCCGGAGAACGACAGCCCTGTCATGCTGACTTATGATGGATGAGGAAAAAGCCTATTTCTCATCCGCGCTGGGAAGACATGAAGTGTAAAGAAGGATGCTCCGGGAGTCTCCGGACGATTCATCTTGTGTCGGGCGCGCTCCTGGAGCTGGTGGAGCTGAGAGCGAGCAAAGCCAAAAGGCCCCCCAAAAAAAGGAGGGGCTGGGGAAAATTCATTATGTGCAGGCTGATCTCCCAGGGAAATAGCAAAATGTCAGCGGCACCCCAGGTAGGGGGAGGGGAGGGGAATTGACTGGTGGCATTTGTCAGGTGCTAAACCAGGCGTGGAGCGGAGCGGGATGCAGCTGGGTGTCTGTGCCTCCTGCGGGCAGTGCTGGGTGCTGGGATGGGGCAGGAGGCAGGAGCCACCAAAATGGGGAGAATTTGGGTGTCGGGGCTGGGCTCTGCGAGTCATGGGATGCCACAGAGCACAGCTCTCAGCTCGCTGCGTAGGGGAGGAAATAAAAAATCACTGTGCCCCACTTTGCCCCTGGGGATGGGCTGCAAATCTCCGCTTGCTTCACTGACATTGCACCTTTGTGCCCACGGAGCAGGGGGTGATGCTGGGGCTCACGCTGCTCTGACCCCTCCCAGCTGCAGGGTGTGCTGGGGGCACAGCAGGCAGCCAGACCCATGCTGTTATTTGCACACCTGGAAGCAGCCTGACTTCAGCTCCCGTGCCGTGTTTGCCGTTTGGGAGATGTAAGAGCAGTTTTGCTTTGAGATGTCTCCCGAGTCGGGTGGCAGCAGCAAATAGCTGGGGTGTTTTGCAGTGATTGAGGCTTTATCTCCAGGTGCCACCACGCCTGCTGCCCCGGCAGTGCAGCACTCTGCTCGCTGTGCACGGAGCAAGGAGGGGAGGTTTAACAGCTGCGGTCCCAGGGTGCGGTATTTGCTGTAATAGTTGGGGCTCGACACCAAATAAAAATCCCCTATTAAAGAAATCAGGTTAATTTACTGTGTGAAATGAACCAACCTAAACTGCTCCCAAATAGACAATATATTGTACTTTTTTGGTGGGAGTGAAAAAACAGTCAGCGGCTCTGCAGCAGTGGTTCCATTTCCTCCGGACATGAGGCTCTGTGCCCCACAGGGCCCCGTGGGGCAGAGACACTGCAGGTGGGAGCTCAGCATCTCAGGGATGCTCTTGGTCAGCAGCTCTGGGAGCAGCTCCAGGAGCACTTTGGGCATTTCCCCTTCGCGCTGCAGCCAGGGTGAAGGCTCCCATCCTCCCCAGAACCCCATCCCTGCACTTGGGACTGGAGCAGCTCCTATGCCCCAGTGCACCTCCAGTATTGATCCCCAGTGTGAGCAGTGCAGGGAGCTGGAGAGCTTTCAGTGCCACTCTGTTCTTTGTTCAATGAGACTTTTCTTGCCAAATCCTGAAAGGAAAGACAGTCTCCTCCACCACCCCTTCTCCTCCCCGCCCCAGGAAACCGTGGTACAACTTGAAACCGATTAATAATACACAAAGGGATGAGGTGGCTGGGCAAAGTGCGGCGCTTTCCCCGGCTGCCGTGTGTTGTGCTTTTATTAAGCTGCGATCTAAAGCGAAGGAGAGGGAGCGATTTTATAGCCTGCAGCGTCTTGTTTGCAGATGATTTTCCAAAGATGCTCGGTAGAATATCAATTGCCTGAGACATGCTGGCAGGTGCTGCCTTGTGCAGGAGCGGCATTGCTGTCCCTCCTGGCATCAGCACCTGAGATGCTGTTTGGTCCATGTGCAGCACGGTGTGGGGATGGACCCTGGGGCTGTTGGGATCAATCACAATCCATCAATCACAGAACATCCTGAGTTGGAAGGGACCCACAGGGATCATAAAGTCCAACTCCTGGCTCCACACGGGATGACCCAAAATCCGATGGGATGGGGGCAGAAGGCACTGATGTGCTCCTGTTGTGCCATTCCCATGCCTGCAGACCCCAAATCCAGTGGGAGCACAGATGGTCAGCCTGGGTTTTGGTGGCACTTGTGCTTGCAGGGAGCGATATGGCAACCTGGGCTTGGGCACAGGGCAAGGAAACAGCATTGGGCAAAGGGGAAAATAAAAGAGAATGCAGAGCAGCACAGCGACCTATGGTTCTATGGCTCTATGGCTCTATGACCTGGCTGCTGGGTTGTGCTGCTGAAGGTGAAAGCGTCTTCCCCTGCCTCCTGGAGATGCGTAGAGGACAGCTCACAGCTGTGCTGCTGAGTTCCTGGTATTGCATGCGGTAGCTGGCAGGAAAAGAAGAGTTGGAGAGAGGCGAGGCTGGGGTTTTGCTTTAAGAAAATGATGCTAGCTGGTCCTTGGCAATGCTCTGAACCTTCAAGCCCTCTTAGATGCGGATGATCAGGGTGCAGAGAGCCCCTGCCATCAAGCAGGAGCTGCACAGCCCAATCAGCAGGAGAGGAGCAATCGGGGCGCTCGCGGTCTCCGAGCTCTTCTGCTGATGAAGAAGAGCAAAGTCTGAACCAATGGGGAATGGGAAATCAGGAACAGCGAGTGACCTGGCTGGGGAGGGAGGCACAAAGAGTTGGCGTCGATGGCTTCGGTGTCTGCTCAGAGCATCTTTAATCACAGCCTGCATCATCTCCATCACCACCACATCTCCATCAGAGGGAGAGGGAAGGTGGCAATCAGGGCTGCTGCCTGGGGACGGGGCTGCTCTGTGCTGTGGGGCTCTGGAGCACAGAGGGATGTGTTGTGGGTGCGTTTGGCTTTCCTGCAGCCAGTGAGGAGTTGGCTCACAGTGCGCTAAGGACTGGGATTGAGATGCTCTTGCAGAGGGAGCTAACGAAAGACAAATGCAGTGTAGCCTCTTATTTATTTTTTTCCCCTGCCTTCTTCCTTTGTAGTGGTAAGATGATAGAATTTCATGCAGTCAATTGAGGCTATTGAGTTGTTTTGCCACTAAAGTGCCGGAGCATCGACTGCATAGATTGGCAGTGTCCCCTCGGAATCACATCCCTTTAACAACGCGCCGTCGCGGGAGGACCAGGCGGGCTTAAAAGGTTTTCCAGGACTGTGTTTCTGCCTCTCTCTCTTCCCACTCAATGCATGAAATCAGACCTGGGCTGAGCTTCAGGGGAGATGGGATACTGCGAGCCATGGACCGGGCTGTGCCTGTGCCATGCGCTGTGCCCAGACCCCACGTGTGCCAACACAGCATCTCCCTGCCATCCCATAATACCCCATTCCTGCATCCTTCTGCATCACCCCGCTGCTGATAGAATGCTGTGATGTTTATGGAGCCCAGCTTTCCAACTTCCAGCCTGTTCTAACCCTCCGTCCTCGGTTTCCCGGCTCTTCGGTGTGTGCTCTTTTAATAACTGTAACCCATCTGATAATGTTGTTATAAATTAATGATCTGTTTACAACCTTAACTCTGTTTCAATGAAGACTTTTTTTTTTTTTTTTTTTTTGGTTGAGGAAAATAAAAACTGCTGTAATTATACCTTGTAACTGCAGGGTTTTATAGCCGGTGAACTCATCCAACAAGCAATTTCGATTAGTTTATCCAGGCAAATATTCTAGTGTTGATTTCATATATATAAGAAATACACAGCTCCTTCTGTGAGCAGCAGAAATAATTATTCCCGGATCCCTCTGTGTCTCCAGAGTGAGCTGCTGCTGGGCTTTCTGATGTCTAAGAGAAGCTGGAATCACAGTGCTGCCTTTTTCACAGTCAGGGTATTAATAGTGTGTTTTGTCTGACCAGCTCCTCATTTTCCCCAAGTTTACATTTTGGAGATGTGTGTCCTTCTATCAGATTTCAATAAGATATGGAAGAGGGATGGTCTGAGAAGGGATGGGCAAAAAATATGAATTCTGCCCAATGAGAGCATTAGGGAGCCTGTGCCTCCCAGAGCAGCTCTGCTTCACACCATGAAATGGGTCATCCTTTAATGGGCAATCGTGGTGGTAGGTGGATGGTTGGAAGATCTTGGAGATCTCTTCCGCCCTTGAGGATTCTGTGATTCTATGACATACACAGCGTTCTGCTTCCACAGTGCTGCTGGTGGCATCTGCGTGGGGCTTCTTTGTCGACCTCGTCAACGTCAGTGCTCTGAAACATGGTTGTCCTGGAGCTTTTGCGTAGCGGGTTTGGTTTTCGGGGCAGTACGTGGTGCAGAGGACCTTGGCTTGGTGCTGGGGATGCACCACGTTGCCACAATATTGATAACAGCGATCGGAGAATGGGTTTGAGGATGCTGCCCACAGGGGATGCTCTCCACCCATCAATGCCTGTATCCATCCCTGTGCTGCAACAACAAGAACGTGTGCCCAAGCATTTCCTGCCTGAAAGACCCTTCCCATCCCTGTCGCTGTGGCTTTGGAAAAGTTCTTAACTTTTTGCTGGGTGCAGCGGAGTTGAGCAGGGACGGCCTCACCTCTTCACGCCGCGCTGGCAGAGCCGCTCTGACAGACCCATTGCTGCGTGTTTAAATCTCTTCTCCCTCTTTTTCTTTAGTAGTGCAGGTCTTTGGGCCCTGCTTTTTGTGCTGTTTTTTTTTTGTTTTTTTGTTTTTTTAAATCCTTTTAGTTTGCTCGTTTATTTATTTGCCATTCCCAGGCAGCACTGCTATCTGAGCACTGGGGAAGGGAGCAGGGACCTCACAAGAGATCTGCACCTTAATTTTCTCTCTTATTTTCCTTCCATCTCTGCCACAGATCTGCATAAAGCCGCTTCTCCGTGTATCATTTATTCATACATAGCGCCAGGCTCTGCCTTGCGATGGAGATGTCATCTGCAAAATAATGTGGTCCCAATTCCTGCAAAAAGAGCACCCCCCACCCCCCAAGAGGCTGTTCCCTCTCCATTACAAATCTTTTTACCCTGTTAGCTTGTGGGTAGACACGAGCACCGCGCTCGGATTAATTCCAGGTCTCCTTGTCATCGTCCCCTCCTTTTCTTTTTCTTAACACACACACACAAACCATTCAGCTCTCCTGAATGTCGAAGCTGTGTTCCTAATTGGTTCCCATCAAAGGGGCTCTCTGCCTTCAGCTGCTGAGGTCGCTGCGTTGTGAGGAGCTCGGAAAAAGCAGCGGGTGATGAAGCTGCTGTTAGGGGCAGGAGCTCTGCTCTGCGCCCCGTCGCGTGTGCATCCCCACTTTGTCCCCTGTGTGTCCCCACTCCATCCCCTTTGTGTCCGCACTCGATCCTGTGTGTCCCCACTCTGTCCCGTGTCCCCACTCCATCCCATGTGTGTCCTCACTCCATCCTGTGTGTCCCCACTCCATCCTATGTGTCCCCACTCCATCCCCTTTGTGTCCCCACTCCATCCTGTGTCCCCACTCCATCCCTTGTGTATCCCCACTCCATCCCTGTGTCCCCTCTCCATCCCCTGTGTCCCCACTCCATCCCTGTGTGTCCCCACTCCATCCTGTGTCCCCACTCCATCCCATGCGTCCCCACTCCATCCCCTGTGTGTCCCCACTCCATCCCGTGTGCATCCCCACTCCATCCCTTGCATATCCCCACTCCATCCCTATGTGTCCCCTCTCCATCCCCTGTGTGTCCCCACTCCATCCCTGTGTATCCCTACTCCATCCTCTGTGTGTCCCCCTTCCATCCCATTTGTGTCCCCACTCCATCCTGTGTGTCCCCCCATGGCTCTGAGGGGACCAACGGTGACAGCAGTGCAGCGATGCTGCCAAGGAAATGGAGCATTATTTCCCTTCCAGCGTTTTTCCCGCAGTGGGGACCATCTCTCACAACCCCCTCTTGAATTCGTGAACTCATGACTTTTGTCCCGCTTCCATTCGAGGAACACCCCACACAGGTTCTCCCTGCGTGGCTCTGGCTGGTTCCCTTGGAAGCGGAGCTGTGCAGCAGCACTTCCCCGTGCTCCTTGGCATTCCGGGCGCGTGGCAGCCAGCTGCCGGCCGGTGGCAGGGGGCTGGGAGGGAGATGCTTGGAAATGAGCTCTGCTGGGCACAGCGGGGGGTTGGGGGCTGTCCATTCACCCGTGGCAGCCGGGGATGTGGGGATGTAGGGATGTGGATTTACATCTCCAAAATGCAAAAGCGCAGACCCGGCCCATAGCAGCTGTTGTGTGGCTCATCCCTGCTCCAGGGGAGCTGTGCTGGGCGGGCATCCTCCCTGCTCTGCACAGCCTCTCTGTGCTGCCTCTTCTGCACGTACAGCGCATCCCAAAGTGCTTTTATGGAGCATCCCCTTGGGGCCACCCTATTACTCTCATCCCCATCCCGAAACTTTGCGCTTTGTTCCCGGATTCTGCCCCAAAAACCACCTGAGGCCGAGCCCAGCTGCATCACAGAGCTGCTCACGTGGTTGCTCTTACAGAGGAGAAATTATTAATAACCCACCGCGTAATTATGTGTCTTAAGCCTCGCGCAGCCTGCACCGACATTCTTCAGAGGAGGGGTTTCAGGGAGACACCTTGCTGTTTAATAAATAAAAGAAGAGATTCATAAAGTGTCTGGCAAGCACATTCCTCACATAGAAATGTTACGGAATAACACAGGATGAATAATACAAAAGGTTATTGAAAAATTCATAATATCCAAGCGCCGGCCAAGGCTGGGCTTCCGTGCCGTTTATTTGCCTGTAGAAAAGTGATTAAAATATATGTTATTGTCCTGTCTATAGGAAAATGTATTATTAAGTGGATACTAGCATGACATTTGAAAAATCCATTTCATTCCATTTAGTGGCGGGCGGTGGGAAGGGGCAGGCAGGGAGGGAGCAGGGATGCTTCGGGAGCAAGGTAGGCAGGCCTCCAGAAAAACGTTAAAAAATAAAAATAAAAATAAAATAAATCCATGGAGGGGGTTAATTATGATGCCTTGCCTCTCAGCGGTGCCGTGCTTTCTCCATTTTCATGCTTGCAGCATTAAAAATGGAATGAGAGCCCTTTGCCTTATTTACTACTTTAATTGCTGAGAAGGGGCACGGAGGACTTTCTCCATGGAAGGGCAAATTCCTGCAAAGTTTGCAGCTGGGAAGGTGCCCAGAGGAACTCAGTGGGTTTTTCGGGTTCTTTCTGGGGTTTCCTGTGATCTCCCTGGGCAGCAGGTCGACCTCGGAGCTCTGTAGGCAGATGGGACGTGGCTGTGTGTGGGTTGTGGCTGGTGGCACTGGGGTCGTTGGGTGCTTTGCCATGACTTGAAGCAGCACGTCCAGCCCTCGCAACATGCTGGTAGACCCACCCTGAGCTTTGGCTTGGAAACTTGGAGGATTTGGGGTTTTTGGGGATGTTGGATGCGTGTTCTCTAAAGCATCCGGGCAGCCCAGCGGTGCATGCAGAGGTCTCTGGGCAGACAGCTGGGTCAGATCAGTGTGTTCACCCACGGGATGCAGTGGAAATCCATGGGGAAAGACATCTTTCCATAATGGGTGATGCCAGCAGCTCACTTGTGGGCTTCATCTCCAAGAGTGGAGCCATGAGTTGGGCACGTTGGGCAAGAAGATGGTACCATGCCATCCCCCGGTTTGCATACAGCCCACGTGCACTGAATTTATGTGAGGATTAAAAGGGAAGAGCCAGACCCCGTGCTCTGCTAATGTCATCAGGGTGCGTCACTCCACGTTAGCCTGGATCTGTCCCCAGGAAGGGGTGACAGCTCTTCCCCCCCGGCTTATGTCGCAGATCTCGAGCAGGGTCTATATTTGCTGCGTTAATGACTCGGAGCCTATCTGCAGCTCCTCTTTGGTTTTATTCATAGATCCCATCTGGGATTGTCAGAAATAGAAAGGCAAAACCTGCACAGAAGCCATGTGGCAAGAGAGGACATGAGGCAAATCACGGCTTCCAAAATAAAACCAGGGCGGGAATTGATTTCAGCTATTTATCAATCCAGGAGCGGCTGCGTATTTTCAATTAAAATAATTGACAAGCCAGGACCCCTTTCTGTTTGTATGTGTGTTTTTAAATGAAATATTTTCATTTTGAGGAGTGTTTGCACGTCCAAAACTTAGCGGGGCCTCCAGCAAGTGCCCAGAGCAATGCACGTAGCACTGATGGGTGCCTCCATCCCTCCTTCCCTGTGTGGGATGCTCGGGGCCCTGCCTCTCCGATCAGAGACCTGAGAGTGCCTGGAGCTGGGGATTGTTCTGTGTGTCTGGAATGTTGCAGTGTTCGTTGCGTGGAGGAACAGAGAGATGTGCTGCAGAGGAGAGCGTGGTGTCCCCAGCAGCCGGTGATGGACTGCCCGGTGCCCGCAGCCAGACAGCAGCTGCCTCCTCTGCAGCCTGGAAAAACACCTCCGAGCAGAAGGGGAGGCTGTGCCCAGGGAAAAATGGGGATTTTTGGTGCTGGGTGGTTGTGGAGGACAGCAGGCGGTGCGGGGAGGACAGCAGGCGATGCTGCACAGCCAATTGCTGGGCACAACTTCTGGGATCAGCCATCTCATCCCTTTTTTAGTTTTTATTTTATTTTTCCCCCTCTCTCACACTGTGGAGCTAAGCTAGCCTCTTCCTCCCCAGCCCCAGTACCCATCTCGGACGATCTAAATTAAAATCTGTTATCATTTCCCGGATAATCCCCTTTGATGCCCCGAATGCAGCAGAATCTGTCCTGCTTCAACCTTGCATGTAAGTGCTGATAGCTTTTGAGCAGCTAAATGGCTTTGTGTATCTCATACAAATGTCTGTCTCATCCAGGAGCTGGCAGGCGCGGCGCGGTCTGCTGGGGAAGCTTTATGAGTTACAAGTGGAATGACTTCGGAGAGATGCTAAGAGGGCCAAGCCTTTCAGGACGCATTCCCTTGGCATCTTCTGTCTGGCAGGGCCGGAGCTGCATTGTTTGAAGCTCTCGGAGCAGCTAATTGTTGCCTTGCAGTTTGTCACCGGGGCTTTCCTGAGTGCCAGCCCCCGTGTGCTGCTCACTGCTGGCCCCTTCGTGTCTCTTTGCCCCGAGCTGAGCTGCTGGTGGGCTCTGCACTGGGGAGAGCTCGTGCACGTGGTTTTTGCAGGGCTGAATTTGCACATTGCTCCTGGTCTTTGCTCAGTTTTGTCATTACGTGTGCATGCTTTTGGGCTGCCAAGGTGGGGACGTGCAGAGGGATGGAGACATGCAGGGGTATGGGGATGTGCAGAGCGACAGAGACAGAGCGATAGAGATAGTGGTGTGCAGAGGGATGGGGATGTGCAAAAGGATGGGGACATATAGAGGGATGGAGATGTGCAGGGGGACAGAGACAAACGGGTGAGGATGTGCGGTGATGGAGGTGTGCAAAGGGATCAGGACGTGTAGAGGGATGGGGATATGCAAAATGATTGGGGTCTGCAGAGGGATGGGGACATGCAGAGCAATGGGGACATGCAGAGGGATGGAGGTGTGCAGAGGGACAGGGATGAACAGAGGGGTAGGGTGTGCAGAATGATGGAGATGTGCAGAGGAATGGGGATGTGCAGAGAGGAGCTTTTTGCAGTGGGACTGCACTGCAAATCTGCAAAGCAAGAAGCAACAGCACCCCATGGGTGTAGGTCCCTTGGCACATCTGCCAGCACATGCAAGTGCTGCGCTGCAGAATGCAGAGTGTGGCACAAGCACTAATTGCTGTCTGAAATACAGCTCTGCTGCACCGCACTCCCCACTGGGATGAGGAGCAGATGAGGATGCCATTGCCAGTGACATCCTTGAGCCCCCTCTGAGCCCTCAGTGAGGTTTTTTGAAATAATAAAAAAAAAGAGCCTGTTCAGTTGCACTCAGCTCTCCCCACCTTGCCTGGTTCCTGCACACGGCCAGGGCTGTGCTGGGTGCAGGGAGGAGGGGATGGAGGCAACGCTGCGCGTGGCTGCATCCATCCCTCAGAGCTGCCAGCTGCCCAGAGAGCCTGCAGAGAGCAGCTCGGTGGACTTAACCTCCCACCTTTGCTTTTGCTTCCTCAACAGAAAAGAAAAAAAACCACAACAAATGTTCTGATGTTGCTGAGCAGGGCTTTATCTGAGCGAAGGGCTCAGGGCAGGCAGCCAGCTGCAATCCTGGCTCCAGCAATGCAGCCCTGGGTCCTCCTGCACACCTGAGCATGCAGGGGTCCCCTCCCGCTCTGTATTCCTCCCCAAAGGCTGTGAGAGAGCCCAGACTGGAGCTGATCCTGGATCCTGGCACTGCTCTGCCTCTCTCCAGGGCTGCCTTTCCCTTTGGGACAGATGCTGGCAGCTGGGGACAGCACCTGCTGCCTGCGGGGTGAGCTGAGCGCATCCCATCCTGCAGCATCTCTGCACGGAGATGGGATGGCAGAGCTGTGAGCATGGAGGATGCAGATGGGGACTGTGCTCCACTGGTGGCTTCTGGTGCTCCAGGGTCCCCAGCCCTGTGCCTTGTTGTATCCGTGCTGCAGGGCTGGGATCCTGCTGCCCAGCACCACCAGTGCTTACTGTCAGGCTTGGGGACCAGCTCTGGTCCCTGCCGCGATGGGGGGATGCTGCCTGCCCCAGTCCTGGGGTTCACACTGGAAAGCACTCACCTTAATGAGCACAGCCTTAATTGCTTGGGTCAAATCATCATGCTAATGAGCAAACAAAACCAAGCAGGGAGTCCGTGCTCAGCCATTGCAATGGTAGTTCTGTATTTTTCACCTAGGAACTTTGTTGCCTATTGCCCTTGTGCACACATCAGTACTTTGGCTGTTAAACATATTATATATATATAAAATTGTATATATTTTATAGGATTTTTTATTTATTAAGGAATTTCTATAAACCTTCTTCCCTCCTTCCCTCTCAAACTGGGCAGTGCTGCACGCAGGGGCTGTGTCTGTGGGCCATCCTTTTGGGAACATCTTGTTGCATCGGAGCACGCTGCCTTTGGCCTGGTGGAGGGCTCAGAACACTGACCCTGCCCCTTCCAAAAGGTGACTCGTGAACATTTCCCTTCGTGCAGGTAGTTGAAGGTTGCCCTTATTCATGGGCTTGTAGTTTCATGCTCATGAGCTTTCTGCTGGGATTTCGTGCAGGTATTGCAAATCCCACGGGTCTTGCAAATTTTGCGTGTGCTGACTGCAGGAGGTGTGGCTTTGCTGCTGGTTGCTGCTGCTCTGTTTTATGAAGTTGGCTTGCAGGGCACTCAGTGCAGCGAGCTGCTCCCATGCAGCAGGGCCTGCATCCCTGCACAGGGCTCAGCCAGGTTGAGGTTTCTCAGCAGAAAGCTGCTTTTGCTTTTGCTGCACTGATGGCAGAGATCACCTCTGCCTGCACACCCCGGAGTGCAGCATCTCCAGGGCTGCTGCTCAGGCGCTGCATGGTCCAGGGCAGCTGCTTGCTGCCCAGTGCCTCAGTTTCCCCATCAGCACAAATAAGAACAAGGAAAGCTTCCCAGTGAGCTCTGCAGATGGAGGATGCCTGTGGAGGGCTGTAGCTTGCAGTTGTGTCAGTGCTGCTGCAAGCAGGGCTGTAAATCACAGCTCGCTCACTGTGCAGGAGCATGGGGAGCGGTGTGGGTCTGCAGCCCCCACCCCTCAGCGTGGGGCAGGGGCTCTCCTCTCTCAAGTAGAACGCAATTAGCTGTGCCCTAATGATGCATCAGGCAGCAGCATGGCAGGGCTTCCCTGCGGAGCCTGCCTTGTAGAGCACGATAAATAATCATGCCCATCCTGCTCTCCCCACGTGGAAATGTGACGCTAAATAAATAAAATAGGATACATTTTTCATTTCATTAAATTTTCTGCCTCTTTTTTCCTTTTTTTTCCCTTCTGTTTTTCGTCAAAGCTCTCTCTCTGGTGAGCAGTTTCCATCAGCGTGGCACTTAGCAGCTCGACGGAGAGGCTCTGCTGGGGCTGATGCATCTCTCATCTTCTTCCTGCCCCATTTTGGGGTGAAGATGATGGGTTTGTTTCCTCCTTGGACTGCTTTGGGGCTGCCCTGAGCCCCCTGTGCTGGTACCATTCATACCCATATGGCTATGAATGCCCCGAAAGAGTAGGGAGGGAACTGTCCCTTGATCCCCATGGAGCAGCAGATGGGGCTGAGCAGCTCAGCAGGGCTCAGCCTCTCCCACCTGAGCACCGTGAGCAGAGATGGAGTTATCACGTGAGCCTTCATCTTCATCATCCTCTCCCTGTTGGTTCCTCCCGTTCCTGCTGGGATGTGCAGAGTGCTGCAGGCACCAGTGGAGTTTGCAAGCCCAGCCAAGCCCCACACTGTGCTGGGCACGAGCAGGAGGGGTGGGCTGGAGGCTGGGGCTTCCCCGCTGTCACAGCCCCGGGGCGCTGGGAGCAGGATTGATGGAGCCAGCATCCTTCCAGCAAACCGTATCCCCAGCCGCTTTTGGGACTTAAATGACACACGACAGAGGATAATAGATGGGGTAAATTGCAGGAAAAGAGCGGCACAAAGCTATGGCAGGGGGAATAAATTAAAGCCTTCTGTCACCAAGCCAATAGCGAGGAGAGGGGGAGTGGAGAGGTGGAAACAACAGGGAGAGGATATTTATTTCCAGATGAGGTATGAAAGCAGTGGAGAATCAATGAGTGGAACACAGAGCATCCCATGCATGTCACCAGTGTGTGCACAGCCCTCGCTGCTGGCAGGATCCTGGGGGCTGGGGATGCCCAATTTCTCCAGCCATGGTTAGAAGTGATGTGGCTGCACCTGGCTCGCAGCCCCAGGCTGCTCTGCTGCCTGGCACTGAGGATCCTCGTGCTGCAGGTGTTTGTCTCCAGAGTTGCTTAGAGCTTCTGGAGTTGGTCTTGGGGTGCCTGAAGCTGGATCTGTCCTGTTGGCTGGTGCTTCAATCCCCATCTACCTGCCCTCATCCAGCAGATGCTGTGAGCATCATGTAGAGAATTGAGTTTATCCTTCTGTCTTCCCCTGGTCTGAATTTTGGGTAAAGCCAGGAGTTGGACTCTTGATTCCCGTGAGTCCCTTCCAGCTTGGGGTGCTCTATGAAAATCTTGTGCATTTTGCTTCTATGGGGATGCTAAGGATGATTTTTTACACTGGGATGCATGGTTGCATTGAATTTTTGGACCCCAAATCGCTTGGGAAAGCAAAGCACCAGCACCCCGCTCCCTGCAAGATGTTGGCATTGCAGTTGCTGCAATTCATGCAAGGTCCAAAGGACTGCAATTGATGCAATTCATCCTGGCTCCATGCAATGGTTGCAGTTGATGCAATTCATCCAGGCTCCATGCAATGATTGCAGTTGATGCAATTCATCCAGGCTCCATGCAATGATTGCAGTTGATGCAATTCATCCTGGCTCCGTGCAATGATTGCAGTTGATGCAGTTCATCCAAGGTTCCTGCAGAGACTACAGTTCATAGAATCATAGAATAATTGAGTCATTAAGGTTGGAAAAGACCTCTCCGGTTACCAAGTCCAACCCCAACCTATCTGCACCATGCCCAGTTGATGCAATTCAGCCAAGGTCCGTGCAAGGATTGCAGTTGATGCAATTCATCTGAGGTCATGCAGGATGCAAGCAGCATCCTTTCCAAGCCTGCTTTAATCACTCCGCATGCTCCATGCTGGACAAGTTTGCAAGCTGGGTGCAGGCACGTCCTCACATCCACAGCTGTGCTGGGAATGTGCCGGCTGCTCCCCAATCCCTGCTCTGATAAGGTAATGAGATGCAAGGCTTTGGTGTGTTTGACAAGCTGCTGTCCTACAGCGAGCAAGCGAGAGTGCTCAGAGGCTGGGAGAGGAGATTAATTAATGCTAAAAGACACAGTTTGATGTGGCAATGAAATTTCGATTATAATAATCTCTAATTATCTTGTAGCACAAGTGCCTCAGCTCTCCCAGGTGTCTTCCCCGCTCTGAAATTGTTATTTGTTGGCATCAAAGGCAGCGAGGAGCCGGGGCAGGGGCTCCCTTGGGGGGGGAGTGGGGATGTGTGGCTGTCCCAAACGAGGGCAAAGCATGGGATTTGGGATCGTCGCCATTTTCCATAGGATGTTGTGATTTTGGGAGGCACCAACTTGGGCTTTGTGCTGCTGTTTTGTGGCACTTTCCAAAACGTGTAACTCAAACACATGGCCCCTAATGCTTTCCTGTTATCTTTTTTTTTTTTTTTTTACAGAAAATTTTTACTTAGAGTCAACTTATTCCCAGGGAGGTGTTTGGTCTGAACCAAATGACACTTTGCACAGAAAAGCCACTTTCCCCAGGTTTTTAGGCACTTCATTGCTTGTCCTCCAGGCTCCCAAGCATTCACTCTGCTCTCCCATCAGCCTGAGCCCTCCTGTCCTGCCATCATCCCACCAAAACCATGACCTGTCCCTTCCCATTGTCCTTTATCTTAAAATGAGCTGTGTTAGGGAGAGGAAGCAGCTTGGGTTCAGAGGTGCTGCCCTTGCCGTGGGATTGCTGCATGCTCCCGACATTTACAGGATGCTCCTTGGGGAGCAGAAGGAGAAAACCCAGCAAAAAGGCAACAACAAAAATCCCTTTGTGGGCTGTTTGGAGTCTCAGAGCTGTTTGCAAATGAGCTCGGGGGCTCTCTGCGTAAAAAGGGGATGCTTGGCGAGTCCTATTTCACTTCACCAATGAGCTGAGAAACTATTGGATAATGGGTTATGAGTTGTAGATCTGTTTGATTGCATTGTTGCAAAGTGGGAATTGTTTTGCAACATAGATTCTTAATCACTGAGGCATCTATGATTGAATGCGTCGAAAATTGGTTGAAATTGAAAGTTAACTATACTGCAGACGGCTTATTCTTGTGTATAATTGAAAATAAATTCTAATAAGTCTTCTCAAAAAGGGCTGCCAGGAGGAAATTTCCAACCTTGTCTTCTCCTCAGCCCCCTCCTCCAAAAGGAAGCCCCCTCCTCTTCCCCCCATCGTTTCTTTGCGGAGCTGGGGAACAAAATCCCTCCCTGCAGCACAGCTGTAATGCATCGATGTGCAATGGGCACTGCTGTGGTCCATGGGGATGCTGAAAGGGACACGAGGTGATGGCTGGGCATGATTGCAGCACTGAGGGAGTGGAGGAGTCAGGGTTTTGTTTGCCAAATATTTCAGCATTTTGCAGTATTTTTGGGATGGTGAATGGCAGAGAGGTCAACCGCAACTCCCGCTCGCCTCTCATCATTCAAGATCCAAGGGGTGTCCTATGGAATTAACAATTGTCAAAATTAAGCCTGAAGCAAGGGAATTTTATATCCCCAATTAAATTTTAGTGGGGACACGATTGCCCTGGGAGACCTCCTGCCACAAGCTGTTGTGCAGGCTGAAAGCTTGGCAGGAATTGATTGCTGCAGGGAGTAACATCATTCTAGGGAGTGGGGACGAGCCTTTGAGAGATGGTTTGAGGGGAGTTGTGAGCTGCACTTGGGCAGCCTCCATGCTCATTCCTGAGTCTGGGCTCTAGGTGCAGCTCTGCCATCCAGCAGAGATAAACCATGATGAGCATGAGCCCTGCAGTGGGGTATGTGCCCCTGCACGTGATTCTGGGCACGTAGAGGGGAGAACCATGGTTCCTGCCACACTCATGGCACAGCAATGAGTAATTCAGGTCTTAGTGCATTATGTCACCCTTTGGGATGTCTTTCTACATGGAGCAGAGCTCCGCTGCCCCACATCTGGATGCCTCCAGCCATCCTCTCCCCAGAGACATGCACTTGGGGACCCTTTGCTCTGTCCATCCCTGCAGCCACCTCCGTGGTGCTCCCCATGTTCCAGCAACTTTCTGGTCTCAGAGGAGAGGATGCTCACAAAAGGTCCTGCCTTGCCGTTTTTTGCAGACCACAGAGGTGAAAATCGAATGGCAGCCTGCTTTTTGCAAGCTCCCGGCAGTCTGCTGGGGGGTTATTCTTCGTGGGACAAGAGGTCAATTTTGCTTGACAAAGAGAAGGGGCTTTCATATCTTCTCTTGCTGTGCTCGAGCTATTTTTGTCCCTTTCTCCACCCTCGTGATGGGATGAGGCAGTCAATAGGGTGCTTTCATGGCCTCGTTTCAGAGAGGGCTTTGCAGAAGTTGAAGAGATGGGTTATTATTAAGTACTCGCAATGCTAAAGATGCTTTGAAGCCACACCTGGGCTCGTTTCAGATCTGAGCTGGACCACCAAAGAGGAGAGGGGCAGGGCAGTGCCCAGGGATGGGGAACAAAGAAGTTTTTGTGCTCCCTTTGCTGCTTGGGAAAAGCAGGTTGGAGTCTTCTGTGCAGCTGAAAAACTTTGGGCAATGCTACCTCCCTTTGGAAGAGCCCCACAAGTTCTATAGGGAATAATGGCCATTTAAAGCTGGGTTAACTGTAGAGCTCTTCATGAGCTGTGTTATCATCATCACTTAAAGTTATCATCTGAATTTGGCATTTGACATCTTTTGGGAAAGCTCCAGCAATGAAATAAAGCGTGCGCTGGACCGAAACCCAAACTGAGCTTAGCGATGTCTTAGCTTGTATTGGAAAAGTTGCACAAAATCAAGTAAATTGATTTTAAATCAATTTATTTAAAATGGTGCACACTCCTAATACAGACAGAACTAGTTTAACCTTTGCTTAAATTGATTTTGCTTGCAACAGTAAATTATGGAGTGAGACTGAACTGATTTAGTGGAGGGTTAAGGCTGTTTAAGTGTGTCCTTTTGGGGCATTTTCATTGGTTTGGGGAATGGGGATGGCCTGGTTGCAGGGAGCTTGTGTGGCACTTTGGAGACCTGAGTTTTCTTTCGTGTTCTGCCACAGATGTTGGCAAATCCCCATTTCTGGACCTGTTTCCTACGTGTGAATGGGGGATTATAAAAGGGTTTGTTTTGTGGGAGCGTTCACCTTGGGGCTTTTGTGGTGAGAGCTGGGGGCTGTAGGGGCTGTGTATCCCCAAAATGGACTCTTTTTACCTAGGTTAAGTTAAAAGAACAGTAAAGCAGTCTGAGTTGATCACAGCCAAGGTGACTTTTTGGATTGCAGGATGGATGCGTCCATATGTTAGCAAAAATACACATTTTTCCAACACAAGGTCTAAACCATGGGTGTCCAACCTTTTGGCTTGCCTGGGCTGCACTTGTGAATGTAGCACTGAGCGGAGTTTTCTCGGGCCGTGTATAAAATATATAATATAGTTAATGTAGATAACTTAACAAAACTTATTAAAACATAAAAAGAGCAACAAACCCATAAAACTAGTGGGATATCTGACCTTGTGAAACTAATGCATCAGTCTGGTTTGATGGAAGTGGTTGCAATCCTCGGTGAGTTCTCAAGGTGTTCGTCAGAGATCTTTGATGAAATTTTCCTCTTCCTGTCCTTCATCCCTGACAGTAGCTGCTCACAGATGCACGTACTGCCAAAAAGTGATGACATGAATAAGGCACGACTGTGACACGAGGGATTTTTTCCTCTGGTAACGTAGGGCTTGTAAAAGGCTAGCAGAGAGACATGATCAGATTTGTCTTTGAGTTGAATATTTGATTGCAGCTCCAGCCATTCCATTTGAGAACTGTGCTGGGACGTGGGCTGGACATGCCTGCTCTAAACCCAGCAACACGCCGGGCATTGCAGCATCCACCTCGCTCCGGAGCATCTCCTCCAGGACAGGAGCAACCAACCTCTTGTTTCACCATTTGACTTTGGAGAACTGCTCCAAGAGATGGGCTCAGGCAGTGTCTGGACGTGTGCTGGTGGAGCTCCAGCCTCGCTCCTTCCCCCCAGGCTCTGTGGCACGATTTGGGAGGTTAACGCGGTTTTCCCAGATGCCGGCACAGCACACACCTGGATCTTTGGGAGCAGAGGAGCCTCAGTCCAACTGAGCAAATGTTTTTCAGTGGATAGTAAATTTGCCGTGTTGCTTGTCTGGGGCTGATGTGATTTGAATTAATCAAATCCTGCTCAGCTGCAGGAGGAGAAAAAAATAGGGTCTAGATTGACGGAAGAAATGGAGTGGTGATAACTGTGTTTTAATCCAGTAGCTTAGGGCTTAGAGCAGTCGCCTGGTAATCAATCCTGCTTTTTGCCTGGGGAATTTGGACCTGTGGCTCCCAGGGAGCTGCTGAAGGACACTCATGGATGGGAGGTGCTCGGCCGCCCTCCTGCCGGCACGCTGCACTTTGTGTACCAACAGGAATTTATTAATTAGGAATCCGAGTGGCTCCCTCGTTCAGAGGTTAGGCTGCTCGCTGGGGAAGCTCCGGTCCCTATTCTCATTAAGCTTTAATTATACAAAGTAAAATATCACCAGCGGGAGGGAGCGAGCCCCCTGCATGCTGGATGAGGGGCGTTGGTTGGGAGGTGGCCGCAGCATCCTGTGCTGGGGCTGAGGCTTTGCCTTTGGGGCAGAGGGTTCTGCACACCTCCGTGGCCTCGAGCTGATGGATGTCTCTCACCCACCACGTGCACGGTGGGTTTTGTTCCAGCCAACCAGGTATGGCCGCAGAGCTGAGGCAGCTGCTGGCTCACATACCCATCTGCGTGCGTCCCGGGAGCCTATAAATTTCGAGGGAAAATTAGTAGCTGCCACAGAGGGAGCAGCGGGGCACTAAGCACTTTCTCTCAAGTTTACTTTGAGTTTCAGAGCATCTTATCCTAGGGAGGAAGGGATCTCCGGGTCTTCCGCCAAGGCACCTCCATCCCTATTTTCACAATTCCAGAAGCCAGGCGGGGATTTTCCTGCTGAGCTGGAGCCGTGTGTTGCTCCGTGTCCTGCTGCTGTGCTCAGCAGACAGCAGCGTGCTCCAGTTCCCACCTCATCCCTTCCACCCATGTGTACATGTGCTGGAGGGAGGGTGCGATGCTGGGGCTGGAGCACATCCGTGTGGGAGCGGGGCCGTCTGTCTGTCCGCTGCCGTCCGTCTGTCTGCGGGCTCGGCCTCGCTGTCGGGAAGGCAGCTTTAATGAGTTCACGTTTTGGAAGTGCTCTCGACTCTTCAGGTGAAAGTTGCTCTCTGGGAGAAGTGCAAAGAGCGCTGATTTGCATTCTTATTGCCGGCAATATCCATAGGGAGAGAATGTCAGAACAGCTGTTATGTCAAATTACCTTCCTCCAGTAACAGGGGATTTTATCTGTCACCTCGTGGAGGGCAGAGGCACTTGCACCCCTCAGGGGAGGGCTGCTTTTGCATATTTTTTGCATCCAGCACCCGGTGGAATTGCGCAGACTCTCCCGGTGCGGTGCTGGAGGAGCAGTGAGTGAGCAGGGCTGCAGGATGGGCACACGTGGAAGGGGACAGCACAGGTCCTGTCGCATCACCCATGTCCTATCCCACCAGCCAGGTTCTGTCCCGTCATCCAAGTCCTGTCCCATCACCCATGTCCTGTCCCATCATCCAAGTCCTGTCCCATTACCCAGATCCTGTCCCATCACCCAGATCCTATCCCACCACCCAGGTCCTGTCCCACCACCCATGTCCTTCCCCACCACCCAGGTCCTGTTAGATCCTTCCCCACCCTGGGCTGTGACAGTGACTCGCTCCGTCCCGCGCCGTGAAGCCTTCATTGCAGGCATTCGCTGTAATCACTTCTTAATTAACTCAAGCGACGGCTTTATTTCTTGGAGCCCATTTCCAAAGGCTTAATTTTATTTCTACACAAAATTAATATTTTACGTTTTCTGCTAAGAAGGAAGGCACACGTCCACGGAGCGGGGAGCGAAGCCGCGTGTGCTGCCGTCTGTGTTTTCCCAAGCAGCAGTCAATTGCCAGCGATCATTTGCAGGGAGGAAAAAATGAAAATAAAACCAAGCATGAATCAAGATCATTAAAAGGCTCCATCTGGACCGAATTAAGGATGGGTCATGGCAGCAGACGTTGGCCTTTCCTGGACTGTACTGTGCCCATCGCAGCGGGTGCACAGAGCCTGGCGTTTGCAGTCTCCATCTTTACATTTAGGCAAAATTTGGGGCCTCACGAGGGCTTCCCAATGTCCTTCGTGCTGCTGAGCTGTCTGTACAGCAGAGCCCTGCAACAAGGGGATGCTGAGCAGCACTTCAGTGCATCCGGGCATTGTGTCTGCGTTTGCAGGGCTGCCTTTGGGGCAGGAGCTGTGATCCAGGGCTGTTCTTCTTCAATAGCAAAATGTGCCATCATGTCTTTGTTCTCCATCCGCTTCTGCAGCTGGAGACCCCAATGTAAAGCTCTCTGGGCTGGGAGCAGGGCTGTGGTCCCACTGCAGCAATGCCCTGTGCCTCAGTTTCCCTTCCCATGGAGCTGTGCTGACCCCTTTTTGGAAGTGCTTTGAAGTGTGCTGGGGCCATTAGAGGAGCAAGGAACCACTTTGTTGTGCACGTAACAGCTGCAGGCCATCTACCCCCTTGTCTCCAGCAGCACCCTGGAGTCAAAATTAAGTTGCATCCAAGGGAATCTCTGCCTTCCCCCCACTAATCCTCTGCATGTGGTTCAGCCCTAAGCTGCTCAGGGGCTTTAGGTTTCTAACTAAGCTCCGGATGGGACAGGGCCACAAATAGAGTGTGCCCTCAGCCAGGTGAGCCCAAAAATAGCCCTGGGCTGGGACGGACAGGCTGGATGTTCCATCTCAAATTCACTTTTTGATGTAAGAACCTGGCTTTTCTCCAAAATATTGCAGTCCTTAGAGGCAAATCCTGCTCAGAGCATGGAGATGGGAGCTCCACGTTGAAATTTCATTTTGAAAGCTTGCTTTCCAAAGAAACCTTCCTGTCTCTGTGCCTCTCTATATTCAGGCAGTGGTGCAGGTGCTGGGATAACATGTTGAGCATCCTTGAGGTTCTGCTTGGTTTAAGCACCATGAGAAGGTACAAGGGAGCTGTGCACAGAGCTTGGGTGGGCTGGTGAGGATGGGAGCGTGGTGATGGTGCCCAGATCCCTGGGAGAAGCCTGGCAGGCTGAGCCATCCATCACCAAAACCACTGCTGGTGGTGGTACCCAGGGATGGTGACACCTAGGTCAGGGGTGTTAATATGATGTGTGTTATTAATTGTCACCGCTGGATCACATGTAAGCGTCGATGCTTAACTTTGCTGTGCTTCTGTCATCCCCATTGCTCTAAGCATGAAGAGCAGAGAGGCAATGCCAACCTGAGTTAAGTGCTGGAAGAGAGGCAGAGGGACGCTGGGAGATATTAAATCTCTGCAGTCGTTCAGAGGCTCCATAATTCATAATCCTGAAACGCACAGACTGATAATTGCCCTAATCACTGGAGAAACATGGCCAAAATGTACTGAAATAAGCCATAAAACTCATTACAAGATAACAAGATTCTATCTATTCTCAGAGGTCGCGTTAAAGCTCGGCGGGTCAGGGAGTTAATCACCTCCTCCCGTGGATGCAGCAGCGGTCGGAGCAGCCATTGGGCACTGCTTCCCAGCCCGGGGGAAGGGAGATTTTGGGTGTAACATGCGTGGGCTGCACAGATTTTGCAGGGGGTGTTGGCAGCTCGGCTGCTTTCCACCCCTCCATCACGCCTGGGGTGGATGAGCCTTGGCCCAACGCAGGTCCAAGGCTGTGTTGTACCTTGGGCATCGTGGCTTAGCACTGCTGGCACGCTGCTTAGAGAAGGAAGCTCAGCCCCTCTTTGGGTGATGCCCCCGGAAGGTTTCCCTGAGCCAGGGGATGGGTTCTGCCTCTGTGATGGATACCGTGCCCATGGCTAATCCGTAATCCTTGGTAAATGCTGCTGATGAGTCAGTGCTCATTTAACATGAAATAGCCCTCCTGTGAAATCCATCTCCGTGGATTTAGCAGAGCTGCTTGTTGACTAAGTATTAATTGGTTATTAGAGGTATCGGTCAGGAGGGAGGAATGATGAGTGTTCCTGGGGCTGGGCTCATTCTGCCTCCCTTGCATGTGCCCTTCTGTGCCCCATTCCTTTGGTGCCTGAGTCCTCGCTGCTCAGTTTGTGATCCTGCAGTGATGTACCCTGCTCAGCCCCAGAGAAACTGCAGAGAAGGGAGCAGTATCCCCTGGTGCTGGTGCTGGCAGCATCTCCATGCATCCTTCCTCCTCCTCTGGCCTGCTCCTCCTTCCTTTTCCCTTCCTTCTCGTGAGCGTAATGTTAATATATAAATTAGTTCATATATAAATTAGATATATCAATTAGTTTTGTCCCTCTGCTCTGGGGAGATAACTGAAAGCAGGGTGCTGGGAGATGTACCAGTCCAGGAGGGGCCATGGACCAAAGCATCACCTCTGCTAATGCAGACTGCTAGGAGTGGCCCCACCACAGCATCCCATGGTGATTTGCAGTAGACTTTTTCTGGACATGCTGAATATCAGGATTTTGGAACAAGAAAATGATGTCAGTTGGAAAAATGCATCATTTTCCCAACAAAACTGTTATCATTTTTCCGATGAGAAGCAAGGGAAAGAAATGGTTTTGGCCTTTCTGTGTGTGGTCGCAGGGCCTGTGTCCTGCTGGGTGACAGGAGCAACAGTTTAAAGCTGCTGTGCATATTTCTGTCCCTCCTGTTCCCTGAGGGATTGCAGGGAGCCCCGTGGCTCCTGCCAATGAAGCTCCCCACAGGTGCAGAACGTGTTGCTTTGCCCAGTGTGAAAAATCGATAAATATGCTTACTGCAAAAAAAATAAGAATAAAACACAATGCACAGGAAAACCTTGCTGCAAAGCAGGGAGAGCAAGAGCTCCTCTCAAAGGAACGATCGTCAGAAAAGCTGCAATGAAGGGAAGTGCTTTGCTGTGGAAGTAGAGCAGTCAGCTGCAGCCTGGGGATGCTGCAGGTGCCTGGGGTGAGGCTTTATCTCTCCCCCCGGGTTTTCCAAAAAGATTTTCTCACCTTCCCACTGCAGCTTTGCAGGGATGAGCGTGGTGCAGTGCCCAGTGCTGGGCTGGGGCAGGGGGCAGGCTGGGTGCCAGGGATGCTGAGCATCTCCGCGGGCCGGCGGGGCTCTGTCCCCACCTAGCGATGCTGCAGCACGGAGCAGCCTGCTGCTTTGCTGGGCAGGGTTTGGGCAGAGCTGTGCTCTCACCCCGCTGCCTTCCTGTGTGTGATTCCTCTTTTTGGGGGCTGGTTGCTCCTGTGCTTTGGGAATTAAGCTATCTAGACCTGCAGCAGCCAGCCCTGGGCAGGCAGCAGGAGAGAGAGGAGTTAAACCCATTGCAGTTACTTTTTCTAAAGCAAAAGAGAGACCTCGTGAGTCGAAACTGGTGAGGAGCAGCCAGGCTGTCACTGCTCCCGGTTTTACGGTGCTGTTACAGGGAGCGGCCGCACAGCATCAGGGCTGGGGCTGCCCAGCAAGGAGGGCACCCTGCGAGGAAGCGATCCCCAGATTGCTGCAGCAAACAAAGGCAGGAGGAGGAGGAGGGAGCGGCAGCAGCCGAGCGTGGCACCGCGACCGCGGGGGACGGAGGTGACGGTGCTCCAACCTCCGAAACAAATGGGCAGCGCCGGCCCGTTCCAGTCTGGTGCTTTGCAATAAAAACTCAATGATGGGCACAAGCTCACGAGCGCAGCAAATTGAGCCGCTCTCCATCAGAAGGATTTCATTTTTTTCGCTGCGTGCTGCCCTTGGTTGGTGGCTGTTGGAGCCATTAGCCCAGCAGCGGGCATGGATGGAGCAGGGCTGGCTGCACGCTGCAGAACCGTGCTCTGCAAAGGGATGGGAACACATTTCTCACCTCCTGGAGCAGCTGAGAGTGTGCATGGTGTTAGGTTATCAACACGTAGCTCGTGTGCTAGCAAGGAGTTGCTAGTTGTAAAGGTGGGCAGGGAGATGGATGGATAGGATAAAACTTCTCTTTAATAATAAAAATCTCCTTTGGTGCTGATGTTTTCCCAGCACTTGCACCTGCTTTGGTAGAGGGCAGTGAGATGAACCCCCCTGCTGCCTCCCCACCACCATTTGTCCCTCTTGGTCCTTATTTGGCTTTATGGAAGGCTCCTGATGGGCTGCTCTTGAGTTCTTCCACGTGCTTCCTTTTGTCCACGTAAAGGGGCTGCAGCCACGTGTGCACGTGTGTGTGTGTGTGTGCCAGGAGGAGGTGGGCATTGGCACAGCGTGCAGCAAATGGAGCTGTAATGGAGGGAAAACTGGACACAAGGAAACGTTTGGAAGTAGGGAGTCCTTTAAAAGAGGGGAGAAAAAAAGAGGGACGTGGGAAATATTGTTCAATTTCTGCCATTTCAAAGCTTTAAGCTGACCTGATTTCAAAGAATGCTTGTCTAATACTTTCCCTTTTTCTTCTTTTATTTAATAGGTAAGTGACATTTCGTTCTGCTCATCCTTAAGGCGAAGTTGGAGCATTTCTGTAACGTGGGGACGGGGCTGAGCGGCGGCGGTGGCACTGGGTGCTGGGAACAGGAGCACACAGGTAGGGCCACCAGCCCGGGGGACACATGGGGACAGCACACATCCCCCCACTGTGCCCAGTTTTGGGAAAAATCCTTGGAAGAGCCTCGGGATGTTGGTGGGTGGGAGCAGCACCGTGCTGGAAGCTGTAGGGATGCTGCATCTTCCATGTCCCAGCACTGTTTTGGGGGAGGGGAGGGGAAAGCACATGTGTGGGTGCTCCTTGCTTAGTGCTGGGCAGTGCTGTGTGTTTTGTTGGTGGTGTATGGGATGGAGGCACTGATGTTGGGGTGTATGGGATGGAGGCACTGATGTTGGGGTGTATGGGATGGAGGCACTGGTGTTGGGGTGTATGGGGTGGAGGCACTGGTGTTGGGATGTGTGGGATGGAGGCACTGGTGTTGGGATGTACGGGATGGAGGCACTGATACTGGGATGTATGGGATAGAGGCACTGGTGTTGGGATTTATGGGATGGAGGCACTGATACTGGGATGTATGGGGTGGAGGCACTGATGTTGGGATGTCTGGGATGATGGGGTGTCTGGTGGCTTGCTGATGTCTGCAGCCTGCTGCTTGGCCATTGCTTGTGGGGTGCAGCAGTGCTTTGGCATAGAGAAAAAACGTGATAGATGCAGAATGAGCCCTGTTAGCCCATGGAGGTGCTATCATGGCTCCTGGAGTGAGCACCGCAATGAAGCTGGAAATCTTTGTGCTGTCCTGCACAGCTCCCAGCCTTGCTCCTGCCTCATTGGGCTCCTTCCCAGCTGCTGGGTGCCACCTTCCCCCACAGACACTCTGGGGTCACTGGGAATCGAGGTGTATGGATGTCTGTGCAGGAATAGTTTTGCTGGCAGCTCCTGGCAGCGATGAGCTCATTCCTCAAGGCCCTTCCAGCTTTACCTTCTGCAAGTGTGCTGACTTTGTCCAAAAAGTTGGCCTGGCAGGGCAAATCTAAATTACAGCAGCAAATGCTCTGGGCAGCATCCAGGAATGGGCAGGGAAGAATTATTGTTTCCTGCCCCGTTCGCTCTGCAGCCAGATATCTTCATAACCACAGGGATGTGAGCAGGGCAGGGGACTGCCAGGCTGCAGGGCTTATCTGGGAGTGCAGCAAGAGAGAAAAGTGACTGTGAGCAACAGGGAAAATCCACCTAAACAAAGAGCAGCGCATCCTCTCCCTGCTGGCATCCTCACGGTGTGTGGATGAGCATGGAGCAGTGTTGTACCCATGTTGTTGGCAAAAAATTGAAAAATTTGAAAAAATGCCGTGTATAAAGCCCTAACATTTCTCCGCAGCTGATTTTGTTCTGCAAAGTTCCATTCCTGCAGTGGCAGCCCCTCTCCAAGCACATTGTTCTGCTGCTCTGGCACGGGGCAGTGCAGCAGGGATGGAGGTGTGGGGAGATTTGGGTTCCCCATGGTGTGGGGGAGAAGCACATTCCTGGGAACAGGTGGTGATTTTGTATTAGAAGTACAAATTGAACCTCGTTTTTTTTTTTTTTCTCAATAGCAAAGGTAAGGTTGGAGAAAAAGTATTTTGACATCCATTTTGCACTTTGGTTGTTTTTTTTCCCCCGCTCATATTTGCAGAATAGAATGGAAATTTGAAGGTAAATGGCAGAAACGCTTTGCTCCAAGCAGATCTGGTGGCTTTGACATATTGATTCGGGAAGGGGCAGGGAGGGGCGTGGGGGCTCCAAGGGCACTGTCCTGTGTGTCCCATGCAGTGACAGTGCTGCAGCACTGCCCTGGGGACCCGAGCTGGAGCGAAGCCCCCTGAGAGGAGCTGAGCCGAGAGGCACAGCAGCGTGTGTTTGAGGCAAATATTTGGACAATCTCAGGGCTGTGTTGAAATGAAGCTCAGCTGCTAATGGCCGATCCCATGGGGAGCGCAGCCCCTCCCGCCGGGCGCAGATTGGGGGGGTGCATCCGGATTGCATCGCACATGCAGAGCCCCGAGCTCTGGGCGCTCTGCTCGGACACAGCATGGGGAAAGCAGCAACAGAGCTTTGTGTTCCCTGAGTTGTGAGCTTGCACATCCCTTCCCTGGGATTTAGCATCAGAAAGTGCTTTGCAGAGCTGGGACAGGGCTGCAGGGAGTGGTGCTGGGTGGAGGATTTCTGGAGTGAGCTCCCTGCCATCGGTGCAGCTGTGGGCTGGGAGAGCCGTGCCGTGCAAAGCCCTTTGGCTGGCACCTGCAGCCCCACCAGCACACTGCACTGCACTGCACTGTGCTGTGCTGCACTGCGCTGCGCTGCATGGAGCGAGGAAGCCGCCCGGTGCAGATTGAAATCATTTTCCCTTTGATCTCGCTTGTCCTCCTGCCCCTCCCGTTCCCACCCTGTTTGATCTGCCTTGCGAAGCAAAGTGTTTACATCCCGCAATTATTGTAATTACCCGTAGAGAACCCAGCAAACCCTGCCAAAGCTGTGGAAATCAGAGGGCTTTAACCCTTTCAGTGTCGGGCAGTGCAGACTGCAGGTGGCTGTGCTGAGCATGCTCCTTGCTGCATTACATGTGTTAAATAATACCATGGCAGGTGTTAAATTCACATTTCCCAGGCTCAGGTTTTAGCATGTGTGTGTAGGAAATAAAGTCCCTTTTGCTCCTTCTTGTCCCCTATTCCCCTCCAGTGCTGGAAGCGGTTGCTCCGTGCCCAGATGCTGCAGAAATGCAAGAGGAATGGAAGGGTCTGACCCGTGCTCTGCAGGTGCTGCAGCCGGGAGCATCCCTGCATGCTGCTGGGTCAGCTGTGCTCCAGCCCAGCACCGTCAGTGCTTCCCCATGCAACAGGTCGTGGTGCCTCCCACCCCTGGTTCTGGACCAACACCGGTCCAGAAGAGAGAGAGAGGAATTAAATTAACGAACACAATTTCTCCCTGTCATTGAACTCTGACTAATGAGTCTATTTCTGGGTAATAAGAAGGAGCAGGAAGTGACAAGGCACTGTAATGAATTAGTGGCCCAGAACCTCGTTAGTCAGAATAATCTTTCCATGAAAGATAAACGATGCAAACATTAATTATGAAGCTGCTGCGGAAATGCATTTTGTTATTTGGCATCCCAAGACATCTCTGCAAGTTATTACTGGAGTGCGGTGCTTTAGGAAAAAGAAAGAAAGAGGATTATAAAAAGCAGCAGCGATGATATGCTGGGCTGCAGGCATGATCCCCTCTGCCAAGTGACGCAGGAGCTGGTGTGGGTGATTTCCTGGGGACACCCAGGTGTAGGGCGTTCCTCCTGCCTGCATCCCGCCCGCAGCCCCGAGGGTTCCCCATGTATGCAAACCTGTGAGCAATGCAAATTCAAAGAAGTGCACCCTGTGGGGGTTAAAAAACCAGTTGGGAGCAGTGGCTGGATTATGTCCCTTTGTCACTGGCTGCTGAGATGAGTGCTCTGTGTCCATAGCTTGGGCCTTGCTGCAGGAAGTGGCTTAGAAATGGGGCAGCTGCATCGCAGCGAGCCACCATCGTGCCTCAGTTTCCCCATAGGTAATGCTCCAGTATTACCCAGGCTGGGTTTTAACAGGGAGGAAGGAAGCAGGGCCACCTTAATCTGCATCTCGTTAGGGAATAGGGAAAATCCACCCCCACTCTGCTTTCCAGCTTCTGGCTGCTCCCACCTCCACCGTATTAGCGCAGCGCGTCCCAATTTTCTTCTTTGTTGTTTTTATTACGGATGCATTCAGGCGGCTGCTTGCAAATTTCAAAGCGGCAGCGCGTGGAGGTTGCTCTCTGCTCCGGCTCTGCCTTCCAGGTGCAATTACTTTGCAACACAACTTTATTTTTGCACAGTGCCTTTCCTAGCAAGCGGCCTGGGAGTGTGCTTCGTGGGGTCTGGGGAGAAAGCTAAAGGGGCCTGGGGGGATGGAAGGGAAACTTCTGTACCATCAGCTTTTAATTCTGCAGCTGTAGCAGTGGCACCTTGTAACCCAAATAACAGGGAGGGTGAGGTGGGTTTGGGACTCAGCCTCTCCCTGTTGCTGCTGCAGACACATCCTGGAGCACCTGAGGCTGTGCCATGGGTGGGCTTTATCCAAGCAGCAGAACAAGTCAGATCCTTGCCCAGATGCTTTTTGCAAATCCTGCTGAGTGTTTCCAGGATTATGTATGCGTTGCTTTGCAAATCTTTCTCTTTGCCTCCCTGGATCGGAGATCACTCTGCTAATGGGAGGTAATCCTGGTGCATCGCATTTCCAGGGGGCTGTGAGGATGCAGCATTTGCAATTGTAGGGTGCTCAGAACGCATCACAACGGGGCCAGCCGTGTGCTGGGGCCTTGCAAAGACTTCAGGCAATGCAAAAACTTCATAATGGTATCTGTGCTGCCTCGAGATCATGTCTCCAAACAGACCTGCACACTGCAGCTGTGTTGCTCTGCAATCTGCCTGGTTAAAGCAGCACAGACCGAGCAGCCTGTGCTGCTGCCGGGGCGTTTCTTTGTCTGGATGGGGTCCGTCGTGGTGGTTTAGGACATTTCTGTGCAGTGTGCCCACGTCCCTCTGCTGAATCGCTATGCAGAGCTGCAGCTCACGCTCGTAGCCTGCAGCAAGCAGAGAAAAGAGTGCTTTAACCTGCACATCCTGCCTGGGGCTATCAGCAAACGTGCTTGGCTTCACGTTGCAGAAGGTTAAGAGCAGCTGTTATGGCAGCTCTGCAGCCCCATATCCGAGCCCTTCTGAAATCCCAAGCCGGGATCCATTTTCTGCAAGGTGTTCTATGGCTCGGCTGGCACTGACAGCAGCAGCTGACAGCTGCCCAAATGGTGGGATGCTGCCCTGCCTGCACTCTGCCCTGGCACCTCCCTGCCCCGGAGAGCTTCAGGCGAGGGTGAAAAAGGATTAATGAGCCATCCCGGCTCGTTCTGCTGAGCCGCGGCAGCTCCCAATCACGGCGTTAAATTGTGTTACACTCCCGGTAATCACCGCCATCATCACCGCTATTGTCTCAAGGAGGGGAGAGAGAAAAGAAATAACCCAGCTCTCATCATCTTCAAATTTTATTATTGTTTTCCGACAACTGTTGGCGAGTGGTGCCGGTCCTTGAGTTAAGGGAAGGGAGAAACAAGAGAGAGAAGTAGCCCCGCTAAGGCACATCCCAGCGCTGCAGGACGCCGGTGCCCGGTAATTAAGCAACCCTGGAAGCCCCCCATGCACCGAGTTATTGTGCTTCTGCCTCAGGTGCTCTTCTGCATTCTGAAAGTGCACAGGAAGGGATCAAGCAGGATTGCCTCCGTTCTGCACGCACGGGCAGACCGGGCTCAGTGAGAGCAGCTGATGGGGAATGGAAGGAGACGCTTCCAAAAGCGGTGCTGCAAAACGCAGCGGAGCAGAGGGGATGGGAGGGACGTGGGGAGCCCCGTTCCCACCCTTTGGGGTTCATGTGGACATTGCATCATTAAATATCGAGGCCTCAAGAAATATCGAGGTTTCAGGAGATGTCAGGGTTTCGTTTGTACCAGATTTGGGGAAGCGGTTTTTGAAAACTGCATTTTGCAAAATATCTTTTGAAAGCCTCGTGGAGGTGTGACATCCCCGTCCCATGCTGTCCCCCCCGGGTTTCTGTCCCCCACGGCGTGGCTGATGCGCTCAGGGAGCACAGCCTCCGGCAGGTAATTGACTTGGGAAGCGCTTGGTAGGAGATCAGGGAAGAAAACAAATGAAAAGATGTTATTTTTACAACGTTGGTACTCCTGACCTCCTTGGAAATAAATACCCAGGCAGCAGCCGGTAGAAACACGGCGTGGCGAGGCAGTGCTGGCCTCGCATGGCTCCGCAGGGTACTGCAGGGCTCTGGGTGCTCCGGGGTTGTGCCCAGGCAGCGGGGCAGCAGTCCTATTTTTCCCCGTTTTCATCCCAAATTGCATCTCGAGACAGAAGCATCCCTCAGTGGGAGATGCTCTTGGTGCTGCCCCGTGGTGATGCAGCTCAGGGGGCTTTTGGAGCCCCTGGGTGGGGGGGGCAATGGGGCCTTGCAGCCCCTCACACTCTGCAGAATTTGGACCCCAAAAGCTCAAAGCTTTGCCTGCATGGACCCATCCCTGCAGATGGGTGCTGGGGGGTGATGCTGGCACCCCCCCCTCCCACTCCCACCCCTCTGCCACAGCCCCCAGGGGTGCAGGGCACCTTGGTTCTGCCTCCTCGCCAGGTCCCTCTCTGCCATCTGTGCCAGGGTCGTTAAAGGTGTGAATTAGTGCTTGTCGTGCAGTGCTACTTAAAGGTAATGAAGTTTACTTGGCTGGGTAAATTACCAGCTCTCTTTAAATGGCCCTTTTTTCCCTTCATTGCTATGCAGATGTATGCTAATGCGATGGTCTCCAAACACAACTTTGATGACCTTCTAATTTTTATTTATTTATTTACTTGACGAAGCAGTTTCGCCTGCAAGTGTAATTTAATTAGCGGCCCCATTTCAGAGGCTTTCCTGATAGCCAGCCCAGGGGCAGGGGAGGGGAGAGGGGCTGCTATAGAGAACATGGAGGGGTCCTGAGTGGGGTCCAGCACCACCCTAAGGTGGTGATTGTGCACCTTTGGGGTTTATCAGAGTGTTGCATTGGTTTGGACAAACCTGGGGTTGTGCAAAAGGAAGGCACTGTGTGCAAGTTTAATAAGGGGAAATTTGGACTAGGATGTGCTTGGCACTGCAGGGAGCATCTCCTGAGGGTACACAGCACAGGGAGCATCTCCTGCAGGAACAGAGCACAGACAGCCTTTGCTATGCTGCTGGGTGGCTGTGGTGAATTTGTTATCTGGGATTGCAGAGCAGTGTGAGGACAGGCCCTGGGGACAGGGACAGCAGCTGAGCAGTGTCACCTCCTGCTGCAGCGTGCCGGCCTCCTGCAATGAATCACAGCCCAGCAGCATCGCCTCCGACACCGCCACCGAGAGATCTGGAGTTTCTCCCCTGCAAGGAGACGTGTGGCACAGCAGTAATCGGGCTGGTGTGGGGATGCAGGTGCTCGGACACCGAGTGCCTGTGGATTTGGGGTTTGCACCCCCCCATCCTGCATCTCCTTGGGCTCAGCCCCACACTGCTTTGCCCCTTTGCATTCCTCCTCGGCAGGCAGCGTGCCCTGCAGCGCCCAGGCTCGGCGGCTCCAGCTGCTGCTGTTTAGGTTTAAGTGTTTGTATTTGTTTATCACAAAGACACCCCTGAGGTTTCCCCACTCATCCATAAGCAGGGCAAGGAAACCCTTGAAAGGTGTTTATCAGCAAAATGTGCCTGGATTTGTGCTCTGTGTGATGCTGGGACTCCCTCGCAGGACCTGGTCCCTTGTCCTGATGTTCTGGGTGCCCTCAGAGCAGGACTGGCTGCCCCCAGCACTGCTATCAGCGTGAGATGCTCACCCTGCAGATGTCCTGGCATAGGGACAATAGTGGCAGTACTCACCAGGGATCCTTGGGAAGGGCCAGGAAGAGCCCTGGGGGGGTATTTCCTGCTCGTGCAGCAGTCAGAGCTGCTTCACTCCTGGCTGCCAGCAGCAGGAGCTGCTGATGCCCATGGCAGTGGGGTGGAGATGGGACGTATCACCGCTGTCCCGTGTCACCGCTGTCCTGTGTCCATGTAGCCTGGGGCCACGAGGTCAGCCCAGCAGCACCTCCCTGAACCTGGTAGCTTGGGTGCTGCAAAGTGGCTGAGCAGCCCAAGCACAGCACCCAGCAGGGAGTGCAGGCAGCCCCAGGCCCTTCATCCAGAGGCACGAAGCCATCCCAGTGACCACAGCCATCTCAGTGCCTGTGTGCTCCGCTCCAGAGCGGGGCTGCTGGCAGCAGGGAGGCAGTTCAAACTTTTATTGGCGCGTTCATGTCCTCTGATTGACTGATAAACTGGCTCCTCGTTATGTTTTTGTGTTTTACTCGGCTTTTTAATTAGCCTAAGGGCCTCATTAGCGGCAGCAGCAGCGATGACTCTGATCAGCATTGCCTGGCATCCAACCTGCATCGTGCCACCAGGGCTGGGCGCTGCCTGTGATAGGGCTCAGCCCCTGCACGGAGCTGCTGGGCCCCCCCTGGCACCTCCCTGTCCCCTGATGCTGCCCAGCACTTCTGCACCCCATGCTTTGCCCTGCAAGTGCCACCAGTGCCACCCTCATGCTGAGCCCCTTCCTTCTTCCCTGTGGGAGTGGTGAGGGTCCCTGTGCCAGGGCTGAGTGCTGTGGGGCCATTTGCCATGTGTCACCATCCCAGGGCATGGGGACTCTGATGGAGCACCCAGCTTTGCCTGGTAGCAGCTCCAGGAGGCAGTGCTCCGGCAGCCAGCTGGTGCCCCTTGTTCTGCCTGTGCCATCAGGCGGCCAATTAGTGAGAAATTAATATCGTGATTAGCAAATATTATGATTTTCTATCTGAATCTGTAATAAGCTGATTATTCACTGTGGATGCTTCTGCCTTTTCTCTCTGCTGCTGGTGGAGGAGCAGCAGCAGCGTCACTGCCTGGATGTGGCCCCATCCTCCCACCTGGGGTGCCCCATCCCTGCATCCCCACCTTCCTGCAGGGAACTTGCTGCCCTCTGGGAGCACCCAGGAGGCAGCAGATCCTCACAGCCCTGGTGCCCCATGTAGAATCATCCCTGCTGCTGCAGGCTTTGGGGCCAGCTGCTGGGATGCCTCCCTGCCATCCCGCTGCAGGGGTTTGGGGATGCTCCCCATCCTCACTTTGCTGTGGGCAGTGCTGGGGGAAGCAGGCAGCACTCGCTGCAGGAGCGTGCAGATCTGCAGCTTGTCAGCAGATGGCAATGCCCTCCTGCAGCACTGCAGAGCAGCCCTGGTGGCACTTGGGGGACTTTTGCTCTCCTCCCTCCCCAGGCAGCCCCCGGGCATCCCACAGGGCTGAGCTCTGCTCCAGCATTTCTGGCTTCCGCAGTTTGTGCTGCAGCTCTGTGTGGGGCTGGTTTTCCTGCTTTGCTTTTGGAGCTCTGCTGTGCTCCTTCCTGGAGGTGGCTGCAGGAATGGCTAGCTCTGTTTGTCCGTAGTGATGACAATGCTCTGTGATTTCAGTGTTAGCAAGTGGCCAGGCATGCAGGTGGAAATCAGTCTGTGCTGCTGGGAGCTGCTTCCCTCTGCACTTGTTGGGGAGGAAAACACATCCCAGGCCTTACAGACAGCGTCCTGGATTCAGGCATTTCAGCCTTTAGGAGGACATTGGCAAACTTTCATCCCTTAAGGTTCCCAGCATGCTGATGAGGTATGAAAATAGATAATTTTCTCTGCCTTTTTGTGAAAGGAGATGTTTTCCTTCCTCCTGCGCTTTGCTGGCCGGGGAAGCTGAGGCACTCGCAGGGGTCTCTCAGGGCCTTGGGAAGGAGCAGTGTCTGCAGGGTCAGGGCACAGCGTTGCTCCCCGTACCGCTCTGTGCCTGGTCAGTGCCATCTGGGTCCATTCACTGCTGGTGTGTGCCCACAAACAAAAAATGCTCCTTGGAAATGCTCCAAATGTGGGCGTTTATGGCTCATGTGAAGTGCTCATGTGCTCGTAAGGAGCACGGGGTGCGGGTCTGCACCATGCTGGGGTCTGCCTGGGCCAGGCAGCATTCTGTCCCTGCTCTGTGCAGGTGCTCGCCCCCATTTCGGGCTGTTCCTCGGTGCTGGGTGTATGCCTGTGGCTTTTCGGGGCAGAGCTGAGCGCTAGGTGGCGAAAACGAGCTGCAGAGCAGCCCCAGCCCTCACCCCATGGTCCGTGCTGCAGACTTGGAGGGGAAGGGGAAAAAAAAAAGGAGATAAGTTGGGGAAACAGGATTTCAATGAGCCAGGCTGTGGTGCGGAGCTGCATCACTTCCCCGACCTCCAGCATCCTCCCTGCAGAGCCTGGCCCGAAGCAGCTGCTCCCCAGAGCCCAGCATTGCTCTGCAAGCACCGCACCCTCCCTGCCCCGTGCACAGCAGCATCCTCACAGAGGTGTCCAGGTGCTGCCAGCTCCTCTCCTCCCGGCTCCCGTTGGCCACCACTTGCTTGCTTTGCTGCCCGATGATGCCGAGCTGAAGTCACTTGTTATTCAAGCAGCTCCACCACACGTGTGTGTTCACGACCTGTGCCTGAGGCACAGTCCCTGCTGCAGGGAGCTGGCTGGGGCTCTCGCAGCTGCTTTTCCTCCCGCTGCCAAGTCTGGAAGGAGTTTGCTGCATGCTGAAGCGTGGCTATCCAGCAGGGAGCAGAGGAGGCCGTGGGGATGGCTGCTTGTCTGTCTGCATGTGCAGGCATCCTTCTTTGCAGTGTTTTCCTGTTGCCCTTAGCCCCAATGCTCCCTCCCACCCAGGGACCATAGGAGGAAGGGGTGAGGTTGTTGCATGCCTGGAGCAGGGGCCTTTTTTGGGGGAGCTCAGGAGAGCTGGCATCTCCAGAGCAAGAAGTGGGGCGAGGTTTAGGGGGAAAGAAATGGGAGCGGGTGCCCTGGGACACATCCAGGTGGGGAACGGGATGAGAGAGGAGCTGTGTGCATCCTCTTTTTGGAGCATGCATTGATGCAGAGAACGTGTGTTCTGCTCCAGAGCAAATGCATCCTCACTTTGGAGTGTGCACTCATGGAGAGAATATTTGTGCTGCGGACTAATCCAGAGAATGTATGTTCTGCTGTGCCATGATCTGGAATTTAGAGCTGAGAATTTCAACTTTCTTCAACTTTACATATTTTTTTTTAATTAAAAAAATCTGCTGGTTTTAGGGAAAATGTTGAAGGTCTGGATGTCCATCACCCTGAAGGCTCAGCAGTCTGTGAGTGCATTGCAGCCCATCCCATGGCAGAGCAGGGCAGGAGCAATGCAGAGTGGCCAAGTGCACGCAGGCAGCCCGAGGGGGACATGGGGCCTCTTATCCAGGCAGAGTCAGGGACACCAGCTCTGTAATCACCAGCAAAAAGGAGATTAAGAGGGGGCTTCGCTGAGGGCTTACACATTGCTGGAGGGAGTTGAGCGGATTGATGCCACGAGACTCTTTGAGCTAGTGTCAGATTAGAGGAACAAGTGGGCATCAGTTTAAGCCAGGATGCTGCAAAGCAGGACACTGAAGGAATTTGGGTGAATAGACATCTATTTTAAATATTTTCCTACGTGCTGATGAGTTAATCTCTGTCATTGACTACCCAAGGCAGCAGTCGGAGTAATCAGTGCAAATGACTTCAGAATGAAGCCAAGCTGGTAATTAGGGGTAACGAATGTCACGTCAGGGAAGCGGAGCTTTGGCTCAACAGTGGTGGAACTCTGCAGAGGTTGGTACCTGTGTGTACCCAGGGGTGTGATGGAGCTGGGAGCTGATGGTGCAGAGGGTTTTGGTGTTACCAGCTCTGCATGGCTGCTGTCTCAGAGCTAATGCTCTCAAAATGCCTTTTATTTTGGGTTGATTTAAGGGTGTTAAGGTACTTTTACTTGGAGAGGAAGCACAAAGCTGACAATAAACCAAAGAATAGCTGAGCAAGGCACCAAAACACAAAGATGGCTTTTTGCTTGCCATCAGTATGCTTCAGAGTTAACATCCTTTGGTGTGAATGGGCGATAAGGCATCCCACACATCCACAGCGCTCAGCAGTGAATCTCTGCAGGCTGTGCTGTGGTACAGAGCAAGTGCTGCCTTTCTGGAGGGATGGGCTGCTTTTGCATGTTTGTGAAGTGCACAGCAGGGCCCTGATTTCAGCCGTTATCTTTGGGGCTCGCAGGAACAATGACAACATCTGAAAGCTTGGAGGTTTGTAATGACGATTTTTTACAAAGTCTTTTCCATTTGTGTTTGAATTTTTTACTTTTATTTTTTGAACTTGCTCTGTGAATAAAATAAACTCAGGTAAAAAAAAAAAATAATAATAATAACAGCCAGACCCCCGCCAAGTGTCACCTTCACAGTGACGCAGAGCGTGGCACTGACAGCGTCGCCTGTCGGGGTGACACGCTGGCAGATGGCAACCTCCGCTGGGACAGAGCAAATGAGCAAGCAGAAATCCTGCAAAGGAGCAACCCGAGCCCCAACACACCCAGTGCTGGGGGCGAGGGCTGTGTCTGCTGGGAGGGATGCTGGGACGGATGCTGGGATGGATGCCCTGCATCCCAGCGAGTGTTTGCTCTATGCTGAGCCCATCCACATCCCCAGCACAGACAGTGCTGGAAGGAGCCTGACAGTGTTTTTTCTCCTTTTTCTTTCCCTTCTTTCATTTTTTTCTGCTGTGACTCCAGCAGACATCTGTCTAATGAATGGGAAGGCATTTATACTGGCCAAAGTGAAATGTATGAGGCTGATCGCCTTCATCTTATTACCGCTAATGGGAGCCCGCGTAGATAAATCCTCATGGATCCTGATGGAAACTTACCTTTAAATATCTCGCGTTCTGGGTGAAATATGGTAATGCCGAGTCCAGGGGAAGGGTGAGGCACTGCCTGCTGCAAACCATGGGGCTTCATTTGGGGCTTTTAGAAGGGTTCCAAGCAAGTGATGGAGGAGGAGGTGACATCTGGGGTCTTTGTTTTGGGAGGTGGGCTTCAGTGTTTGGTTGCACCATGGCTTGGGGCTGCCCTGTGCCCGTGGTGCTGCTGTCCCTGCTGGGGGAAATATAAATAAATGCTGCTAAGGCCTGAGCTCACTGGGTAATTAAATAGCTGGTGGTTGTTAAGCATGTGCCTAAGACTAGGGCTTCATAAGACCTATAGATAGGTACTGTGCATTTGTACGTGTGTACCCAGCTGTAGGTGGCAAACCTCAGCCCAGGTGCACTTTAAATAATCGATTTTCAGTTATTAAACACGGAGCAGCTCTCCAGTTAGACTCCAATGAACGGCCTGGCTGGGAGCTGAGCCTGGGTTTAAGGTATTCAGGGGTTGGTGGGCTCGCCCAGCGTGCTCTGGAATCTTCACATCGCTTCTCTTCCCCCAGCCCCGTGTTCCTGCACGCCTTGCAGGGCTGCCAGATACTAAAACCCTTAAAAACCAGGCAAAAAAACCTTTGCGTGATACAAACCAGAGTGTAGCATGGCACCCTGTGGCCATGCAGCACTGAGCCCATCCCCATGGCACTGGGTCCCCTCACTCCCTGCTCGGGCACTGCATGGTGCTGGGGGAATAGCAGAGCAAAGCATTGCCGTGCAGCTCCCTGTTGGCTCTGTAAGTACCATTGGAGGTCGATGTTTTTAAAAGTTTTGGGCTGGCTTCTCTCCCTCTGCTGACAATGTGTGTTGTGCTGGGAGCATCCCCCCTGCATGGTGCAGGATGATCTGAGTATCCCTAGGGCCATGCACCCCAGTTGGAGCAGGGGAAGGGGTCCATGGGGTGGAGAACATGCACAGGGTGTGCGTGTTGGTGTGGAGTTATTGCACCTCTGAGCATCACCTTCCTGTGCTCTGTCTCCATTTATGGGTACTTCACACTGGGGATGCTCAGTTCTTTTTATTTTCCTCTCTGAGCAATGGAATGGCTCTGATGTTCTGGCTCTGCCCTTCCAGATGGTTTTGGGGGCTGGCAAACGTGTCCCCATGGAGCATGGCTCCTCTGCAGCAGTGCCCTTCAGCAGCCCCTGACCCTAACCCTAACCCTAACCCTAACCCTAACCCTAACCCTGGGCCTTTGCTGCTCCCAGCGACAGTGACGGGTTCAGCATTCCTCTGGGAAAAACAAG
>WBMW01002477.1:0-52098 GCA_013396635.1 Penelope pileata | reverse complement strand
AAAAAAAACAAAAAAAAAAAAAAAAAAAAAAAAAAGGCATAAAACCACCTTAACTGCTGCTGTTTATCCCTCTTATTTTCGGTTCATTTTATGCAGCTTCAACACTGCTGACACTCGCCCAGCTCCATTAATGGAAAATAAAGGTCACGGCTGGAGGCGCCGAGCGGTGCCTTCCCGCCGTGTGTGTGCACGCTGCCATCTTTCCAATTTCCTTTCTGATCCAGCGCAAGAGACCCAGGCAGGATTGCTCCCAGGGAGGCCAGCACTGGGCAGGATGGGTGCTGGCAGCTGTGTCCCTGCAATGAGCAGCGCAGCCGTGCCTGGGAGCCACTCCTCCTGCAGGGATTGCAGTGATGCTGGGCAAGCTGCTGCCCCAAAGCCTCGTTTTCTCTGAATCACTGCAATAACACTACCAACCCTCTCCTTAAGGGAGATGTGGTGATGTTAAGGAAGTCGCTGTGTGCCCACTGTGGGCACTGATGGGGTGAGGTGTGCTCATCCACCGGGAGATCTCCAGGAGCAAAGAGCTGTGCTCAGGTTGGACCCCATCCCTTTATGCTTTGCTGCTGTTCCTTTATTTACATTATTTACTTATTTGCATCCTTTTCGCAGCACGTAACGGAATCCCATGTCCTTTGGGATTTGTCCTTTCTGCAATTGCATTCATAGAATATCATAGAATCATTGAGGTTGGAAAGGACCTCTAGGATCATCTAGTCCATTCCTATTGCCTTGCTCCATTTTTCCCCAGAAATTTGCCCTGAGCTTGTTGCACGTCCTCTGCCTCCTGCAGCATGCTGCTTCGTTGCCCTTAACGCATACACGTGGCCAAAGAGCAGACCCAAAATAATGACAAGTTGGTGGCAGGAGCCAGAGCATGGCAGCCTGTGGCAAAGCAGCAGCTTTGGAGCTGGGCTTCCCCTCCAGCCTGCTGCCAGGGCCCTGGCCAGGAGCATCACCGTGCCGGGTGGATGCTCTGCATCCCTGAGCCCCATTTTTGTATCCTCAGCCCTGCTGGGATCTTTTCTTCCCTTGCTGCTAGAGAGAGGGTTTTCTCTGGCTGCATTCACATGATGAAGGATTTTTCCTCCCTCTGCTTTATCCTGATGCCTTGTTAACAGGATCAGCTCCATAAGCAGATGCACTGCACCAGCGCACAGCCCACCAGAGGTGGAAAGGCCCTGCAGATTGAAGTGGTTTTTGTGATCTCCAGAGCAGCTGTGTTTTACATTCTGGCCTTGTTTTGCTGATCCTGTTAACACAGAACCCCATGGCTGTGTGTTAATAGGATCTTGTCTTGTTTTTGGGGTGCAGCTGCTGGTTTGACTTTGTCACGGCTCCCGCAGTGCCCCGGGTGCATTTGCTGCTCCTCTTGGTGCATCTCCATCCCTGCCGACAGCCCGGTTCTGTGCAGCAGCTTTGGGGGCAGCGGGTGCTGGCGATGGGGTCAGGGGATGTGTGGGCACAGCTTTTCCTCCCCATCCTCCTCCTCGTCCCAGCCAGCCCTGCTTATCAGATGGGTCTCACTTTTCTGTTCCATCTCATTTGCCACTCCATCAGCTGTAGTCAGCAGAGCGACGTATCAGAGCTCCCTGCCTGCCAGTAGCCCTGTGCTCCTTGGCGAGGAGTGGGGTCAGTCTGTTTCAGGGCAGAGACTTCTCAGTGGCAGCCCCATCCCATCTCCTACCCCTGGTCCAGCATGGACCGTGCGTTTCCTGCAGATGCAGAGCCCCAGCAGCACACCAGGTCTGTGCACATGCATTGGGATAGCAGGGCCATTCTGCAGCCAGAGAGATGCTGAGCCCCTGCTCACCCCTCTCTGTACCCTGTCCCAAGCCACGTGTCCCTGCTGCTGGCTTGGCTGTGGACAGACTTTGATTTTTTCTCTGTGTTTTGTATGTCCTGTAAATGATGGGCGTTACATTTTGAGGCCATTTAAACAGCAAACGTCAAACCTAACAGGTGGAAATGCACTTCTTTGGGCAAGGAAATCCAGCCCAGCCCTCCTGCCAGCAGCACCCGGTGTCAGCCCATTGCCATAGGGCTGGGGTGCAGCCCCTGGGCCCCTCTCCAACCAAATGGGGGAAAAACAATGTGTGGAGCTGCTGGCAGAGGAGAGGGTAAAGGAGGTGAGGATTTAAGAGCCTTGACTCTTCCCGTCGCTCACTGGGGCTGTGACTTGTGATAATGCCCCTAGGCACCGACTGTAATGCACGTAATAAATTAAAACCAAAAATGTGATTACTTTGTCGCTAGGAAGACAAATGCATGTGCCTAGGGAGTAACAAAGCATGTTTGATTTGTTGTTGTTTTTACTATGTTTACTATTATTATAACTTATTCCAAATTATTCCGGGCTGAAATGGAGAGGAGGCGGCGGCTTACAAAGCTCCTTGGAAAAGGGGGGTTGGGGAAGGGACCTCAAGGAGGGAAATCCTATAAGAGGCAAATCCTATAAGAGGCAAATCCTGTGAAGCTGGAATCGGTTGATCTGAATGGTGGAACTGGTGGGGTCTGAGTGGCAACCAGAGGACGATCTGCTCTGATTTTCTCCCCTGTAGGAGCAGAAATCTCCGAAGAAAGCTCTATCTCTCGTCATTCCTGAGTAGGGAAAAGAGCAGCGGAGCTTCTAATACCCAGCTCTGCAGGAGGCTCTAATGCTAAAGAGCTTAGAGGGAGCTCTCATGACTTTGAGAAGAGTAAAAGCCTCCCTTGTCCCCTAAGCGGTGTCCGGCTCAGTGAGCCAACGCGCTCTGATAACATGGCAGATGGGTATTTCTAGCATTTGTTTTGATGATGAAAGCATACATTGTGCTCAAAGATGCCCCCAGGACACATTGTTCTCTGGATAAAGCGATGAAAATTAAAACTGAGTTTCCTAGGTCAAAAGGACGCTCGTTAAAGCGTTCAGGCCTAAGAGGGAAAAAGGAGAAAAAAAAAGAGGAAAAAAGGAAATAAAACCCAACAAAACCCAACAAAGCCCAACAAAACCCAGTGTTTTTCTTGAAGAAAAGTGCCTCTGGGGGTGGGGATGTGCGATGTGCTCTTTGGAGAGGTGTCATTCCGAGTGCCTTCATTCCGAGCCACTTGGGTGGGAGCGATGCTTGGAAGGGAAAAGTGCCCTTGGGTTTCTCTTGGAGCCCCGTTTTTGGGACAGCGTGGGCAGAATGCATCGCCTCTTCGTGCCCCATTGAGGTGGGGCTGAGGTTTGCCTGTCCCAGTGGAGGGGCACCACCAAGCGATTTGGTCCCATTATTGAGGGCATTTAGGAGATCAAATAGGAAGGAACCCCATTGGATCTCTATGGATCCCTTCCAGCTTGGAATATTCCATGGTTCTTTGAGTCTGTGATTCTCTGAAAAGCTCTGTTTGGGAAACAAGAAAATAGGGAAGCAAGGAAATGCATCCCCCCTCCCTCCCAACAGCCCTGAACCACCGGTCCCAATGCCTCTTTTGCCATGTGTCTATTTTTGTGCGATAGGAGCTGCGTCGTATCGCTCTGACTGCTCTCCCCCTGATTTGCTGTTTGATTTGCTCTCCGGAGATCAGCCAAGACATCAGCATCAAACGTCAGTTTAGTTCTCCCCTCTAGATCAAGGGAGGAGATTAATAGATGGGAGCGTGCCTTGAGTGGGTACGTGTGTGTGAGCGCGTTCTGCTTGCCATCACATTTAGACTGTGCCCCAGTGCTGAGCACAAACTTCCTCCTGTCTCCCTCTAAAAACCCATCAGAAATATTAATCCCCTCATCGGCAAGAAACACCCTGGAGCCATGGGGTTTTTCATCCTTTTCTCCATCCTCCACCAATCCTGTTTATTTTCTGCCATTAAACGCTTTCCTTTTGATCTGGAAATTAATTTCCAGACAATACCAGGGATGCAGATGTGTGTGTGTGTGTGCTCCTGTCTGGGGACACCTGGTGGGGACACCTGGAGGGGCTGCTGCTGGAGCCATGGACCGCAGTGGGTACCACCACCATCAGTGTCCATGGGATGAGGCTGTTCTTCGGAAACGTGAATGTTTGTGGGGGTGTATATGAACATACATCTATACATTTATGTACTTATATACATATTTTATATACATTATACACATATATGCACACATAGACACGTGCATATATCTATATATACACAGACACATGCATGCATATCCATATATACACATATACTTGTATTTCTATACATATATACACATATACATATATTTCTTTGCATATATACATACTTTTCTATATATATAAACACACATATATACATTTATGTTATTTTTCCCCATTCCATGCAAGCTTTTCCCTTGCAGGGAGTGGTCTTTGCTTTCTCAGAGCAGTATTTCCGTGCACAGAGCCCACTCACACCACTTCCCCATCCCATCTGCTTTTCCCAGCTGGCGAGGAGTCGTGTTGTAATCCCAAATTTCCTTTTGGCTTCGAAGTAAACCTCTGTTCACTGTGGCTGAGTGCAGGAACTCAAAAATGCAGGGCTTAAAAACTAGGATAAACGGTAAAAAATAGTTTAAAAAAGAAAAGTGTCGTTTTTTAAGATCCAAATTTTTAAAGAAACATTTTGGAGATTGAGTTCCTGGTTTCCATCCTGGCTGACCGTGCCTCAGTTTCTCTGCCTGCCTCTCCCATGCTGGGGAACGGCGTGGGGATGGGAGATGAATATAATGCAAGCCCTAAAAGGTGCTTAAAAAATCCTTTCCACTTCACTTTAAAGTGGATTTATTTGTAATTCACTCTCCATGTATGTACTATTAAGGATTTGGGCTCTCAGAGGTGGTTTTTTTTTTAGACGTATCACTTTTTTTAAAGGGAGCACACGAGGAGAAAAGCACTTAGGTTCACCTTTAAGGATTTATTATTGTTTCTCCAGAGCAGGTATTTACCGGGGGTATTTCTCTGAGGAAATGACTGCAGATTATAAAAAATAAAATAAAATAAAATAAAAAAAAACCTCTCTCCTGAAGGCAGTAACCTTGCAGAGTGATGGATCGTCTGGCTGAAAGTGGAGGGATGGAGAAATGGAGGAGGAGAGGAAGAAATGTAGATACCGTAGTGTACTCCAGGGGGTCGGGAAAGGGATATGAATTATTAAGTAAAATTAATAATTGAAATAATTAACAGCTGCGAGAGATTTTTGTCCATTCTCCACATAATAGGGTAGTAATGTTTAGTATCAAGCCGTAGTAACCACTAGTAATTTGATGTTAATTAATTCGTTGGCTCAGCATTCCAAGCTTTTATGAGTATTTTCTTTCCTTATAAATATATTAATAAGTTTAAGTAATTCTACAAAGTAATTTCAAAAATATAAAAAAAAAAAAGAAAAGAAAAAGAAAGAAGTGCTAGCAAATGGCAAGTCATTTATTTTTGATCAGTAATTAAAATGGCTTTTTCCCCCATGAACGTACATCAGAGGAAAATGGCTTTGTTCCATGGAGCTTCTCATTTTCATTCTTCTTCCTCTGATACGAATCGATAACGTTTGCTGTTTGGGGGCTGCAATTTCCATCGTGGGCCTTTGGGGTTTGTTGTAGGATCTCCTTAACGCTGGGGGTTTTCCATTGCTTGGGCCCAAAGCTTGGAGCGCTTTGGGCAATGGGAGAGGGGTTGGATGGAGACCTTCAAATGATGCAGCGTGGTGATGATGGCGTGGAGGTGATGGTGGGTGGGAGATGACCATGGTCTGGGGGAGCTGAACCCTCCAAAAGCCTCCCAGGAGCTCAGTCCATCTCCCTGCAGTGCAGAGGCAGACGAGTATATAAGCAATAGGGGTAACGTTGGGTTTATGGTAAAAAAAAATAAAGTATCGGGTTGCAAATGGATGTGGGGATGCCCATGGGGTTTTTGAGTGTGCAGATGGCTGGGAGGGCTCTGCTGAGGAGGAGGAAGAGAGGGAGAACCCTGCATGTCCCCATGTGGAGCAGGACCCAGAGGTCCCACCCAACCTCAACCACCCCATGGTTTCATGATCCGACGGCCTTACAGCAAGGTAACTGCCACGTGGCTGATCTGGTCGCCTTGTTCTGTGCCCAGGTGCTGGCTCAGGAAAGGAGGGCTCTGGACCAAGGGAGCCCTCCTGGGGATGGAGCTGAGAGCAGTGGCAGCGGCTGTGCTGCTTCGGCTCCAGTCGGGCGGGATGCTCTGCATCTGGGGACATGGATGGGAAATGGCACTGCGCTCCTCGGGGAGCATCAGCATCTCGTCTGCAGGCTGCAGTGGCTGGGTCTCCCATGCAGAGCTCAGCACTGAATAGCAGAGCAGGGAGGGGAATAATTCCCACCCATCTGCAGGTGGGGGAGAGGGGCTGGCGGGCACTGTGGGTGCCCTGGTGTTGTACCCGGGGTACCACACAGCGAACTGCAGGGATGGAGAGGGGGCAGCAGCAGATGGGCAGTGCTTCCTTCTTGAGGGATGCACCAGCCCTGCTCCTGCACTTGGAAGCATTAAGGGTGAAGTTAATCTAATGGGGCTCAGCAGCACTCGTGCACATTGCCCCACTCAGGGGCTCGCCCCATATTTAATTTTTTTTCCTGGCTGCGTTAGTGACTCCATAAGCACCACGGAGTTTTTGTGTATTTTTTTTTTCTCCTTCCTGCTAGATGAAGTGGGTTTAGTTTTTATTGAATCAGTTTCCTCTGAGGATAGAGGTTGCGAGTGGATAAAACCTCTTTCAATCCCATAAAAATGCCGTCAGGGGATTCACTTAAATTTATTTAATCCTGTGCACTTTATCGCGGTCACTTCATCACGGCAGGTAAGTGGATGCTAATGGATCCCTTTTCTTTATGGCCCGCAGCCTCCTGGAATTAGATCCCCCAGCTGCAAATCTCTCGCTTGTGGTTGGCATTTTATCTTCCGTTCTTTTATTTGATGAGCAGAGGGGGCGGGAGGCAGGGAGCCCGTCGCAGGGCTGAACACCACCAGAACTCACTGCTCTCAGCTGCTCCGACCTTCTGGGCAGCACCAGCCCGGGGAGGAGATGCTCTGAGGATGGCAGAATGCGGAGTTCTTCCTCCTGGCTGCAGATTTGGGGTCGGTTGCCACGTCGCAGTGCTCTGCTCTTGCACTGAGTCAGAGCTGATGTGGATGTGCTGCTTCGCAGCACTCCGCATCCGACAGACCCCTGTCGTTGGAACATTGAACTCCATTGTCGCTCAACGCTTTGCTTCCATAAAGTCGAAGTGTTTGGATGCTTTCAGGTGAAGGTTGCTGCACGCCTGCTCCATTAGTGTTTTTAAAACCAGGAGGGTTTTTTTTCCTTTGGTGTCACCATTCTGCTTCTTTCCGTGACCTGCTGTAGTGTTGTTTCAACTGCTGAAGCTGAAGTGCTCTCTCTGTGCGACCTCTGAACCGCGGAGCGTGTTGGGCTCAAGGCTGCGGGATGCTGCACGCTGCATCCACGTGGTCCAGGCTCCGTTTGGGTTAAAAAACCGTGATTGAGGGACAGGCAGCTGCGTGGGCTGCTCCTCCTGCTGTGCTTGACAATAGAAAAATACACCTGCCCAGAGTTAGAGATGTGGCTGCAATGATGCAGAGGTTGGGGGGGAATTCAGACTGCCCGGGGCTTGGAGAGCTGATGGTGTTCTGCACTGAGCATCCCCACCTGGCTCTGGGGCAGCAGGAGGGACATCTGCCCTTTGCACATCGCTCCTGGAGCACCAAAAGGCAGAATTTGGCAGCAGAGGGACTTGTTGCGAGCTCCTACCTCGAGGAAAGAGCAGAGACGTGAAAAAATCAGGCTTGGGGTTTTCCTAGTGCTTAGCACAAGGCTGCTTATGTGGAGTCTAGGAGAGCTTGGGTTTGTTTGGTGTTTGCATCCTGCACCGAGGAGGGCTTGGGGCTGAGCATGGCACACCTGGGGTTCAGCATCTCACACCTGGGGCTCAGCATTGCCCATATGGGGCTCAGCATCTCATACCTGGGGTTCAGAATCTCGCACCTGAGGCTCAGCATTGCACAGCTGGGTCTCAGCATCGCATACCTGGGGTCCTTCTGCTGAGGCACATGCACCCATTGTGTCATGGCTGGATTGAAACTCTCATTTCACAGTAACTTCCCCACTGGAAATGGTTCCCGTCCTCCCCAGAATAGAACAGTTTCCTTTAAGCACGTTGCCCTCTTCCAGTCCCAGGCAGTGAAATCAATCCTGACAACAGAATACTCTGCAATAGGGAAAGAAGCACAGCCCGGTGTGGGGGAGGTGAACCTAGCAAGGCTTCGGTGACGTGGGAGGAGCGCAGTGCAGTGATGCCCAAAGGGATTTACTGCCCGGGGGCCGGGATCCCAGCACTCCCCCTGGCCTCACCCCAGGCAGGGGGAGTTGGTGTCAGAATTAATGAGAAAACTCCATAAGTGCTGAAGCGCAGAGCCATCGGGTGGAGAAACAGACACCGGGTGTGAATTATGGAGGAGCACAATCGCTGCGCGCTGCCGATGGAGTGGCTGTCGGTGTTGGGGAGGTCCAATTATTTCTGAACTGCCGACAGTCTTATTAACTTGGGCAGAAAATTAATTAGTCTAATTAGAAAAGCTCATTGGAGTTGGGTGGGGAGTGGCTGGGGGAGATGGCAGTGGTGCTGGGGGTGAGGGGGGGTGACATGGGAGGGAGGAAACAGCAGCAATGGGGGAGCTGGGCAGATGGATGGGAATTTTTAGTTATTCTGGTCTAAATTTGGCTTTAAGAAAAAGGGAAAAAAAATAAAACAAAATAGGATGAGTATTGCTATATATCCACTCACACATATCTGTGTCTGTGTAATATAATGCGGAGGAGATTTACTGGAAGGTTCCCGTGGGTGGTTGGATTTATTTGTGACGCGCCAGTCCGTCAGTGCAGCGTGCTGTTGTAACGTGGTGGTGGGTGGGTTTGTATCTGTTGGGATTGATGAACTCCTTGGAACGTCTGTTCCGTCCTGATCCCGCTGGCGGCTGGGAGGGATGCACGACAGCATGGAGGGGTTGGGAGGGATGCAGTCGCTGCGTGTTAGTGGTGGGAGTGGGGATGGAGGGAGCAGGAAGGGATGCAGAGAGGAAAATCCATCCCTATGGTCCATGCATCCATCCCTATGGTCCCCCATCCAAGAGAGTGTGGGATGTTGCAGTGCTGGATTTGGGATGTGGGTTTGAAGGAGACATCAGGCACTTCCATTCCAATGGGAAATGAGCGTTTTCCTCCTTTTGTTGCTATCAAACACCAACTAGCTCTTGGTTCTTGACCTCTGAGCTTCGAGAGCGCTGAAGGCAGGTGGGCAGAACCCAGCATCCCGTAGCCGTTTCCCCAAACCATGGGAGCATTCGAAGCCAGCAGCCAACCTATGTCTAAAAGAGCTCCAAAAACTGAAACGAAACACAGGTTGGGTCAACTTAGGATCTCAGTCTGCACTTTGGACCACTGCTTCTCCAAACGGAACCGAAGCATCCAGCTCACCAATATCCAATGCCTGCCATCCCCTGCACCCCCATGGGTTGCACCGCCGTGTCCCCATGCCCGCAGCCCATGGCTGTAGGTGACATTGTGGGTTTGGCAGGGGTTGAGGCAGCTCTCCAGCCTGGCAGCCTGCATGGCCCCTGCCTTCTCCCCAGTGCATTTGCCCTGATGGCTTTTCTGCCTGTTACTGAAATAACCTGTCAAGCTCAAGCTAATAATGAGCCATAAGTCAGATTCTCTCTGGTAGGTTGCCCTGGGTGTCTATCACAATCTTTAGGGGTGACCCAATTATGATAATTGGCCAATCTTGCGCCTGGTGTTCAAAAAGAATTGCCAAACAAAGGAGGAGAAATAAAAGCTCCCTGGAAATGTGCAGAAAACCCAACTATTGCTTTCTCGGGGCCCTTTTTGCCATGAGCTACCCTTGTTATTAACCTCTTCGGTGTGCCCAGCTCCAACACTCAGGGAACAGTGAAATCAACCCCACAACACAGCTGGTCCCATGGTGATGCTGCCGTAGTTTCGCTCCCTCTCTGTGTCTCTTCACCAGACATTGATTTTGCAAGAATATTTTAATTTATTACGGACTCCGGGAAAGGGAAGAGCAGCGATTCCTGCCCCTGTAGGACATACACCTTCAGTTAGGGCAGGATAATGGGAATAAAAAATTTTAGCCCCATCCTTACTGCTTGCCGCCCTCTTCTCTTTCCTTTCTCTTTCCCCATGTGCTTGCCTTCTGCTGTGCATCTTGCAAGTGGCACCAGTGCTATTTCTGCATCAGAATGATAACAGTACAGAGACAGCACACTGTTGGGGCTGCTGTGACCTCCTGCCCAGCGTGCTCTGCCGGAACGCTGCTGGAGCTGCAACCTGGCGCCGATCTCTGAGCGAAGGACCGCTTCTGGCTGATCTATAATTTACAAAACACACTCAGATCCATTTTTTTGTGGGGTGTTGTGATACGATGCCATTTAAAAACCTGAAAGAAACAAGGCACCTTTTAAAAGGTGCTCCCATGTCCTCTTTATTTTTCACTTTTTTGGCTGTATTTAAGTTGTTAGGTCTGCCCAGAGCAGGGAACCTCCATGTCTCAGCATCCTGCACCATGCCCCGTGCCCTCCTGCAGCACTAGGGCCAGACCCGTGCCGTCAGCATCCTTGCACCCCGTGCTCACCACAACCCTCTGTATTCCTCGTGACTTTTTTTCTGCCTTTTTGTCTTACGGTATTTAGAAGCAGGAAAAAGATGCATTTATTTCCCCAAATTTTTGCTTGGAGAAGCTGAAGGGAGGCTGAGGAGAATGCATGGGTGATGCTGGGGCTTTCCTCCCTACCATCACCAAATCTTGTAGCAGCCCCATGGATCTGGAGCAGCAAAATGTCCCCACAGAGCAGAGGATGTAAAACTTCAGATATCCAACAACTCTGGGAATTTTTGCTGGCAGTGGGTGGCTCAGCACCGAGGACAGAGCCATTTTGGGGCTTCCAGCATCAGGGCTTCCTCCAGGTATTCTGTTGCCTCTGCTCCTCCCTGTGCCATTTTACGGTGCCTCATCTGAGTAATGTGAATCCCACCCGGGATGCCTTATCAAGAAGGGCATCATTATCAGGAAGAGCAGCGCCGTAAGAAACCCAACATGAATCTTGCTGCGCCCTGCGAATAGCACGGGAGGAATTAAATATGTTCTTCTTCACAGTCTGAAGGGAAGAGGTTTCTCATCAGAGCCCTAGTGATGGTGTAGCCATAATTAACCTCCTCCCCGCTGCAGACTGATCTGCTTTGCAGTCACCCGAAAGCTGCCCGGTTGAGCAGGAAATGCTCCATATCTGCTGATAAATAGGGGCCGCGATCCCCAGCAGCCGGCCACCTGCATGCAGCAGCGTTGGCAGCCCCCGTGCTCGTTTATATCGGTGCTTTATGCCTTCCTACATGCAAATTGGAACGTGAGCCCACTGGCAAGGAGAGCTGCTCGCGTAGAGCGTAACACGTCTGACACCTATGTGCGGTCTGGAAGAGCTTTGTTGGTAATTTTAGGAAAAACTCTAGGATGGAGGTGAAGAAACTGCTTTCTGTTCAAAAAAATAAAAAAGGAGCCCATGCCTTGCGCAGTAATGCACTGAGTGACGGGGTTGGGAGAGGAGCACAAGTCAGGATGGCTTTGGGAAGAACTGAGTGCGTTATCTGCATGGGTGCTCCATGCCCAGAATGATCCCAAAGCATCCTCATGCCCTTTGCTTGTGGGGCTCACCCAGGTGGGTGGAAGAGCTTCCACAGGTATGCATAGGGGTGGTGAGCAGCTCCATGGAGCATTCCCACTGAAACCTGAACCACTGTGACATGGTCTCGTTGCGTGGGCCCTAAGTGCTGACACAAAGCAATGGAGTGAGCAGCCCAAACCTCTCAAGGAAGGTGGATGATGGGGACCCCATCCTGGGGACATGGTGACAGGGATGGGTGGCATTGAGCTCTGCAGGCTCCGAGCAGGAGAACAGGCTCTGGGGAGCAGCATGGGAGTGAAGAGCGTTAAGCAGAGCAAACCTGATAATGAATGCTGCTGTTATAGCACCTGTCAAAACTGCTCAGGAGTTTAATACCGTTCAATTTCAGAAGAGAGAAACATCTTTCTGTAATGATTTTTTTTTTTTCTTAAAGAGAAAAAACACTCTGTGCTGCTGCCATGCTCTCAGTGCTCTACTCCCATTTTAGCCTTTTAGAATCCCTTTGGTGAAGGTGGGGAAACTGAGGCAGAGTGTGGCTGCACGCAGTGACTGCAGCATCGCTCCATCTCCTCCCCGTGCATCTGCAGATCCTCGGGAAGGAGCTGTGCCATTCTCCTTGGAGAACTCCTCGTAGCTGCGAGTTGTTGCGCAGCCGATATTTAGGTCAGCAGAACCTAATTCCTGTTCAAATCATTGTATTATCATCCTAATTGCAAATGTTTTCATTAGGCACTGGTGCCTAGGAGCCTGTTTGGAGGGGGCCTGGGTCTCACCCGTGTGCCATGTGCAGGGCTCTGGTCTCCCCTGATAGCAGTTGGATGGGCACTTGGATTTGACAGTTTGGTGGCATTCATGTAGTGATGGGAAATGGTGTTGTTGGTGTGACCTTGGGGCAGCCCCGTCGCCTCCCCGTGCGTTCCTCTCTGTGCATGGAGATGATTTCATTGGCACATTGCTCTGTGGTACTGGGATGAGAGCTAAAACCTCCACCTTGGTGTGAAGCTCCACCGAGTGTGGTGTGCAAATTTGGCTTCTCATGTGGGGTTGGATTGGGTCCTTTTGCTATTAACACCCAAAATCTCAGCGTTTTCTCTAGGGTCACTGGATGGGAAGCCCCTCAGCTTTCTATGAGGTAGCCCCATGGCACTGTGCCCCATGGCACAATGGATTTTGTGCATCTGCAGGTGCCACTGCAGCACCCGTCCCTGTCTCTGGGAGGAGGGGATTTGGGGTTTGTGCTGCTGGCAGGGGATTTGCAGCCATAACCCGTGAGGGGTGGTGCTGGGCTGTCACTGCAGCGTCACCGTTCTGCTGGGCTCTAAATTCACTGCGAGAGCGAATTAGCTTTCCTTAAGTGAGTTATTGTGTCTCAGAGTCAGGGCTCTGCTTCTGCAGCATAAAACAAAACTCTCTCTGGAGATCCGCTCTTAATACCACCTGCCTGGGAGCCCTGATATGGGGCTTAATGCTGAAATGAATATTCATCCCTTGCAGTGGGAAGTCTGATCCCGCTCCCATCTTGAGGGGGATTACCGCTTCCCAGAGGGATGGTGTGCACGCAGCGGGCTGCACTCTGGTCTTTGGGCCGGTGATGTGCTGAATTGCATCGGGACAGGGCAGAAAAGTGGTGACAGCATCCCATGTGCTCCCATCTCTGTAAAGATCCAGGAGGATGGAAGCAGGATGGCTCTGTGCATCGTGGGTGCGTCGCACCTCGCCCCATGTATATGGACAGCACTGAGGTGTGTGCCCCTCCCCATCCCCTCACAGCTTTCCTCCCCAGAATCACAACCTACAGAAAGCTCAGCCCTAATCGAATCTATCAGGCCCCAATTTCGGAGTGAGCTGCTGTCTGCCTGTCAGGGAGCTGGGCTCGGAATTGGCCCCTGTAATGGAATCCCGGCTCGCGCACGAGTGTTTGAATTAATGGCAGTGCCTGCTGCGAGCTGGGGAGTTGGGCATTTGATTCCAGTTACAGGAAATTGCCATAATTTCTGCTCCATGCTCCTCTCAAGTGACACTGAGCATTTCCCTCTCCCTCTGCTTTTTTTAAATTTATTTTTGGGGGAAGATGGCATCGCATGTGGGCGCGTTCCCACGCGGAGCTGCCGAGGGCTCGCTGTGTTATCATGGCAACCCCTGCTCGGCAGCAGACCTTTGTGTGCTGAAGAAGGGAGGGAAAAAGGGGAGTAGTCTGGAGGAAGAGGAAGGATGGTTTGGAAGAAGGAAAGAACGCACATGAGACCTCAGGGCTGGCCTTGGGTGCATGAGTGCTGCCCACAGCCACTGCGCTGCTCTATTACAAATTTGGGGTGTGTGAGCGCAGGAGATGCTCATGGGATTGCCCCGTGGGTCCGTGGGGATATGTTGGGGGATGCGTTGAGGATATTTTGGGGACATGATGGGGGCATGGTGGTGACACAATGGGAAACACGATGGGGACATGTTGGAGGATGCATTGAGGATATGTTGGGGACACAGTGGGGACATGGTGGTGGCATGATGGGGAATGGCTGCCGTGTTGGTGTCCATGGGTACAAATCTCACCCTGCACCCCCAGTCCCTGGGGCTGGCTGCTGGCTGCATGTGCCCATCCTGCAGTGCCAGCATCACCTTGGGTGACCTCTCAGAGAGGCAGCTCGCTTAATTTAGTGCTGAACACAGGAATGCAAATATCCCACCCTGCACTTCAGGTCTGAGCTGTTTGCTTTCCCTATGCCTGAAGGTCGTCCTCCCCCATCCCTAGAGATGCACTTGGGCTTGGTGCTTTCTTTTTTCCCTCCTCCTTTCCTGCAAGCAAAGGTTATTTGGGGATACCTGGCGTACCGGCTCCGCTCCCGGCTGCAAAATGGGAAAATCTGGAAGTGCTCGTTGGAGGGAGGGCTGCGAAGATGAATGCAGGGATGTTTGCAAAGCATTTAACACTGTCATGGGAAGTGCCAGAGAAAGGCTGAGGAGGAGATGAATAATTTTGTCTTTAGAGCAGAGTAAAATAAATAAGTCCTGGAGCCACCTGAGCAATGAGGGCCCACGCTGGAGTCTGCTCTGTGATGGGTATGTAAAGGGCTTGAGCAGGGTAATTAACGCCTTCCCTAACTCCCAAGCACTTGACTCCTCGACCCTGGTGTTGGTCGGTCACTGTGTCCTTTGGCTCCCCTAATGCAGAGCTGTGAGCTGAGCTGAGATCTCCAGGAGGAGGAGGTGGCTTTGGTTTCATGCAGGCGATGCTGGAGGATGGAGGGGTCCTGCATCCCCCTCTGCACCTCTCTGCCACAGGCTGATCTGTAAAAACCCAAATTGGATCAAAAAAAGTTTATTTTCTCCACTCTTAAAACTATTGATTGAGCTATTGATTTGCTGCTAAAAGCCTGATCAGGCGGGTAAGCCATGGTCCTGGGCACGGGGTGGCATCCATCTGCTACGTGGGCATCTCTTTATCTTCAGCCAACCCTGGCCCCAAGGCTGTACATCCACCGAGTGGTGTCTGGGCACTGTTGGGGTGACTTCGTGTGGGTGTGTGGAGGGGTGGGGAGCACTGCATGTTCCCTTGCACTGAGAGAAGGGGTTGCAATGGTGCAGAGACCCCCAGGCACTCATTGGGCCAGCTGTGTGATAAAATTTGATTTTAGAGGAACACTGACAGACGGACATCCCCATCTCCTGGGGACAGGGAGAGCAACCCCATCCTTTCTCCCCGTGGCTGTGGGCTGGAGCTGCATTAACAGCGGTGGCAGCAGTGGGAGAGGGGATACTCTGTGGGCTCAGAGCTTGATTTGTTTCTCTGCTGGTGTACAAATCTCAGTGAGCCCTTGGGGGGTATGCAATACCCCAGTACTAATACTACAGTGGTGCATTCAGAAGATGTCAGCAGCTCTGCACAATGCATCTGTAGGGCTGCACTCAGTGCCTGTTGCACCCGTGTCTGCACAGTGCTCGATGATATGGGGCTGAACCCAAAGGTACCACGACTCGTGGCATCCCCTGTGGATCCCCCCACTAACAGCAGGGCTGCAGCTCTCCCCTCCTCCCCCCGCTCCCAGCCTGGAGCACTGACAGCCAGCTCCATCCCTGATCCCAACTGACCTTCTTAAAAGGGATCAACCGCGGCAAATGAAGAGATGAAGGCTAACGGGAGGAGCCAGGGGAGGGGGAGGAGGAGGAATGAAATTAGGAGCAGATATTAATAACCATGTTAAATATTTATCTGACCTCCTTTCACATGATCCTTTTAATGGTGACCCAAAAAGCTGATGTGCTAATATTCACTCTGACTGCTCTGTTCTGACACTCTGTCAGCGGCATGGGGTCGGGTTGGCAAGAAAAGGTTCTTCCTTGCTTGTCTTGGGAGGAGCTGCTGGGGGAGGGATCGAGGTCCCAAAAGAGCCTTGCTTGTCCCTAGAAGTGGTCCATAAGATGGTGGGAGTGCTGCTGAGAGTAGGAAGGAGGGAGAAATGGAGGGAAAGAGAAGTGTGGCAAGATGGAGCGATGGATCGAGTGGGTGGGAAAAGGATGCACATGGCTCCTGAGAAGCGCAGGGGATGTGTGCAGCCAGCTGCATCCTTGCATCTTCCCATTTCTGGCCCAGGCAGAAATTTCCTTGTAAAGGCTTTCCTTGTCCAGCTGGATGTTTGCTGCAGGTGTGGCTCTCCTGCCTTGCTCCATCCCCAATATTAGCCGTGCACATCTGGCTGAAGGACTTACTTTGTGTTATTGGTGTGGTTTTGAAGCACTCCCGTTCTGGGTGCAGCTGCAGAAGGGAGCGGCCGTGCCTGTTCTTAGCTTCTCTGCTTTTCAGGCAGGTCAGAAGCAGAGCATGGGGGACGAGCAGCAGCAGCTCAGTGTAATTTTAATGCAGGGAGCTCTTTCATGTCTTCTTCTCATCACACTTTTGCTGCTTTTCCATTTATGCCTTCCGTTCCCTTCTCCCGTCGGCCCCGCGGTGCAGCAGCACTCAGTGTGCTCCCAGACCCTCCATGTTTTCCAGCAGCTCGTCAGCTTGCCTTTTGCTGCTGAAGTGCCTGCTGTGCTTCCTCTCTTGTTGCGGTGGCTCAAAGCCCATAAAAAGCCCTTGAGAGCTGGTGTGAAATATCCTCTCATATTATAGTATTTGTCTTTTTATAGGAAACTGCATTCATTAGAAGTGAGGCTGAATACAGTGCTTAGATTTTTCTAATCTCCCCAGCATCAGCCCCCTGGGTTGACACCCTTTCACTTCTCCGGGACTTGACTGAGTCCTCGGAGATGTAATTTGTGTTTTCAATGGAAGCATCAATTAAGCAATAGCCTCAGTTTCCCCGCTGCAGGATGGAGCTGGTGGCACTTCCCCAGCGTGGTGACGCATGCCTGGAGCTGGGGTCTGCTCCTGCTCCGACAGCGGGCGAGCAGCTTTGTCACCAGCAGACAGCACTGGGGACAAAAGTGGCATTTGAGTCCAGAATTAGAGGCCTGCGTAGCAAAGGGCTTTATTTTTCTAGCAAGAGGCTGTTTCCAGCACCAGACGTGTGTGTTTTTAAGTTAATTGCATTTATTTTTAGGGAAAAAAAAAAAGAAACCACTTTTTGGGGCATTTTTTGGCATTTTTTTGGCTTATGCTGGATACTTTTGGATCATCAGTTGCGTGGTTGATACATGAAATATTTGGAGGAAATATTTCGATGCTCTGTCTTCACTTGGCCCTGATAGATGTGGGTAAACCCATCTCCCTCTTGTTTGGTGCCTCAGTTTACCCAGCTATAAAACGGGCCAATAATATTTTACCCATTTGCTTGATGTTTGGTCATTGAAGGGAGCAGGACGGGGAGTGCTGCTCTGTCTGTGGTTAAGCCTCTCCATCACGTAACAGAAAGGTGTTTAATCTCACTAAATGTAATCTCGTTGTAGAACAGGAAATTCTCCGCTGGTCAGAAAGGATATTAAGATCGCTGCTCTGAAAGTGGTTGAAATTATCGTCATTAATCTGGAAGTGATTATTGCTTAGTTCAAGCCGAGTAACGTGAAAAATAAAGTTAACCTGAAGTGTGTATGGTGAAAAGCAAATTGGATTTTTAAAAAGCTTTCGTTTTCCTAGCGGAAGATAAGATTAATAACACGGCTCAGGAATTTAGAAGAAGATTTCCAAAATTTAAAGCAGGCGGTGTCTGGGGAGGCCGAGAGGGAGCAGAGCTGTGGTTGGGCAGGGAGGTGGTGCAATCTCTGCTGGTTGGGGACCCACTGGGTGCTCCAACCCCACCCGGCCCCGACGCATCCCCGGCGCCCGCGTTTGCGTTGATAGAAGGTTAACGCCGATGGGATTTCACAACTTTTTGATTTATTGTCTTTTGGCATTCATCACTCTTTTCTTTAAATTAAAACTCCCTCCAGATGGGGTCTGTGACACAGATTTATTGATCTGCAATAAAACCTCCCTCATAACCTGCGCAGCAGCCCATTCATCTTTCAGCGAAGGAGGGATCATTTCTCCGCCGATGTCCCAAGAATGAAAGCAAGCTGCTGACTTCTTCCCTCTCCTCCTCTGCTGCCTCCTGGTTTCCCCCAAGGTTTCCACACCATTCACCAATTGCCTCATCCCTAAGGTGGGCTGGGGATCAGCGTCACCGCTGAGCTCGACCTTTGTGCATCTGTGGGTGCTTCAGGTGGCAGCTGCCAAGGTCCCCAGTGCTGCTCCAAGGCTCAGAGTCCTCAGTGCTGCACGTCCTAATGAGGTCTCCATCCCCGGCCCTCTGCAGAAGGAGGGCATAGTGCCAATAAGCAGCAATAATTAGGTGCTGAGAGAAATTCTAGCAAGAGAAGTTCACTGGAAAGTGTAGTGATTGTAGAATCATAGAGTCACGGAATGGCTTGGGTTAGAAGGGACCTCAATGCTCATCCAGTTCCAAAGGTCGTCTCCTGGTTCATGGCTTCTTGCATTCACTTGTGGCTTTTTCACAGATGGCCCCATTTCCCAACCTGGAAGGAACCCATCTAACACGCTATCTTAGGTGGTGGTGTGGTTTTGTTCGAGTTTTTGTATCATGGTCATTCTTTCCAGAATGGTCTTAGTCTTGGGCCAGAGTTCCTCGCAAAATCGGATGTTTTGAGAAGTGACATTTTCCAGTGTGAAAAAGTACCTGTGCACGATACAAAACGTGATGAGGAATTTCTAGAATTTCGGAGAGATTGGCAGAAAACTGAGTCACCACAAGCGGAGATGCTGAAGTCTAGACTTGCCCAAATCAATTCTGAATTGAGGTATGATTTCCTTTCTGTCTTGACGCCTGGTCCATGGCTCGATAGGGCTGGTGCCGAGCACCCCGAGGAATCACACGGTGCTGCTCCTTGGGAAGCAAATGGGATTAGGGAAGGATCAGTCGCTCTGACAATCGAGACAGGGCTTTTTAGGTGCCTCGGAGCACAATGCTGCGTGAAGCAGGATTACGGTATGTCTCACCGAAGTCACTTGACACATTGAATGTGCATAAAGATGACTACATGTGTAAGGCTGTCAGCTGGTGGTAGTGCGTGTAATGGCAGCTGTGTTGCCTCACCTACATCCATCCAGGTCGGTGGTTCCCAGGAACATCCCTTCTAATGCTCTGCCTGAAGTCTGGAGCTGGTCAAAGCTGCACTGTAGGGACAAGTGGGGCTGCAGAACGAATGGATGGGATGGCCCAAGGGGACCAGCAAGAGCTGAGAGCCATAGAGAGCAGGAAGCAGTGCTCGTGGGCAGCTTGGAATTCGTGCTGGCTTGGGTGGGGGTAAGCAGGAGGATGGGCGAGCGTTGAGTCAGAAGGGAGGACATCCTCATTCATCACCATAATCAGGAAGCCAGACTGAGAAGGTTTTAATCACTGTGCACGGAGCTGGAATGCAGAGCAAGTTTATGGTTTACAGTGAGTGGACTGACACAGCTGATTGATGTCAAATATGTCATGATGTATATTGTAAAGCCAGGAGATTTAATGGTGTAACTCCATGGTAGTCTTGGAAGTGAGGCGCTGCAGAGCAGGGAGTGATGGATGGGCTCATTTACATGTAAAATTGCCGATGGCATTGACAGCACTGGTATGCAGAGGGAAGATAAGAGGGAGACAGTGAGATTCACTCTGACCCTGGTATTGAAATATTAAAATACAGCTGTAGGATCATCTGGACTTTGCAAACTGAGTGCATGTCTGGGTGTATTTGAGCATACATATACACTTGTGCTTATGCTTATAATTACGTGCACAGTATGCCTTGCAAAGTTGACAGCTCCACACGGCATTATCAGCTCCTGGCTCCGGCAGAAATCGCTGCTCCTGCTCCCACGTCCACAGGAGAGGAGCTCCTGGTGGCTCCCAATATTGCCGCACAGCAGGGCTCAGGGTGGGCGTGGGGCTCAGGGTGCTCACCCAGCAGAGCACAGACTGTGTGTCCCATGGCACGTGAGCTCCCGTGCAGCTCCGTGTCTCCCTTCTAATTTTGGTTGACTGGAGGGTGGGGAAAAAAAGAAAAAAAAAGGAAAATTTTGGCTGCGTGCGTGATGCAAACTGAATGTGGCAGAGCAGAGAGCCCAGCCTAAATAGACTGTCACAGGGTGTTTTGTTCTTGTTCTGCCTGCTGCAAGCCCTTAACATTCCAGGTTGTGCTTTGTATCATGACCCTCAGTTTATTTCTTGAGATAATGTCACTGAGGTCTGGCGAGCTGCCGCGGGGAGCCCAGGAAGGTCACTGGGAGCAAACCTTTGCTTCTAGGTGCATGAAAGCCTGGAAGGGGTGCATGAGAGCAGCAGGCTGAACGCTGCTGTTTAGGATGGTTTTATCAGGCTTTAGCTCTCCCTCGAACCTCTCGAGCCTATCTGCTCTGCCCCAGCTGCAAATGACTCCACGGAAGCTGATGGACTGGCCTGGAGATAAGCGTGCCCTGTTATCTCCTGCAGAACTCCGAGGGCTGAGCAAATCTCTGCCTGGTGCTGGAACAGCTCAGGAAGAGGGCAGGGAGGGGACGGGGGAAAGGAGGCTACGAGCTGCCCTTGCTCCCTAATGAGGGCTACTTACATTGCATTTACCTTCATCCTCTTGGTCCCCGCTGCCTTTGATCCCGTCCCTCATTTCATCCTACTTGACAGTCAGCGGAAGGGTCTAAACCGGGATATTTTTCCGAGCAGGTTGACTAAGCACCAACTGAGCTGACCCTGATATAAACGCTTAAGAGGCTTTGCAGGGGATTAAGTGGCTGTATTTTAATCTTGCCTCCTTCCTGGGGATGTGGCACGGTCCCAGCAGCCGCCTGGCTCTGCAGCTCGCTGCTCCCAGGGCAGATGGAAGGGGTGCAGACAGCACCTCCAGGAGTTACCTTGCACTGCTCTGTCCTTAAATTAAAAGCCCAATATTAAAACGCTCNTTTTTTTTTTTTTAATTTATGAGCTGCTCTGTCATCTTGGGAGAGTGTATAAATTATATAACAGCCACATATCTGAGGCAGAGTTTGAGGGTGAGACAGCAGCTGGGGGGGAGGGGGGAGGTGAGAAGGATTGAGACAGTTTTGAGTTCCAGAGCTCATTTTGTTTCTGATCCCAAATCCTCAGAAGATAGTGTGAATCCCTTTTCCCATTAACTCTCCTGGGCTCCAGAGCAGAGAGCCCTTTGCTGAGAAGGAATAGGGATTGCAGCAGCAGATCAGCGCGGTGTCCTATCTCCAAAAGTTGCAGATGCTCAGGGAGAAGTAATAGAGAGTTACACAGGAGCCATCTGTTTTATCTGGGGAGCTGTGGTGGGGGCTGCACAGCAGTGGAGCCCACGAGTCCCTGTGCACATGGGTTCGTGAGATGAAATTGGGGGTCCCATGATTTGAGCCCCCGATATGAGAAACACGGCCACCTGTGGGAGAACCACTCACAGAAAGGACCGAGGGTGCTGGGAACTGCACAGAGAGAAACAAAAGGTCATCTCTGTCCCCAGGCAGCCCTGAGTTTTAAGGACATGACGAGGAATGGAGAAGTGCTGATGTTGGCCCATTGCTTTCTTGCAGCTCCCCTGCGCAGATCCTGGGATCTGTCCCCAGGGCGAGAGCATCGCCCGAGCCCCTGGGAGTGCCCAAATCCCTGGGCGTGCCAACATCCCTGGGAATGCAGAAAGCCCCAACAAATGGAGATTTCTGTGGGCTTGAGGTCTGCAGGGGGGATCTCCACACCCACTCCTGCTCTCTGCACCCACCCCTGCTCTCTGCCATACCCCCCTCCATCCAGAAGACCCATGCTCATCCCCCACCATCCCTTCCCCGGGAAGTTGAGGCTAGTTTTTGTTTGTTTATTTTAATTATCATCTTTCTCCCTGGCTCGGTGCTCCCGCAAGGGAGACGACGTCTGTGTTAATGGGATTATGCGTGCTGTTTGCTGATGTGTACGTGTTTGCCACTTCCTCTCCCTTTGAATTTCACCCAGATAATTGATTTCTGCCTCTTCCTTGGCACTTGCTTTTGCGGCGTGGGCTGTTATTAGTCGCCTTTTGTTTCATTGCTGAGCGACGAGGCCTTTACAAGGCAGCCCGAGTACAGACAACTGTCGAGGCTCTCACTTTCCTTATTAAATACCAGGGGATTGTGGGCAGCTCAGAGCCTTCAGAGAGGAGTAATAGTGTCAGTGTCAGCATGGGAGTGGAGCGGCTCCTTCCCGCTACATGAGGATGGCTGGATTATCCCGGCCTCCCGTTGCCGGTCCTCCACTCAAGTTGACTCTGGCCGTCTCTTTTCCATGCTTTATCCCCAATTCTCCTCCAGTTTGAGCTGTTTGTGTGTTGCTGTGACACCTGGAGGCTGCAGGGGAAGAGCAAGCCGTGACATTTAACCAGCGCTTTGAATTTGGCGTTTCTGTGTTCTAGGATGTCGGTTGCTTTCACCATCTTACTTTAAAAATGGTTTACAAGCAAATGAAACTCAGTTGTCTGAGTGATATAGTATACAAAAACAACATCTTGATTTCTGTGGTTGGACTAGATGGTCTTAGAGGCCTTTTCCAACCTTTATGATTCTATGAAATTTGGCTTTCTTTTTACTTGAGTTCAAAGAATTTGAGGACTTTGGTTTGCTAATCTTTAGGGCTTCTTCCCCTTCCCTTCCCTACAAAGGATAACATTGAGTAGAGCAGTTATCTTCTGCCAGCTGCAGAGGCTGCCCCAAGAGCATCCCATCTAACATCTGGACATGGGGAAGAACTTCAGGCATTGAGCTGAAGCGTGCTCAGCTCTGCTGCAAATCAGCACCAAATCAGACCAGCAGGTCAGTCTCACCCAGCCCAACCCCCCCTGCTCAGTGCCCATGCAGGATGCGCTCCCCCAAAACACAGGGAGCTGTCTCTCCTCTCTGCCTGCCCTCCTGGCTCTTGGCTTTGATTTCTTCTATTTGCATCATTTTTCAGCTTATTTTCTCCTCCTGTTGTCTTTTTTTCTTTCCCCTTCTTTTCATTTCCTCTCTCCTCTCTCACTGCCTGTTTTCTGTTTGATTTCTGCTTTTTTCTTCCTTCCCTCCCTCTCCAGACCACAATGTTGCTAGCATGAATGAGTGATTTCTAGAACGAATGAAATTGTTTAAGGAGGGGGAAAAAAAAGCAACAACATATTCTGTGCATCACTGTGTAAAAAGTACAATAATAAAGCAGAACCACACTAAATGAATTATGGTTAAAAAAAGAATTACCAACATGTCAAATACCATTAGCACTCGAATTTGTAGAAAGAATGTATGTGTGGTGGAATCTTTTCTTATTTTATTGTTGTTTTCTTTTCTCCTGCCTTTGTAAAGCAAATGCCAGCCACTCACAACAGCTGGTTTTGGTGCCTTGAATGAATAACTGATAAAAAGAAAAGCAAGACACGTATCCCAAGAACCATTTTTCATGATGTCAGGGTATCAAGGTAATGTGTTACTTGTTGCAGGAACTTCAGATGTGTTCCTGTGTGTGAGCGAAAGTCTCATTTCCTTTGACGGGATTAATGATCGCTTGTTCCACCCGAGAAGAAAGATGGAAAAGAATCAAAACCAAGAGGGCCGAGAAGGAGAAATTCTGTCAAGGGATTGATTTGCTGGCATGGAGTAGCAAATCAAGGAAGGGCTGCTTTAATAAGAGAGCTTCCAGGGGACTGGGTAGCTCGTAGCATCCCCAAGGACTGTGCTTATCGCTGGTGGAGCTGCAGTTGTTGGGGTGGCCCTGTCCATCACTGGGTGCCACCATGGCTGCTGCTTTTCAATAACCCAAAAAGCTGCGTGAGGGCACTTAAGAGAAAGGGGATGTTTTCCCCATCCAAAGCATTATTTTTTAATTAACAATGTTATGGCTCTTGTGATTATTGTGGTTATTTTTACTTGTACGGTTGGGTTTGAAAGGATGACGTGTTCTGCCTAGGGATGAAATGCTTTGGGTTTGGCCAACAAAACCACATGTCCGTGTTGTCAGCGTCTGCTCCTGGGTGAGTTCTCTGAAGAGCAAAAGGACCGAGCTCGTCTCCGTCTCTCTTTCACTGAAGCTGCTCCACTTTGCATGAATAAATATTTGTTGGGCCAGCAGAGATTTTATAGCCCATCAGTAGGGCACTCAGCCGGGCTGGAGGAGACGCATGTGTTCCAGTGCCTGCTCAATTATTTATCCGCAGCAGAATGGCTCAGAGAGGAGACTGAGAGAAAGGGCCAGAGGCCAAGTCTGTAGCCTGATGGCTGAGGTATCCAGTTGCCAAGAGAGGCCTTGATTTTTTATTACTGGAGACAAACTGTCTTTTTTGGGTTCAAGCGGGTTTTCTGCTCAAGTTTTCAGCAGAAAGTCTATAGTCATTTTTTTATTTGTTTGTTTTGTTTTGTTTCCAAGGTGGGTAACTCTCTTTGCATCTTGTCTCTTGGACCTCTGTGCTCTTGCTCCCCAGGTATCTCCTGAGATTTCCCAGGGAAATGGTAAATTTCCCTCCTTGCACAACCCATATTGCACTCTCTTTCCAAGGGTGCTGGGGCTTGCTTTGAGCTCCCATCTACACAATTCAGCCGAGCTGAGCTGCCAAGCCACGTGTGTCCTGGCACAAAGGTCTGCAAAGAGTTCACTTTATCCTGGATACAGGCATTAAGTTTAAAGTGAGTTAATTAGCAGCCAAATTAAACTGAAGGGAGAAGTTCTAGTCCAGTAGACCCGTGACTTGCAGGGCCTTCTTCCATCTGTGCTCTTCCGGATGGGCCAGGGCTTCGGAGATGTTGTGTAGCTTCTGATGATGACACTCAGAAGTCTGCATGCCTCCCGCAGTCAGATTCTCATCCTCTGCAATTAAGTGGGAAGAAAAAAGGTCACTGTGGCTGACCTTCCTGGGCAGATCTTACACCGAAGGAAAGCTGGAGCTTCTTGGCAGAAAGGCTCTGAAGCAAATTAAGCAACGCCGAGTATTTGTCATTCCTTTGAGGCTAATTCATTACCTATTTGCGAAATTGTGCTGCTATAAAATAAATAAATAAATAAAAAGCCTGCGATACTTTTAAATAATTACCCAAATCACAACAATTGACTCCACTAGAAAGTGCTTTAGCAAACATATTAGTTAGACATCTTATTAGCAAGTGGTTAATAGGAAATAACGCGTTAATTGTGCCATTAGTAATGGTAGGTTCCAGCCTTCCCAAGACTTGGAGTGGATGTAGTATTGAATGAGATGAGCTTCAAGGTGCAGGTTTAAACCCAAATTTGGGGGAACTTTGGCCAGTGCTTCCCAGTGACAGTGCCCTTGAGGGCAGTGCTGGATGATTTCCCCCAGCCACCTTCTTGCTGTAGCAGAGCACCCGGTGTTGCAGCACGTGTTCCTGTACTGGAGGAAGCCTGGGGAAGGCCGTGTGTATGGTGCTGTGTTCTGTATTAAACAAAAATAAATTCCCTCTAACGTGAGTTTTTCAGACAGGTTGTCCTAATATATTAACTTCTGTCTGTGTTTTGAATAGTCAATTTCACGGTGAAATGAGTTCTTAATAATATATTTACCACCTGGGAGAAATCTCCCAGCCATCTGGAAAGGAGTGGGGATTTAGTGCCTCCGAATGGAGATTGGTTTTTTATTTATTTATTTTGCCCAACCTTCCTCCCCAAGGTGGGACCTGGAGGATGCTTTGGGTGTGAGCTGACGTAACCTTGGGTTGGGGGCTTTTCCCCATTTCTTGGTTTGGAGGTGTCAAGAGGTTCCACATTGCTTCCCAGTTGGAGACTGGTGTAAGGCAGAGCTACGTGTCCCCTTCACCAGTCCAAGGTTGGACAGCTTCTACTCAGACACTAAGAATGGTGGATTTTGGGAAGAGCTTTGCCTATAGATGCTGGCAGAGCCCGACTCTTTTGATGGAGATGTCAGTGATACATGACCCAAATCCAGGCTGGTTTGTGTAATACATCTTGTGAGCTCCAGTAAGATGGAAGCCAGATGCAAACCAAGCTATCCCTTGATTACGTGGGAAAATGGTAAATTCATCATCACCTGAAGGCTTTTAAGCAAGACTGATTGTCTCTCTGTAGCCTACATGTTGCATCAGCAAGAAGTTGTTGGGTCTGATAGTGTTTGCCTGAGTGCAAGGGAACAATCCTTCTGTTTGCTACAGGGCTTGCAGGGTGAAACTGTACAGCGTGGCATCTTCGGGCTGTCAGGTTTGATCATCTCCTCTGTCCGTTGACATTGGGGATTGATGGAACCTCATCATGGCCTTTCTCTTATGTCCTTACATAGCTTCCCTATGTGCTAAACCCTCATCTGTGACGTTGCTGGAGTGTGAAGTTCCCGCCTGCCCTGAGGGAGCTCAGTGTTCACCCAAGACGAACCCCTGCAGGAGCAGAGCAATCCGCTGGCTCCAGGGCTTGGAAAGCATTAATTTTGTTTGCAAAAGTGCTAACATTAGCATATCCTGATCGCTGGCTTCAATACTCTGGAGTGTGACATTAAAGGAAACTTTGCTACAAGCATTGCACAACCATGCATGGTGCTGTTGCCACTCTGGATGTCATGCACATGTCGTTGCAGTGGAGTTGCATGGTGGTCCCACGATCTAAATAATCTCTTTGCTGTCTAAATAACCTGTGCTGTGCAAATGGGCATAATCTGGTGAATTTAACTGCCAGAATCTTCTCTTTGGGGGTGGTGGGAGATGCCAGAATGCTAAAAGCTGGGTGCAATAGGGTTGGGTGCAGTCCCTCAGTGCTCACAGCCTGTACACCATGGTACGTACAAGGCAGCGTGATGCAGGCTGCCCTCTCTGAGGGAGCCATCAATCTCCTTTGCATTTTTCATGGGCTGAGTGCAGCCAGGAAGGCAGGTATCAGAGCACTGCTTGACTCCCCTCTTTGCAGGCTGCCAAAGGCGCGGGTTGAGGTGAAGGTGCTCTTCGAACGAGGTTGGAGGCGGTAAGGATTTGTTTGCCCATAATGCTTATCCCATCTATTTCAGCTGTACAAGGCAGGGGACGCCTCCAGCAATGCCCCACCTTGACCTCTGCAGTCTCTAGTTTGGTGCAGACACCTGCCTGCTCCTGAAATATGGATGGGGAAATCAGGGAGCCCTGTTAGGAACGGCATTTTACAACGGGTTGCACCAAAGCCCCGGATTTAGCTCTCCTTGAAGTTGGCAATAATTGAAGAGCAGATTTTGCAGCTGCTGTTCTGACATGATATTGCTGCCGGGTGTTATGAAAACCACTAGAGCTGGAAGCCAGTGCCGTGCACTCTTCTTGGAGCTTTAGCTTTCAAACACATGAAACATCAATCTCTAGCTAGCGGCTCACGAGCTATCAGCTCCTACAATCAAGTGGAAAAGAGTATTTCGAAGGTGCTTAGTTACTGGAACAGTACAAACGCTCTCTGGACCAGTAAATGCTTCCATGTATTGGTTCTGGACCATGATTAGAAAGATAAAATCTATCCCTTGGAACCTGCCCTGCGCAGAAATGCTGAAATAAAGAGGATCAGGAAGGACATGGGGCCCCATGCCTATGGGGCTGCCTCAAGGTGTGTCTGGGTGTTTTTACTTCAGTTTTTGTTCTCCCTAATGGTAGATAACTCATTTTCCCCCTTGATCTTTTAATACAAAATCTTTGTTGTTGAATATATGAATAGGCCGATTCCATAGCCCCGATCACGGGGATTTATTCTTAAGGCTTAGGGTAATTCAGGCTGTGCTTAAAGCTTCCAGAGAGATGGAGAAGCTTGTAGGGGGACTGACATACCCCTGGATCTACCTGGGAAGTGTAGAAGATTGCTGCTCCCTGCTCGGTGTCCCATAGCATATCTTAACTGACAAAATGAACATGGTCCACCAGCATCAGTGTGATGTCAATTTGCAGCAGTGCATTGGAGATACCCAAGCGCCACGCAGCTGCTGTGATTTCAGCTGTTACCCTGTGAATCGCGGGTTCGAGCCCCCCAGCAGGGCGGTTTTGGGGTGAGGGTTGTTGCTGCTTGTTTAATGGGAGCTGGGTAGCTCATGGACTTCCATATTCTTCATGTTTGGTGAAGAATTGTGTTTTATTATTGCTGGCTGTGCTGTGGTCTGTGCTATGTCCTCTCTTAGCAGTGTTGTCCAAGGGGAGTGCTGAGTCCCACTTGGGACCCATTTATGAAGACTTTCAGCAGTTTGGGATGCAGAGTAACACAGTCCCAGCCTTGCCCAAAATGACCCTCTGGTCGCTGGCACGATGGAGGCTGAATTTCTATGTATGACATCACTGTCTATTAGCACAATNCACAATTTATTAAAAAAAAAAAAAAAAAAGTAAAAGGTCAGAGTGTTTTAAATTGAAACCATCTCCATTCACAGTCCATTTTCCTTAAGCTGTTTTACTGGTGATGTGACATGATATCAATAACAATGAGGTTTCTCGCTGCCTGCTGTAGTTGTTTATGGAAAGGAGTTTTGGAAAACATATTATTACAGAGAATAATGGATGGGCTGTAGGGAGACAAGAAAATAATTGCATTGAGGGGGCTTGAAAACATCATAAAGCCAAGAATGGAGTTTGGTTGGGCTCTAATGTCACAAGGTCCCTAGGACTGAACTAATTCTCCATAAATCTGTGCAGCCCATTTAGGCTTACAAGCTTTCTTTTCTTCTCTTCTTGACTAGCTGCTTGGTTTTTTCCCCCTTTTCTTTTGAAGAAACACCCCAGAGGAGACTGAAGTGAATGAAAACCACCCAGTCCACAATTAAGGTGATTAATTATCCACTTGTACTTTGTTAGCACCTCTGGATCCTCTGTCAGGGGGCTGAGAGCCATCTGAGCATAGCACAGAAGACGCATCCCTTTTCTAAGGAACTTGAAGCTTTGTTTAAAAAAAAAAAAAAAAGGAATAAATATTGAAAAAAATAAAACAACTAAAGAATTATAAAAGAAAGAAAACAAGAACAAGCCAAAACCAAGGCATTGGCGTCGGGATCAGAGATGAAGTGGGAAGGAGCTGTGCACCTTGGCTGTGGGAGCCATGAGCTCATGGCTCATTGAGGGGGGGGAAACATTTTCCTGAAGTTTGGCTGAATATTTCTTCTCCACTTGTTCTCCTGTTGGAAATTTCAAATTGATATATCACAAAAGCCCCATTGACTGGCCATTTCACAGAGAAATTTCCCTCTATTTTCCAGTCAATCATCCCTCTCCGTCCCTGTAATTTTTATTTGCATTACATCAGCGCTGGGGGTGGTGGAATTCAGAAAAAAATCAGAACTTTGACCACTTCTTTCAGAGATTGGATGAAAGAGCTTTTTCTGCCTCAGGGGGGTTTGTTCACGTTGCTGGGAAGAAAAAAACAGCCAACAAAACCCACTCACACAACTTGGAAGCATGGCGTTGTAATTATGGGATGAAATCAGAGCCCGGTGGGGGCCGTGGGCTGTGCTGGGGCTGTCGTCAGAGCTGGGAGAGATGGGACGGTTCGTGTTCCCTGGTGGTGCCCACTGCCTCGTGTTTAAGCTCCATTTCCCCTATTTTGTCCCATTTGTAGGGTCCAGCAGCCTCCATTAGGGCAATAAGGACGTGAGCTGCTTTCCTGCTGAAACATGGGATTTTTCCAGCTTTTCTCATTGACCCTTACTGCTAAAATCTGTGTTTTCCTCCTGGCTGGGAGGTGGCTAATGACAGCGTGACACTGATGCCATCGTGTCACCCATGTTTTGGAATTGTGGAATTTGGGTCAGCTTGGGGGCAGGGCTTGGTTTGTGCCATCCCATCTGATCTCAGATGTCGAGATCCCAAATTCACCCAATTCTGGGTGAATAATGGCTTTTTAAATTATTTTTCACAGCTGAATTGGTGGCCAGAGCAGAGAAATGCCATTGGCTGGGGGTCACCTCAAAGAGAAGTCAGGAGTTTTATTTTATTTTATTTTTTTTATGGCGCAAAACCCATGTTTTCTGTCAAATTATAATGAAACAGTTTATGCAAACCTGAAAATAAGCCCATATGCTTCGCTTATGCCACCTTTTTTTTTTAACCTTTATTTAAATGTCAATTTTTTGGAATGACAATGACATTTCAAGTGAGAGATTGAAACGTAGCGCGCAAGAAACATCACCGTGAGATGTTTTGACTTCCCTTCAGCTCCCTCCTCTCCTCGTTCTATTTATTTTCTGCGAAAGCCGTTCACTAAACCTGACTTGAATCCACAGATAGTTTCAATTCCTGAAAATGACATTTTCCAGCAAAGACGCCGTCAGTTGAAAACAAAAGAAAAATGCAATGGGTCTCGCTCACCCCTTGGTGCTCCAGCCCTCATTGCACGTGCTTCTAAAAGAGCATGGGCCAGGACAATCCAAGCTGAGGGACACGAGGGTGTTGTGACCCTTTTGCACACAGCATTTTTGCTTTTCCAGCTTTGCAACACGTGCATTTGTGCATTGCTGTCCAAATGCTCTGTTTCAAGAAGTGGAAGGGGAAAATGCTGCTCAGCGTCTTCTTCAGACTGGATGATCTTAGAGGTCTTTTCCAACCTTCACGATTCTATGATTCATCTGATGGGCAAAGCATCTGTTGTCACCTCTTTTTTTCCTTGTGGAATCCAACCTTCTCCTTGGGTTTGCCCATTGGAAAGGTGATAAATCTCATTTTTGCACATTTTTTTCTGCCAGGCCAGGAGCTGCGATGCGTGGCCGGGTGAACACATCCCTGTGAGAGTGCATCCTTACATACAGCAAAGGGAAATTAACAGCAGTCAGCTTCCCAAGGTGGATTATTTCATTACCGTCGTAATTGGTACTTATAATTAGTTGTCACCGTGGCGTGTGGTGTGCCCTGAGCACTGCGGCCAGAAAGTGCAGAAGGAAAAAGCACTTTTTTTATAATTAATTACAACTGCTGTTTGTTTGGTTGTGTGTTTATGCACTTGTTATTCCAGTCGAGCACCCTTGGGTTGGTGTGCTACGCCCATGGTGGGGTTCTCTGTGCTCTGCTTCTCGTTTGGGTCCACTCTGTGCCCGTTGCCCATTGACAATGACATTGACAATTTGCCCAATGACATGACTTGATTTGTCCATTTTGCTCACAGATTGGGTCTCTCGTGCTTCAGTTTGCCCACAGATTGGGAATATCTGTGCTCCGAGCATCCCGGCCAGACCCACCCTCCTGGAGGAAGGCTCCCTCCTGCCAACAAATGGCTGCAGAGCCTTAGGGGTGGGTTTGAAGCCCCTTTTCCCAGTGGCAGTAGGTGAGAGGTGATGGGTACCCGGTGCCAGCGGGGTGGGCATCTCGTTAGAGGACAGAAGGCTCTTGTGGGAGCCAAATCATCCTGGAAAACCCCTGATATTTGCCAAGTGCCTGCCCCGAGGCTGGCAAAGGGCTTTCTTTGTGGCTCTGAAACAATAAAGGGCCTCATCCTCATTAGCTGAGCATCCTAACAAAGCACCATTCATTTGAGTAGGTGCCTTGTTGGTGACAGGGACACGAGGGATGGGGGGCTGTGACCCCAGTATCCATGAGGTTGACTTTTAATGAGCGCTTCGGGGCACAAAGTGGGTCAGCTTCCATCGGCTCCGCTCTGCCTGGACCAGAGGCACAGAGCCAGGACGTGTGGCACGTGGTGGCGTGAGCTGCTGCGTCCCTGTGCCCAGCCTGTCCCATCCCAACCTGTCCCTGGCTGCAGAGTGTGGCTCCCCGCAGCCCCAGGGCTTTGTGCATGCAGCGCTCGTGGTGCGCTTTGAAGCCCGCAGCCTTGAGCACTTCAAACCAGCAGAGCCTGGGCGGATGGTGTATGGGAAATTAATATCTAACAGGGCTAAAAATTGCTCTCAGCGCCGCCCTGACTCCCTTGCCCAGCTGAGCTCTGTTTACTTTCATCCCATCCAGAGCATTTAGCACAAAGGGGCCCCTTACACTCTGAGTTTTTAAAACACGGAGCGAGATGTGTCGTTCTGCAGAGGCACAGAGCAGAGCATCACTGTGCAGCCCTGCACTGCTCACTGTTTGCTCCCCGTTTCCCCGTGGGCGGTGGGGAGGTGCAGGTGGGAATGGTGTGGGCTGGTGCCACCCTGCATGGCCAGGGAGTGCCTGAGATTATCTACGGGAAAACAAACCCACGTGGTGTCTGCGCACACCGGGCTGATTTTCCCAGGCTGATTGTTCGGGGCTGGTGCAAAAACACCAAGGGAGAAATGCTTTAGCGATGACAGAGCAGAGCTGAGTGCTCGGGGCCATCGCCCTGTGCAGAGCCATGGTCTGGGCTGTGGCACTGGGGGGGTTCAGGTCCCGAAGCTGTGCTGGGCTGGGGCAGCTGCTTCTCACATCAGCGCCTTGGGATGAAAGATGTGGAGGGGTGGGCTTAGGTTCTGCTCCCCCCAGGGCCTCTGATTGCTGCAGCTGTGTTATCTCCAGAGAGATGCAGAGGTGTCGGTGCACGGCACGCGCATATCCCATCCCTGGGGGCACCCAATGGTGTCTGCAAAGTGAGGACTCCTTGTACTTGGCTGCCTCAGGACCTCCCCGGACGGTTCCTTATGGCATGCAGGGACGTACTGTACCCAAATGCTGCACTCCATGGGGCCCTTCCAGACAGGAGATGGCAAAGGCAGGAACAAAGCAGTCCAAGTCGATAGGTTTTTCCAATAACCTTCCCTAAAATCTCACCAGGTTACATTACGCTCTAATAGACTTTAAGCCAATCTGCCTAATGCCATTGCAAAGGTCAATTAAATTCACCCTAAAAAATTTACTCCTGGCTCATTATACGTTTGGAAAATGAATTAGAAGCACAGGCTGCCCCAGAGGTTTCTGATATTTTGCTAATGAACATGGCTTCTAATGGAAGGGAAGGAAAGAGCAGCACTGCCAAAAGAGCCCTTTGAACAAAGGGTTTGCAGGGGGAGCGCGGGGCTGAGCATCTCCGTGCGGAGCGGGCGGTGCCACCCAGCAGAGGAACGTTAAGCACCATTAAGGAGCAGGCGAAGTTTTTGCTTTGAATTGGGTTTTTCTTTAGAGAGTGGTTTAGAGGGCTCTGTAAACCTCCACGGCTTTGAGCACGCTGCTGCTTATCAGCCTTTCATCCCTTTTGCTGAAGCACGGGTGCAGCCAGGTGCAGGGTGCGTGGATGCAGGCGTGCTCCCCGTCCTTTGAGCGCCCGGCGCTGGTGGCATTGCAGAGCGCTATCAGCAGTGCCCAGGCCGCTGCTCATTTTGAGCTGATATCAATATTGTGTGAATTCTGAATTAGTTTTTGAATGGCAAATTGGATTTCCTTCCCTGAAAATGGCGTTTTGCTAGGGGAGGAGGGCAGCTTGCGTCGCCTCTCCCGGAGCTTTGCTGGGGTGTAAAGCACGAGGAAGTGAAAAGGTGCCTGGGAATGAAGTGAATCACAGCCAACAAAATCCTGAGCGTAATTCTGTGAAAATCAACACATGCCCACGGAAAGTTTCAATCTCAACAAGACAGCACTTCTGACCAAACGCCCACATCGCTGCCGGTGGTGCGGGAATGAAACGGCTCGGGAGCATCCGCTGAGCAACTTCTGGGTGGAATGCTCATCCCCTGCTGATGTTGAGATGCCGCTGCTGCAACTGCATGGCTGGGGCTGGCATCACCCACCCCCACCTGCCCGAGGGGTGGGCGTCAGGGGTACGCTGGCACCTGCCCTCCTCCCATAGAGGACAGTTTGTCCCCTCCTGCAGCAGGTGGCTGAGCTGTACGGGATGCTGGGCACATCGCTCCTCTTGGCTGTCGGGAGCCTGGTACAGCTCCTGCAATCTGGAACAGGTTGCGGCTCCAGCCTGAGCGCTGCCTTCTTCCAAGAAGCTGCTGGGAGCTGTCTTGCAANTTTTTTTTTTTTTTTTTGGCACGGGGAGAGGCTTCAGGAAAACTGCGAGACTGGGCACAACTCCCTTCAGTTTGTCTTTAATTACAGCAAGGGAAGAGGTGGTAATTACAACACACCCTCCCCTTGCCGAGATCCTCAGGTGAAATCAGGGCTGAGAAATATGCATGCCAATGTGGGGAGCTGCCAGGGCCGGGCAGGACGGAGAGCTGCTCCCTGCCTCTTGCTGTGGGCATTGGGCAGGACCTGGGGACAGCGGTGTGGTGCCTGCAGTGTCGATTATTAGTGGGTTTAGTAAATTACCTGCTAAATTGGCCCTTAAAATTGCCAACTGCATGTCCTCTCTCGTGGCAGAGCTGTTTATGCTCATGCTGCAGGGAGGGTGGATGGGCTCTGCTGGGGCTCCTGGCACCTCCTGGGTACCCCCCTGCCATGCTCCGTGCTGGGTTCCAGCCCTGCCGTGGGGATCGGTGCTGAGCTCACCCCAGAGCTGTGCTGGGTGGGAGAGCAGCTCCCACTGCTCTGGGGCTGCACAGGGTGCAGGGCTTCACCTTAAGGTCAGGGTGATGGAGATGTGGATTCAGTGGGGGTGATGCTGTGCCAGGGACCCCCCTCCCTCCCCATCTGCCCTGCTCTTCGCGCTGGGCTGTGCTCAGCTCCTTTTCCACTGCACAGCAAATTTTCCCTTCTGCGCATTTCCAGCTCTCCCTTTGCCTTTCCATGCGCACTGTAAAGGTCAGCCCATATCTGGAACATGCTCTAAATCTGCACGGGGAGCAGGGGGCAGGAGGAGGGAGCACTGCAGCAGCAGCTCCTGGGAGAGCACCATTTGCCGCTCTCCCACCCACGCAGGACCACCCGGCAGCTGAGGAAATGGCTTTTTGTCAGCAGAAATCCCCCGAAGCACTCAGTGAGCATGCTGTAACCTTATGCAGTGCCACGCGCAGCCCACCCCACTGCTGGGGCTCCATCCTTCCTCCCCCCCGGGGGGATGCTCACCTCCAGGCCCTGCTGCCCTCGGTGGGATGAAGCATCTCCTCCTCCTCAGTGCCCACCTGCTCCTCCTTGCCCCTAACCCTGCATCCCTGCCACATCCTGCATCCCTTTGCTTATCGTGGGGACACACCTGGTCCAGTGCCATGCCCCCCCTCCAGACTCCATATCCTGCCCTCACCTCCCCCCGCCAGCTCAGCCTCCCCTCCCCGCTCCGTTTCTGTTTTAATTTTACTGTGGTTTCGCGACAGCCACGGCTGGGCCAGGAGTTACAGAAAGGTTATTGGTGAGTGATGGGTATTGACATCCCTAACAGTGCCCTGACCCCATCAGTCTCGCTCTGTTCTCCTTTTTCCTTACACTTGCCCTGTTTTTTTTCTGAAGGGTGCTCTGCCGCAGATTGGCCTTGCTCATGCATAAAGCTTGCTTCATCAGGTTTTTACCCAAAGCCACGCCGGGCACGCTTGGCTGCAGAGCAGGGAGGGACACGTTGATTTGTGCTGGCTGCTGAGTGCAGGCATTTAGAGAGGCTTCCAACTCCCACATTATTGCACTACTCCCCAGGCCTCACGTGCTGCCTTTTTCCCAGCTTTTTCTCCCTGAATTCACTTGATCATGCCCAAGTGCCCACCTGCATCACCCTGCCCATGGCCAGGGCTGTTACAGGGACTGGTGCACAACCAGCTCCATCCTGCAGGGAGCACCTTGCAGCATGCCAGCAGCATCCATCGCTGTGTCCATAAGGATGCCAGCAGCATCCATCGCCGTGTCCGTAAGGATGCCAGCAGCATTCATCGCCATGTCCATAAGGATGCCAGCAGCATCCATCGCCATGTCCATAAGGATGCCAGCAGCATCCATCGCTGTGTCCGTAAGGATGCCAGCAGCATCCATCACCATGTCCATAAGGATGCCAGGAGCTTGGATCCTGCTGGGGCTCAGCATCACTTCCCCACCCTGGCTTATGCACAGCTTTGCCCTCTGCAAAGAGCACAACTGCGTGGCGGAACGCTCCTGTGCATGGAGCACAGCGGTGTGGGTGCAGCTGCAATGCTTTGGGAGGGGGAAGCAACACTTCTTCCCAATAATCACCAAAAATTTGGGGGTGCAGCTCCCAGCACAGAGCCCTGCAAAGCCACCTTGTAAACACAAACAGCCTCGCAGAGCTACTCCCTGCTGGGCAGATAAGCGCCGGCTCCCAGGCCCTGCAGTCCATCCCTGCATTCCTTGGGAAGGATGGAGTCCTCCGTGCTGGCTGTTTGGAAATACAGCAAAGCTCATTTGAAGTGCGTCTTATCTCCCTGGTGAGAAGCTTCTGGGGCTGAGCACGGCTGCACTGTGCGCCCGCCCGCCCTGGCGCTCCCGTTCCGCGATGCTGCGATAAGCGCCCTTATCAGATGCTTCCGCTGTAAAACTCGCTGCACACCGACTATTTTTTTTTTTTGGCTTTATTGTTGCCTCCATAAAACCGGCTGGGAAAAGTGCTGAAGCAGTAACCCTGCTCGGTTTTAAAGGCAGCTGCAAATCAGCCCCGTGTTCTAGAGCTGCTTTTACGAGCGCTAATTAACCGGGATGTGCCCTGCGCTCTGCCTCCCACCCAGCCCATCCAATGGGGGCATTCCCCTGCACCGTGCTGGGGTCGTGGTCCTGAGCTCATCCCCCCATGCCAATGAGCTGCAGTGGGACTGGGAGCACACTGAGGGCTTTGTAGGATTTGCGGATTGTGCCTGGGGCTGTTGTGGCGGTGGCAGAGGGTTGGTTGGAAACCAAGCAACCCAGTCATGGCAAACCATGCACTGTGTGTTGTCTGCCTGAGTCGTGGCTGGGAAATGGTTTTTGAGGACAGAGTGAGCCCTGTTGGGGTTTGAAGGGAAGTCACTGCTTCATGCCATTCTGGAGCTCAGTGGTCCTTATGGGTCCCTTCCAGCTGGGGATGTTCCGTGATTCTATGATTCAAAAACATGGGAAGGGGCAATGACTCTGGGAATTCCTTGTCTTACAGTGAGCCCCTCCAGAGCATGGCCAGCCCGCTCCTGGGTCCTGCTGCCCATACAACCCCAGGGCACAGTTCTGGGGGCTCTCTGGAGCTCCTTGGCCACAGGAGTGGGATGGGCATGAGCTGTCCATTTGCTTTCCCATTGCAACAGATATACTTCTGTTGACACTGCAGGAGGATGCCTCCATGCGTCCCTTTGTCTGGCAGGACTGTGGCTGCACGGGAAGGGAAAATGCTGGCAGTGGGAGAGGCTGCAGGGTGGTGGGGGGACGAGCTGCTGCTGACACTCGGCAATTTATTTGGAACCCGAGAGTCTTTTCAAGAAAGCAATTTCTTTGACATTTTCTTTTGGCATTTGAAAGGGGAAAAAAGGTAGTATTTCCCACGTACGCTCACCGTTTCCATCCCTTCCCAAAGTGATTTAGATTTCTTGCTCTGCTGTGCCTTACAAGCCATAAACCGTGCATGGAGGGAGGTGGGAGCGAGGCGCGGTGCAGGCAGAGCGTGCATCTCCGCCTGGTGTTTGCACAGCCAGCAGCATCCATGGCCATGGCCATGAGGATGCCAGCAGCATCCATAGCTGTATCCATGAAGATGCCAGGAGCTTGGCTGCATGGCAAGAGGCTCCTTCCAGACAGCTCTGTGCACCCAACACTGCACTCCCATGGACGTGACATCCACAAGCAACGGTGAAATATCATCAGCATCATGGCTGGGCTTAAATCTTTACTGAGTCTCCATTTTTCTTTCTTTAAACGCTTACAGAATAAATGGAATTTATAATCAGAAACCATAAAATCCCTGATTTATGGTTCATCTTGATGACAATATTTAATAACTCGTGTATATTTTATTACATCTTTTTAATGCCCTGTTGTGGAATTTTACTTAGGCATCTCGCCCTCTATATCAACCTGTCGCAGCACAGATGGGCTGACTTTTTGCCTTGGGCTGAGGACAGAGCCAGGCTGGGCTCTGCCCAGGGCTGCCCAGGTCCTTCCAAGTGGACTCTGAAAGCAGAGCTGGGTGCCCAGATGGGCCCCTTCCAGGAGCTGCTCCCTGGGTTTCAGCTCTGATGCTTTTCCCAACTCCCTTTCAACATTCCCAGCCAAATCTCAGTGCAGGTGGAGGAGAAATTCAACTGCAGGGCCTCTCTTCCCTCCTCAGGGACTTTCTGCTTGGAAACCAGCATCTATTTAGGTTGTTGCTTCCCCAGCTCAAGTGCATTCTCCTCCAAAGAGCGCTCCCCACCCTTTCTGGGATCATTAGAGCAAATTAGCTGATGCATCCGATCACCCCACTGCACCCAGGGTACTGACCTGCGCAGTGCTTGAGTGCAGAGGGCGGCTCAGAGCCACGTCCTGGCTGTGTGGGGCAGCAGCAGCTCGCTGCCTCCCAGCTGGCTCCTGTACCCCCCTGCCTGCATCCCTGCGCTGCTGGAGATGGGGGGAAAGGGGGCAGTAGGGACTGGAAGGGGATGGGGAGCAGATGGGGATGGATGCATGGAGGGGAGCAGGTGGGGGTGGATGCATGAAGGGGAGCAGATAGGTATGGATGCATGGACGGGACCATTGCTCAGGGTCACAGCACCCCATTAGGGGCGAGCAAGCCAGGGCTGTGCTGTCCCATTGGAACCCTGATGGTTTCTTTGTGAGATATCTGGAACATGGAAGCCTTGTTTGTAATGTTGGACAACTTTTTTCATTGTGGGGCTGGCTGAAATGTTTGCACCGGGAAATTGGTCTCCTCCAACAGGGCTTCTGCTCTCTTGCAGAACATTTGCAGAGTTTTCATCGGTGCGTTTCCCCAGCAGTTTAGAGAGAGGTCGTCGAGGTGGTTGGACTAGATGATCTTGGAGGTCTTTTCCAACCTTAACAATTCTGTGGTTCCTGCAGTGCTGGAGTGTGACTTTAATTTAAAGTCCAGCACAGGAGCAGCCACCTGGGGAGGGGAAGCGACAGCAGCCTGTAGACACCTCCCAGACAAGGCTGGAAATGAGGAAAGAGAATTACGGTCTCGGAAGGTGGTAGCAGTGGCTGGGGGCTGAGGGAGGAGGTTTTCCCAGCCATTAGGAAGTTCATCGAGTGCAGGGCAGCAGGAGGCTCCCAGGGGGCAGCCCCGGCGCCAGCCCTGAGCTCAGTGGGGGCATCGATGGGGCGGACGGGGGGAGAGGATCTTTACAACATGCAGGAGGTCAGCGCTGAGCCCCGCCAGCCCCATCCACGGTGCCATAGTAACTTCCACTTCTGCTGCTCCACCATGGGCACTCGATAGCTCAGCATAATGGAAAGCTCTCCCCCTGATGCTATCTGTGACCCCAGGGTTTAAGCAACAATTAAGCAGGGAATTGCCTGTGCTGTGACGATGCTTTTTGTATTAGCATCCCTCCCCAGGTCCAGGTTCTTCATGCCCTGGCTCCTCATTGCACCAATTTTCTGCTTTTTCCATCTCATTTGCAAAAGCTGCCCTTAGGAGAGCCCTGTCAGAGCTTGCACAGGGAGCATGCAGGGCTGGGAGAGCCCGGGGGCTGCTGCTGAGGCTGAGCTCAGTGGGAGGCACTGTGCTGCCCAGTGCAGCCCTGAGAGCAGCCCTGCAGTCCTCTGGCACGGAGCAGTTTGCTGCTGAGGGTGCTGCTGACAGCAGAAGTGCCTCCAGCCCTCCTGGTTTTGCTGCAAGTCTCAGGGGTCTCATCAGAGCTGATTTTTTTCTTCATGCTCCTGGAGCCGTGTGGTTGCGCAGGAATCTTTGCCTTCATTTAGGAGCGGTGTTGACATGTCGCAGTTGCAGACAAAAAGTGTGAAAATATGGCTGGGAAGAGTAAGCTAATAAAGGAGCCCATCTTTATTGCGACGTTTTATTTAAGATCTCAAAAGGAAGGTTTGGGGTCAGGCGTGGGGTGGTGGAGGTGTGTGAGGGCTGCGGGGCTGTGCCATGCTGCAGGGCTGGATGTGAGCACTGAGTCTCATCCCTGCAGGGCACAAAGCCATTAGGGGTGTTTTTATTTAAGAAAATCAGTGCTCAGGCAAAGGAGTTGGCACTGGAGGCAGTGCCAGGGTTGGCTGGTTGTGTGCCCATGGGGTGAGCAGTGTCCAGGAGCAGTGCATGGGGGGGAGGGGGTGCTGGCACAGCATTCCAGCCAGCCCGGGGCTCCCCCTTCCCTCCACTGAGCAGAGTAGAAATGCCACAGGAATCCGTGTTGCTTTTCAGAGCTGTTCCAGGGAGGTGTTAGCAGGCGAGGTGCGGCGCTGGGACTGTCGCTATCGGCTGCCCTTGGTTAATCTGATCTGAAGGGTCCTCGTGTGATCGCATCTGGAGCATCCCCTTCCTCCCTCTGCAGATGCAAATTGCAGTGTGCAGCTGCCTGCTGTTTTTGTTAGGTGTGAGGGAGAAAACGGAGGCCGAGGCACTCCAGATTTCCCCACCCAACCTCTGCATTGCCACCTGGGAGCTGTGCTCTCTGTGGGTGCTGCTGCACCTGCAGCCTTCAGCTTTGCACCCTTTGCCGATTCCTGAATGCACATTGGTGCGCGGTGAGTGAGGATGGAGAAAGCCATGCCTGGAACCATTGCTGGGAATTTTCCCTTCAGAAAACACATTTATTGAAAAAAAAGTGTGGTTTCCTGGGGGAATTTTCCAGAGCAATCGTTTTTCCAGGAGAGCTCTCCCTGCTGGGTGGGCAGACTGCAGGTACGGAGCTCCCTGCTCATCCATCCTGGAGGTGATGTCCCATCCCACTTGGAGGTCATGTCCCATCCCATCTGGAGGTGATGTCCCATCCCATCTGGAGGTCATGTCCCATCCCACCTGGAGGTGATGTCCCATCCCACCTGAAGGAAACCCCTGTGGCTCTCCCAGCAGCCAGGAGCAAGCTGAAACACTCCTTGGTTCTGACAAAATGCCGTTTCCAAAAGGGGGAAAAAATCCATTCAGTGAAAATTTTGCTTTTTGGGAATTTCATACCGAGACAGGGAAGTTAGGGGATTTTTTTTCATTAAAAGCATATATATATATATTTGAGTTTCAGTGGATTTCCATTTTCTACTCAACTCTCTCTGTGATGCCGTTTCTGCAGCAGCCTATGACTTTTTTTTCCCCTCAGGAAATTTTCTAATATCAATTTAATTTTGACTCTCACAACTGCATCTATTCCGCGGGGAGCGTGCGCTGCGCTCTCGCCAAGGAAGTGTTTCCTCTTCGCCGCGAGTTCATTTTCCAGTTTCGAAACATCGTTCAGTCATTCCTAATGAAAGATATAATCAACTTTCAGGCTTTGTGGCTTAGCTGAGCCCCCGATGGGGATGGGGAAACCGTTCCTGTGATGGTGTAGCCCTTAGCTCACGCCTTGCAATGGGCAAGATTGCACCCAGAGAATGACACTGTGCAGGGTGTGGGTGCAGTGTGGGTGCAGTGTGGGTGCAATGGGTTTGTGGTCTTGCATCACGCAGGGTTTGCTCCTCCCCAGCCCCAAGCAGAGTCATTGCTGCGCTCAATCCCACAGCACTTTGGGCATGCAGCACCAATCTTTGCTACACAGCTTCTGCAGGCAGCGCTTTTGGCCAAGCTGCTGTTTGCTTTCTGCAGAATGAACGAGAGAGGAGAAAAACCCAGACAGCACCATTTGCGTCCCGTCTGGTTGTATTTCCATGCCTACATATCTGCTCTGCATAAATGTTGTTGGAGCACAGGGGGGGAATAGGCTCGCCTTGCATTAATGTGCTGTGCAACAGAAAGGGCTCAGTGTGTTCCCAGCCCTTGCTAAATTACGGCACGGATGCTGCACCGCGCGCCCAGATCTTCCCATCGCTGCCTTGCGAGTAAGCGAGCAGGAATACAAATGCAGGCAGCAGCAGGTGGGTGAGAGCAGGCGGTGCCTGTGCCCAGCCGGGCTGCAGCGCGCTAAGGATGGAGCCCGGGATGCTCTTAATGAGCTCCTGCAGCACCGCCGGTCCCAGTGTGACCCGTGGGAGTGAATGGAAGCATAGAATCATAATGAAGGGGCAGGGATGGGGCAGGGCTGGCAGCAGGAGAGCTGAGCTGCGCTGGGTGCAGGTGAGCCCCTGGGATGTGCAGAATATGGCTCAGGGACCACAGCGTGCTCACGCTGTAGGGAGAGGGAAATAAACAACGGCCCGAAATGCTCCCTCGCAAAACGAGCCAGATGAGATAACGAGTTTCTAATTGAAACACTTGGGTGCAAATTGCCTGACAATCCAGAGAGGCTTCTTGAACCCGCATTCAAGCTTCTTGCTCAGAAGACATTGAGGTTCCTCCATCCGAACAATCTCCAAACTTGCCCATAAAGCTTCTGAAGTGAGAAATTAATCCAAAGTAACCTTTGCTGCTGCTTTCCAAAAGCAGATGGGCTTCTGATGGAGGCTCACCCCCCCTGGATAGGGCCTGGCTCACCAAGCCCCCCTCTCCCCTTGGCTGTCCCACCCATTGGGCTGGTCTTGGCATTGGCCATGGGTCTGTGCCTCCACCTGTGGCATTCCCATCCCCATCTCTTCCCCTTTTGCTTCCCCTGTCAATGTGTCCATCCGGTTGAGCCTTTTGCTCCTGCCTTCCCTCCCTCTGAATCTAGCTTATAGGATTAGGCACAAAAATGGAGGGTTGCAGTGTATAATAGTGGGGCTGTAATTACCTTCCCAATAGAGTGTAATTACACCATGGAAATGCTTTTGAATAACCTCAGCACCACCTGCCAGTCCTTATAACTGGAATTTCTCTTAAGTTTCAGTGCTAAGGTTGCCCACTTTTGCACCATTGTGTCTTTGGCTTCCTGGTCACTGTGCCCACGTGGCTTTAGCATTCAGTGGCACCACTGATACTGCACTTACACTCTAATTAATTTACAGCCATGGAGCTAGCCTTCAAGTTGTGTGTGTAGTGGAAATTACAGGTGTGGAAAGCACAGCTGCTGTGCAATCAGCCCCTGATTGCTGTGTGATTGCGCTCATAGTGCCGTCAGCGCAGAACCAAGGCAGAGTTTTGGTGAGATGTCACCGGGGTCTCTTGGCATGGATGGGGCAATCATAGAATATCCCAAGTTGGCAGGGACTCACTGAGTCAAAAGCTTGGCTCCACGCAGGACCACCCAAAATCAAACCCAAAAATCAAAATCAACCCAAAAATCGAACCAGTGCCAGGAGTGACAGTGCTGCCTCGGCTCCTACTGATAGCAGCCAAGGATCCATGTATTGGGGCGCAGCGTGCATCAGTGGGATTTTTCCATTTTTGTCTAAAAGCGGAATCTGGGGAATTTGTGGTGTTAAGCAGCCTGTTTTCCCAGGGTGATTTTCCACATGCGACAATCCTGCTGTTGAGAGGAGTCCCACTTGGCAAACTTGGGCATGATGAAGCCAATCTCAAAGCCCATCCCACATTGCTATCTCCACTCATCCATTAGAACAAGAAAAGCTGTTTTCCTGCCTTCTGGAACTGGTCGAGACCTACACACAACGAGCACTGTAACATAATGCATTTTTATTATTATTAAGCTCCCAGCTCCTCTTTTCCTGTCAATTTAATGGGCTGATGAAATGCACCTCCAGCTCCCCGGGCTGGGAGGACAATTTGGTCCGGTTCTTCCATTTGGAAGGAGCAGAGTGCTGCCGGTTGCTGGTATCCCTGTGCCACCAGTGCCAGCTGGCTGGGGTGCAGGCTCCAGGACCGTGGGCCAGGGTCCTCCCTGGTGCACCATCATTGACTTTAATTGGGCTCTGCCAGGGAGAGCTTTGGCTTGCTGATCTGCTGATGTGGGCAGGTGCCAGCTGGGCTCCGACAGCCCCGTGCAGCATGGGATGGACGGTGGTCCCTGCATCACAGCGTGCTTGGGGGCACTCTGCAGGGCTCCACATCTCTGCCAGGCTTATCTCCCTGCCCTCACCCCCTACAGACTGGAGGCAGAGAGAGGAAAAAAGTCTTGCAGGTGAAAAAACGGGCACAGGATGCTGTGATATGAGGATGGATTCAGAGCTGCAGTTTGCTCGTTAGGGCGTTGTAATTGGCAGCTGAGATGTGTGCTTAGAAGCCCGGTGGCAAATTTCTACAGTGACATTGCTGGCCTCCCCAAAACGCCATTTCTCCTTCCTCTATGACACTAATGGCATTGATTGATTAATTAATTAATTAATTAGCATCCTCAGTGTCCCCGGGACGGCACAGCGCAGCACAAGGGATGGCTGCGCATCCCCATCGCAGGGTGCTGCGGGGAGAGCATCTCTCCTTGAAGCATCTCAGAGGGTCTGAGCTTCATGCTCCGGTCCTGGGGCAGAACTGGGCCGTACCTGAAGGGAGGGACGGGAGCCCTGGGCTTCCATCCTGCTCCCCGCGGGTGATCATGAGCCCTTCTGCTCTAAATCTGTTCTCCCATTTTAATATTCCCTGCGGTGCTTCAGAGCTCGCTCGTGGCTATTTTATATCTATGTATAGATAATGTATGTGTAGTTAAGTCGGGAGAAGAGCAGCACAGGGTGGGATGCGATGGCAGCGATGAGCGGAGGCGCGGGGGGACAGAGGGGCACGGGGGGTTCCCATAGGACCCCGGAGCTGTCACCCGTTGTCACCGCTGTCACCGCTCCATCTGTGCCCTCTCATGGGTTATGTGAGGACACAGGGAGCAGCAGTTTGTAGGGAACAGCGTGGAAACACTGTAGTACAAACGCATGGAAGCTGATAACTTGCAGGGATGGCTTTGCCAGGAGGGGATTAAAAAAAAAAAAAAAGCTGTAAATTTTCTTTGTTTTGCTGTTTAGATCCTCCTTTTGGTGTGGTGCATGTGCTAATGTGTATGATAGCGCCGTGGCGTTGTCGGAACAAAATATTCAGATGGCTCCCAACAGTTGGTGCTATTTTGGGACGCTGACGTGGGAGCAGCAGCGTGGTGCTGGGAGCATCCTTCTCCGTGTCCGCATCCCTGCCCGCTTCCTCAGCCCGGGGCTCTTAGGCCTCCATGCCCATGAAACGAGCAGCAAATCAATGCAGGCCTAATAAAAGATGATTGGAAATTGCGAATAGAAGCGCGGGAGGGCAGCCCTGCCTCCTGGCGCCGAGATGAGTATGGATTTTCTCATGCTGGGGACTGTAAACACTCCTGAGCTCCCCGGGGAGTCCCGGATGCTCACCCTCTCCCTTTGCCCTCATTGTTCTCTTGCATCCTTAAAGGAGCTTGGTAACGGCAATTAGATTAATTAGCCCCCATCCCATGCTGTGCGTGCTCTGGAGGGGATGAGATAAATGAGGGCTGGGGATGTTCTCCAGGCCGTGGTGCTGGGCTCCAATCTCAGCTCCCCACAGCTGTGCACCCCTTCGTCATGGGCACCTCCAGACTGCAGCTTTGTGCCCGCGTGCTGCAGCCTGGCCCCTCCTGCCCTCCTGCTGCTGCTTCCAAAATAATAAAGCTCCTTGTTTTAACAGCCAGAGAGGCCATCAGATGGGCAGAGGAACTGGTTCAGATCCTCTTTGCCGTGGTGAATAATTATTAGAGCAAATCCCATCACCCTCTGTGCTAAAAGGGACAATTGCTGACCCACAGGCCCTGAGGGCTGAAGGAATGCTGCAAGGAGCTGTCCCTGTCCCTTGTCACCCAGGCACAGCCCTGGGTGCTGCATCTTGCTGTGCAGAGGGTGCTGCGTGGAAAGGCTCTTCACCATGGGTTGCATCCAGCAGATGCACAACCCTGCTGGGCAACAGGTCAACCCGTGGTGCACGGGGTCTGCCAGCAGCGTTGGGTATCACAGCCCAGCCCTTCCTTGCCCAAGGGCAGGCATCTTAGGATGCGTTTTCTTTGGAATGAGGTGCCCAATCCCAAGGCACAGAGCTGTTCTGCTTTAGGAGTGATGCCCAAAGCTGCAGCCACATGCTCACAGCACCGTGGCAAGAAGTATTAATGGGGGGGAAAAGTTAACCACACTGATTGAACTGCAAAAAAGGTTGTTTTTATATCCCTTTATTGGAATATAAAGACAGCTTTTATAACCTTTTAAAGGGACATAAAAGCAGCTTGGAGACACGAAAGCTCACTCCAATTTAAGGCAGACAAAGAGAGTGGGAGGGGAGGAGGGCACGGGGCTGCTGCATCCCGAGGTCAGAAGTTCCCGGGGTGGGGATGCTGCAGGGCCAGGTGCTGGGTGTCACCCAGCTCTGGGCAGCTGCAAAGACCCCGTTGGGAGGGATGGGTGTCACACCAAATGAACCAACCTCTTGTATGTCATTTTTCTCCCTCGTTCTCAGTGGATAAATACTGCCTTGGCTTTGTTCCTCCTGGAACGAGGGAGGAGAGCTCTTAGAGGTCCGGCAGGGAGGGCTTGCAGTGACTGCACGCTGCATGCAGACCCTCCAGTGGGTCCCAAGCCTGCACCTGGTGTTCTGCAGGGCAGCAGCAGCATGGCAATGTCGATACCTTTGGGATGTGTTTGCAGATGTGATGCAGTGAGGACCAGGGGAGCTCTGTGGGACCTCCTGGAGGTCCAGGCTGGCACGTGCTGTCATCACCTGCAGCTGTTGGTTCGTGAACAACAGGGTCTGTTCCCTCCATCGGGGGAGATTTTGCTTTTTTGCCTTCCGTGTTCACACACGACATAGGAAGCAGAGTGACCTTTCCAGCAGCCTCGAGGGGAGGGCTGAGCCCCCGCACGCTGAATACGGAGAGCCCGTGGCTCTCAGCTCTCCCCACGCCAGCTCCCAAATAATAAAGCTCCCAGAGAGAGAGCTGCATGGCCGTGAAGGGGACAGGAGCGGGAGCAGCTGCTTCTAATTTCGCTTCATGGGGAAGGAGGCGATGCTGAGAGCACCCCGCATTCTCTGCACATATTTTTCATCATTATAGGCAGAAATGCCAGAGCGGTGACAGATATTAATGCAGTTCACGCCGGGAGAAAATCTTCTTTCCATCAGACTCAATGTTCAGCAAGAGGGCAGTGCCATTTGCAACCCTCGGGAGGATGTGTTTGAAAGGTGATGTGTTTTTTCCCCGGGAAGTTTTATTCTGAGATGAAGTTCAGATTGGAGCAAGGGCACCTGAAACCGTCACGCTTGGGGCTGCGCGGCTGCTCCGTGCCATGGATCCGAGCAGAAGTGGATCTGCAGCACTGCTGGAAAGTCATTGGGATTTTGGTGCAACCCAAAGTGCCCACCCAGAAGCTGTAGTGAGGTTGGGGTGACGATGCTCCATGTGACAATGTTGGTGCCGTGGTCCCACTGTGCCCAGCACTCAGCGATGGCACATTGCAGGCTCACAGCTGTGGAGTTATTCTGCACAGGGCTGCACCTCCTTGCACCCCTCAGCCTCCTTTTATTTGCTTATCCCACTAAATATTCATCAGTAACATTTAAGACAAAGGAAAGAGATAATTACAAGGGGAGAATTTTTTTGCAGTACTAAAGGTTAACAGAATTCTTGGCATTTGTGCCTTGTCGATCTCCGTGTAATTATGCTCATTTCCCAGAATTCAGAGGCGACTGTGCCTGTTAACGCTCAAAGATGGTACCCCGGGAATTAAATTTATGAGATCATTTCTCAAAATCTTCAGATCCAAACCAAGCATCTTGCTTAATGACACGACTATTATTAATATTATTCTTGGATGCGCCGCGCCGCGAGGGTCAGAGCACTGGTGGCAAACCCGAAATGGATGCGCACAGGCAGCAGTGCATGGTGCTGGCTCCTGCTCCTGAGGAGCGAGCAGTTTGGCAGCCTCAGTGCTGTGTGAAATGAGGATGTCACTTTGGGTTAACTGGAGCTGAGCCCTGCAAAGGGGCAGGACTGGGGTCCGTCAATGCCTTTTTGGCTGGTGGGAGTTGGGCTGGAAACATCTCAGCGCCTTTAGGTGCATCTCGGCATCTTTGTTTTGAGAGTGGCTGATCCAGCTCCAAACCCAGCTTCATGCAAAATCAGGGGCTCCAGGAGGCTGATGGTGAGCTTTTAGGCTGTGTGTGGTGGTACCCAGCTGGGCTGGGTGATGCTCAGCTCGGGGCTCCTTGCTTGGGCTGTTTGCCTTGCTGCCAGCTCGCTTGGCTTTTCAGCCTCTTCATCTTCTTCCTCCTCCCATGCGCACTTACTCCCGTTAAAATGCAGAGTGGATTGAGTTGTAGAGCACCGGGTTAATGTCATACGCTTATAAAACGCTGTTAGATGGCTAATGGCATGGATTCATCCCGTGTCGTCAGCTGCCTCTGGCACCTGATTCACTCCCTTCGAACTCTGCCGTGACGCAGCGCGAGCAGGAAGGTGCACAACTGCACAGCAGTGCAGCCAGCAGCAGGTTTGCATGGAGCCAATATTGATTGGGACCACGGACAGCTGGGATCGATCCCAGTTCATTTCCTTGCCTGCACCAGCGTGGCTCAGTGTCTCTGATAATGCTTTCTCTCCCTGTGTACATATTTAATATTACGGCCGCGCGTACGGAGGTGTCACTCCATAAATACATCTGTTGTGTTGGGTGGGCTGTTCTCAGAGGCTGAGATACTGAGAACTGTGAGAAAGGAGCAATCCTGAAGGGATGTCAGAGCTCCGGGACTGCTGAGCATCCCTCCCCGACGTTGTGTCTGAGCTGCAGAGCTGTGGCATAAATCAGAGCATCCTCGCGGTGCTTCTCCCGGTGCACAGCGGCAGTGCTGCAGGAGCTGGATCCTTTGCTGCCTTCAGCGTGGGACCACCAGCACTGAGGGATGGGGCTGCTAAGTTTAGGCAATTCTGGTTAAATATTAACTGCATCATTAGTGAGGATGGATGGAGCCTCATGCTTTGTTGGGAAATTGGGTGCTGGAGGTCCCTGCAGGAGATGCAACAGGTTGGGAAAAGCAGAAAGCAGAGCTGGGCTGCTGGGGACAGCACTGTGCCTGCTCTCTGTGCTGCTGTTTGTCACCATGTTGGGGAATGAGGGCTGAGTGCCTGCGGGGACACTCCTTGCATTCAGAAAAATGGCCCCAAATGGCCCCAATCGGGCAATTTCTCTGCTCTGTGCAGAATGCCTTTGGGGCGAGAAGGGCTCCGAATGGCTCCGGCCAAGCAAGGCTCTCAATCATTGTTTCTTAATTGGGGCCAGCCTTAATAAGGGGATAAATGAGTCAGTGTGGTGAGCAGAGCCCGAGCCCACGGCCTTTGTGTGCTGTGAATGGTCGCAGGGTGGGGGCTCAGGGGTTCTTCAGGGCCGCTCCCCGGAGCTGTGCCATTCACCTGGGGGATGCCAAGAAAATGAAGCACTTTTTGCAGCTCTGGGCTTATTGGGGAATCATGTACGTGGGAGCACAGAGGGAGCTGTGAAATCGTGTGTTCATTTTGAAGGAAGGAAAATGGCCCGAGCATAAATTATGTTTCTGATCATATTTGGCAATTTCAGATTAAAAATAAATTTCTACTTTGGGGTTATAGATTGCCATCTCTCAGCTTCGTGAAAAGGAAAAAAGGAATTAAAAGGAAAATCTGGCTGTACAAATTGCCTCGCTATGACCTACTTATTGCAAGGCATTTTTTTTTTTTGTCCCAGGATTGAAATCCTTCAGCGTGGGGAGGGGTGGGAGTGTACGTGTAGAGGTTTGCAGGCAGGTGGATGGGCATGGCTGGTGCAGGGGGATGAACCAAGCAGCCCTGCAAGCAGCTCCATGCAAAGTCGGTGCTGGAGCAGCACGAGGCTGTTCTGGGAAAGCTGAAAAAAAGTGGAAGTTGTGTTGGTTCCACTGATAGAGGGATTTTAGGTGCAGTTTTGCATCTGGGTGTGAGCTGCTGGGACCGCTCAGACCTGCAGGTTGGATGCATGGTGTTGCTTCTTCAGGTTTGCCTAAAAGCTGGGGGTTTGGGCAGGGTTTGCTGGAAGGCTGTGTGAGGAGTGGGTCCTGGCAGTGGGAAACACTGGGTTTGAGCTTAAAATTGTGACTAATTTTGCTGCAAATGGTGCTTGTGCATAAGCCATGGCCGGGCTGCAAGGGTGAAGGACAGGGAGATGCCTCCCCTGCTGCTGCACAGCAGCACTGCTGCAATTCATCCTGTCCAATCTTGCTGGAAAATTGGGTAAATATCTGCTGGAAGCGGGTGGCACAGTGCTGGGATGCGTGCTGCCTCCCCACGCACTGGGCACTGCCTGCAGGGTTCCCCTCCCCAACCATTTGCCTCCACCAATGCAACACCAAACCCATGGGCTCCTTGTGACCCCGTCCCTTTCAGCATCCTCACTGCATCCCGGGGCTGTTCCTGCCCCTGCATCCGTCTGTGCAACACCTCCATCCCTGCCGCCCTGTTTGTGGTCTCAGCCAGGAGAGGGGGCCCCTCGCCCTGCTCGAAGGAGGAGGAGGAGGAGATCAATCCGAGCGCAGAGCAGGTGTGCGTTGCACCGTGCTCGTTCCGCTCGCTGCCTGCCTGCCTGTTGCTCACCAAACACTTTCATCCGAGCAGGAAGAAAGCGAAGGAGCTGGCAGCGAGAGGCTGCGCTGCGGCTCAGCCCGTGCGTGGCAGCTCCTCTGCTGCGGTCGGAAAGCAGCGAAGGAAGAAAGCTTCTCTCATCCCCAGAGGAGGCTACAAAGCTCTCTTTCTCTTCCTGCTGAACCTTCACAGCTGGACTCAGTTGCTGGCTCCTCTGCTGCTGGAGCAAATGAATTATTGAAAGGAATCTTGATGTTGTTTTCTCTGCGCTGTTTTCACGCGTCGTGTTTATTGTCTATAGATATTTTTAAAGTCTGAAGCAATTACAGCTGTCAGAGAGGAGACGAGCTGTGACAGGCTGATTTGTATGTACATTGTATGTGTGCAGGGGAGGGGCAGAGCAGGGACGCTGCTGGGCTTTGGCATGCAGCAGCCAGCAGCACCGGCTCTAAATTCCTTGGGACTTCCAAACAGCAGTGAGCATCTCGGGACTTCCCAATAACACTGAGCATCCCCTAAGGATGGACCAAGGGGGTGGCTTTGGGGTCTGGAAGACACCCTGAACCCTTTGGGTCTGACTCCATGAGGAGGGCCCTGCCCTGACCCCATGTGCTTTTGGTGCTCTCTGTCCTGATTTTGTGTCCCTCAGCGCTCTGAGCTGGAGGTTAACAGGCTGTGCCCGTTGGGATCCCGTTGGTTTTGCTGACGGAGGGGTCAGTTTCTGCCCAGCCGGAGGAGCAGCCTGCAAAGGCAGCAAGCTGTGCGCTGAGCGGGGCCCCGTGCACATTGCCCAGCAGCCAGCACAGCGTCCCATAGGATGCTCCAGCAAAAGCAATTAGCAAAATCAGTGCCTTTCATTCTTCACTGCCTTGTGCATCCTTAAAAATTCCCTGGTCTAAGGGAAATATGGTCCAGCGTACGGAGCTGCAGAGCTGCTCCTGGGAGCAGAGCGGGGAGCGCAGCGCATCCCAGCAGTGCTGGATTCATACAGCAGAGCCCTCCGAAGGGGAAGGAGTCAGGAGAGACATGCAAAGCAATCCCCTTCTCATATGACCTATCAGCACGCACAATAATAATAAAGCTTTGTTTGATTGAGTGTTTCCTCTGCCTGGCACAGCTCATAATGTTGTAGAGATTAAATAGCACAGTTAGTGAATTAAGCAGTAGTTTACAGGGGATTCGGAGGCTCCGGGGATTAGTAACGGGCTATGGATCCTTTCACATCTAGGTCACCCGCTGGAATCCAGCTCAGGTTGGCAGTGATTTAAAAACCACCCAAATTGGTGCCGTGTGAGGGCTGCGGAGCGCAGCGAGGAGCGCAGAAGGGAGGGCTCTGGAGTCGGGTGCTGCACGGGGGTCCTGGGTCACAGCACCATGGGGCAGCAGCAGCCCCGGGTTTGGGGTTCAGGAGGCTGAAGCTCTGCACTTGTCCGTGGCTCTGGGACTTTGTGCTCCGAGGACGGCTCCCAGCACCATTTCCTGTGCCTGGAAATATTATTTGCACGTTTCGCCACCAGTGGAGGGAAGGAGGAATTGCTGGGCATAAGCAAATGCGATATTTGTAAAATTATGAGCTGATAAAAAGTACTCAGGGACTGTGCTTGCAGCTGGGGAGGAATTTACCACCTACACTCATGTCTGTGAGGTGCAGAGGACCAGGAGGGCACGCTCCTGCCTCTCCTTGTCGCTGCCTGCATGATTTTCGGGTGTGGGGGGAGGACATTGTCCCGTGCCTCAGTTTCCCCTCCTGCATAGTGGCTGTGCCGCCTGGGGAGGGGATGGTGTGGAGGCAGAAGAGGGCAAATGTCAGAGGTAGTTTGGCTGCGGGGCGCAGGTAAGCACGCCGGGAAGCGAGGAGGGGGGG